>RJWH01002090.1:0-269594 GCA_004363575.1 Solenodon paradoxus | reverse complement strand
GCCCCGTGGGAGGGGAGGGGCTTGTGGGAGGGGAGGAGCCCCTGCGAAGGAACGTGCTGCGTGGGCACCAACTTTGCCAACCTGAACTAGGCCTGGGCTTAGTCAGGAGAGGTGGATTTGGACCCTGTGGGCTGTGTCAGCATTTTGGAACTCCCCAGGCCTGACTCAGTCACGTAGTTCAAGGGCGAGTGTTCACAGAGACCTTCCCAGAGTTCCCAGAACATATGGCAGTGTAACGAGGCTGTGCAATTCTTTAATTCAGCTTTAAGATTGCACGCAGTGATTGGCTCTCCAACATTTGCCAAAACTTCCAAAGAGAAATTTTCTTCCAGGAAAAGATGGAACTCTCACAAACAGTAATGTACTTCAAACACCTGAATATTTGAGGATTCTAGGGGAATCTCTGTGGGAAAGTTGCATCTACAAGAGTAAGATTTAGGAAGTCTCACTCAGGATTAAGAATCTCCTGTCTCTTGAGCACTTGAAAGGAGGAGTTCCCTCCTGATGTGGGGCTCTGGGGCGCAGAGCAGCTGAATCACGGGTGCACATGATGCCTGCTGTGCTCTGTGGGCAGGCCAGGCGGCTGCACCCTGCGCTCCCAGCAGCTCCTGGACATTTGTCCAGCCTTCACCACCTCTGACCTTTTGCTCTGACTGTAGGTTTGGGTTTGAAAGCATCGTTCAAAGTACAAGAAGCGCTTCCTAAAAGAGGCCAGAGGCGCCCACGCAAACCCTTGCTGCTCTCTGAAACCAGCCTCAAGCCGGGTCCTTCGCGTGCCTGTGTCATTCTCTTGGGACATGTGTCTCCATTTCTTTTGCTGCATTCCTCCCCTTCACCCGGTGCCACCCTGGTATTTGTGCAGCGAATGTGACCTGCAGTCATGTCCGTGAGTGCTCTGGAGATGGTCAGATGCGGTCTTTGTCTCCACTGCTATTGTTTGATTAGGAAACAGTTAGTCTTCTCTAAGAACCTGAGAGAGGTTGGAGTCTCTCAAATGTTAATTAATGTGCACTCTCATAGGTGGCAGATACTCTGGAGCACTTGTGTGTCTTGGATTGGCTCTTCTCTGACTTTCTCATTTTCCATCTCCCTAACCGTCTCCCTCCAAGCTCTTGCTTCTCTCTCTGTCGGGAATAAGCAAGGGAAGATGCCCTCCCCTGAAGCAGGGTTTCTTGGGGCTGAATGACCCCACCCTGTCACACCTCTGCAGGGTTGCGGGCTGGCCTCTCTGCGGACCAGGGTCAGGCCAGGTGGCTCCTCTCAGCCTGGTGACCAGTGGGCCTGCTGCGCCTCTGGAGGTGGGCGGTGAGCAAGGAGCTGCAAGTCACTTCAGGGTGCACCCAGCTGCTGAAGGGCGTCCCCTCAGGCAGAGGTCAGGACAGCAGTGTTTGCAGTCAGGCTCCTCCGTAGCCTGGCCGTGCGTGAGCACAGAGCCCCAGCGACTCCTTGCACATAAATCCCAGGTCAGAAATAAGCCCGAGTTGTTTTAAGAAACTGAGGTTTGTAGATTATGCTGTTGTCTGTAGTCTGTGCCAGCCCCTCCTGCCAATGCCGCCACTCAGCCAGGCTTCTCTAGGGAAGGGAAGGGCGGACACTGATTTTGTTCAGCGACTTTAGCAAGGTACTGTCATAGCACATTGAATTATGGGCCCAAAGAATTCAAACTGTGGCGGCTTCATTATTTTAAAAATTGTCACATGATGGACGTCATCGTGACATCTGTCTGACCCCATATATCTGCCAGACCTCATCTGGTCATGTCCATAAATGCAGAATTAACTCACATAAAATTGTGCCATCATGTGATTAACACACTTTGGCTCACTTTCCTGTTATAAGCCAGTGGCCTTGGAAGGATGAGACAGGCAGGACAGGATCCCAGCATCAGAGATCTGAAGAGGGGCCAGCCATGCTGCTTCTCAGACGTCGGTCCGTGCTCGAATGAAGCCCTGGGGCCCATCCCCAGGGGGCTCGTGCTCCAGCACCCTGGTGGCTTCTACACAAGCCACCTCCCTCCTGAGGTACCAGTGGAGACAGGGGCCTGACTTTAGGCTTGGAGGAGGAGACACTCGGCAGGGGCAGAGGTGGACTTTGCAGTCCCAGGACTGAAGGGACGGGAGGCCGTGGTCATGGGCTGGGACCGCTGGGGCTCTGAGTGAGGTCACCAGGTCAGGCGTGACACCTGTGTGGAGGGCAGCTCCCAGGGGACGAGGCCGGAGGTGGCTCTGGAGGAGGGAGGGGCAGGGGGAGGAGCCCACACGGTGGGACAGCAGAACCTGCTTCTCTGTCTTCACTTGCAGCTCAGGCACACTCAGTGGCACCTTCCCGTCTTCCTTGTTGATCTCAGTGCCCCTTGAAAAACCGCAGTGAAGCAAAAAGTCAGTGCTCACCCAGCGGTAATGTGCCGCGTCTCCTTATTTCCCCTTCCCCACCGTCAGGACCTCCGGTTCCTCTGCCCTGTTCTCCTGGTGGCGTCTTCCCCTCCACTCTGGCCCGCAGCCGCTCGTCCCATGTGCTGGGGTGGGGTGGCGGCGGCGCTGTGGAGGATGACGCTGTCCTGCACAGGCAGCACTGCTGCGTGACGACCACAGCACACCCTTCATCGGCTGAGCTTTCATTCTGCTCAGCTGGGAGCCCAGGCAGCTCTTCTGAAATCCTCTGTGAACCCACACATTACAGTTCCCACTCCTTGGCTTGGGGGAGTAAGAGACAGCTTTGAAACTGAAATCATAAAGGTGGACCGTTTATTCTGGTAGACGGTGGCTGGCCGGGTTTCTCGCGGTGGCGGAGGGTTGATGTTCCGAGTGCGGGTGGGCGTTTTGCACGCCAGTGGGTGGCGCATCTGGGGTCTGCCGGGGCCTCCTCCACAGCCCTGCAGGGAGCAGCGCTGCTCCAGCAGAGGCACATGTTACAAAGAATTGCCATTTCTCTCTCCTTCGATTCTTCTCCCTGCAAAGGTTTCTCAGAGCAGTGCCGGTCTTAGGGGGCCCCACAGATTCTCCTGCCTTGCAGGGCACCATGGAGAGTCTGGCTTGGAGTGTGAGCCAAAATATCAAAGTGGAAGCAATGTCAGAGAACCAGGTGCCCCACAGTGATTTCCGTGTCAATATTTCATGGCCCTGGTGTTACACAGGCTCACACGAGACAGGTGTCCTTGTCAGTCACGAGAGAGTAACACAAAGCAAATGTCACTTTGTTCCCAAAATAGCTCTGGGATGGTGTGGGAATAACTCCCCTGTCGTGCATTTTTTGGGGCGACTGAGCTGCGGTCAGGACGTGTGCGTGTGGAGGGGACCTGGCTCTGTCAGAGCACATGTGGGGCACTGGTTTTAGCAGCCCCGGAGAGCTGAGCTGCTGCTGCGCAGTGTGCTCTCCATCCCCAGAGGCTCGCTCCCACGCTGCACCTCGGGCTCGCTCGCTCGGGCTGTGCTCCCTCAAGCTCAGTTTAGCAATGCCTGGTATGTATCCTCCGCCAGGGCGGCCCTCACTGTCCCTCACTCCAGGACGGCCAGCCTCCTTGGAGTGAGACAGTACGATTGCTCCCTGTTTGTATTTTTAAAACAGCCTCTGCATTTGGAAAAAATCCGTTTTGAAACGAGGACTGAATTACTTACATAATTGCTCCTCTGCTTCCCTCTCCGAGCAGACACCCTTAGCAGGGTGTCCTGGTTGGGGGTCTATCAGATTGTATGGCTCCTCTGCAGCTGTAAGGCCCCAGCCCACTGAGAGATGGGTGCACTGCAGAGGGCGCCGCCCTCCCATGGCTGCCTGCCAGCTCACTTTCTGCATTTTGACTCCTCCTCCCACCTGAGCGCTGCCCGGCCTGCTCCAGCCTCCTCTCCCAGCAGGGGCGTGTGGGGTGTCCACAGGAGCTGGCCATGACTCCTCCTCCACTCAGCTGATGGCCCAGGAGCACCGCCGAGCCCACGCGCTTCCTCTGTGACACTGGGCCAAGTGCCCCTGAAGAGCAGATTTCAGAATCACCAGTGCACACCCCGTCCACGCTGTCCTGCGAACGCTGCGTGTGGCCGCTGTGCTGGCGGCGGGTCCTGCATAATTAGATGTCCGGCAGCGGTGACTCCATCGTGGACGTCCCTCTCTCTCACACGAGTGTCTGAAGAGCACACACTTGGGAGTCACTGGCCTGCTGTCGAGATGCTCATGGCGTCCAGTTCGGTGGCCGTGTTCTCGGGCGTGATTGTGCCTGTCGCTTCCCACCGGCAGCCGTGTCTGGCCGCTCACTTTGTGGCTGCAGGGCCGCGGTGGTCCCTCTCTGGCGGCATTGCTGTTGGCTGACAATCGTTCACAGGAGGTTTGCTCTTCTGTAAAGAACTTGTCTGTATCCTTTGCCATTTTTCCTATCAGGTAGATTTGCAGGACATGGAGCCATTTTATCTCTCATCATTTATGTGATGGCCAGTGTCTTCGCTTGGTCTGGTTTCTTTTGACTTCATTCATGAAAGTTCTGCACTGGAGAGCTTATCATTTTAATGTGGGTAGCTTCTTCAGTTTTCAGTTCTGGGGTTTGTACTTTTACGTCTCTTTTTACAGGGAAGGTGCAGGAAGGCATGCAGGCAAGTAGGCAGGCAGGAAGAGAGGTCCGGAAGACGCATCTATTTTTATTTTGTTGTTCATTCTGGCTGTTTCCTCTGGACTCTGGACCCTGGACTTGAGCCCCGAAGTATGTGGCCCCCGCTCCTTCAGAGGCGGTTAACCTAACTGCTGTTCCACCAGGGTCACTTGTATTTTCGTGTCTAGATTGAGAAAGTTTACTGCAAATTGACAAAGACAACTAGAATTAATTTGAGTACATAGCGCAGTGATCTGCTTTTATTTACTTTCATATGCACATCCACTTGTCTTAGCAACATTTAGAAAACTATTCCTTATTAATTCAATACCTTCTTTCACATAAATCACATTTCCTTATCGATGTCGGTTTATTTCTGGGTTTTCTGTAATAGTTCATCAGTTGTCTTTGTCTGATGCATCTCCAAGACCACAGCCTTAAACACTGCAGCAGTGCTGGCACCTCTAAGTGCTGGCACCTCTCCTTCGGACAAGCCCAAGCTATTTTTCAACATTTGTGATTTCATGCTAACGTCAAGGGAACTTGTTAGGTCCATAAAAATCCCTGTAGGATTTTGATTGAAATTCAATTGCATAATGTGTGGCAAATGCATATTTTTATGTAGTAAGTCTTATAGTCTTTTAATATAGCATTTCTTAACAGTAATTTGAGGCTTCAGTTTCTTTTTGTTTTCTTTTTTTCCCTTTACAACAGGCTGTGTATTATGTTACCCCTGACTTGCTGTCCCCAGGAATCTGGAGGTCCTCAGTTTGAGAGACAGACCCCTCTCTAGAACCCTCAGTTCACTGCTCCCCAGAGCCCACAGGGGCGACAGGGCATGGAGCACGGGGCGACTCCTTCGTGCGCAGCACGCGGTGCACAGGCTCGAGGGCGGCTGAGTCCCCTTGGCACAGCCACTGTCCAGAAATACGTACGCAGTGTATAAAAGTGTCTTCAGGTTGATGGAGAAAGGATGTTTCCAGCACATCCATGTCACACTTACGGCCACCGGTGCACTGGAGTCACTGGTAGCCTGATGGAGTGGGCACGAGCATGCCCTGTCTAGGATTGAAGGGTGTTGGGGAAATGGATTATAAACTTACCTGGTAAACTGGCTTGAAGAAGACATAAAGTTGACCTTAGATATGAAATTTAAAACACCTCTTAGTACTTACAGGAAGTATGTAACGGACCCTGGATGGAGGAGAAGACAGCAGTTAAGGACTCAGTGTGCAGTGACGAGGCCGTGACTGCCCCATGTCCGCAGGCTGGGCAGACACCCTCCGACACGCACCTCTCGGCCGCCACTGTGCTGCTTGCATTTTTCTTTGGTTGAAATTTGAATTTGTATCTATCAAAACAGATAAAAAAAACAAAGAATACGTGAAGTGGGTGCACCCTGCTGGAACAGCGGTTGGGTCAGTTGCCTCTGAAGGAGCAGACCGTGTACCCGTGGCTCTATTCCCAGGTCCGGGGGCAAATAACCAGCATGGACAACTGAGTACAACAAAATAAAAATGCTTCTTCCTCCCTCTCTTCCTGCCTGTCTACTAGCCTTCATTCCTGCCTGCGCCTTTCCTTAAAAAGCCTGTGTGATGTAAGGTGTCCACCCAGAATCACAGGGACAGACTGTAGACAGACTATAGATAGGCCGCTGTCAGCTGGAGCAGTGACGTGTGGGGGCGCCCAGCAGATTGGCCAGAAGGAGGGGCCCCGTGTCCTACAAGCGTGCGGTGCTGATTGAAATGGTCTGACCCAGTGAGCGAGTCCACGCATGGTTTCCAAAAACATACATTTCCTACAAATAAATACAGCAAAGTACTGTTTTGTTTCTGAATCATATAAAGAAATGACTAGAGAGTGACTATACATTCGGCATATCTTCTTATTATTGTATAGTGTTTCACTTGCATTTTTTTCTTTATTTTAAAGACTGTTTTAGACGTGTTTCGGGTTCACAGTGCAGTTGGAAGAGGACAGCCTCAGACTCCGCTTCCCGGCACAACCACAGCCCGACGGCACGGCTGTGCCACCTGGCGACCGCGCTGACTCGCCCTCACGCAGGTCCACTCGGCGCCAGATTCGCTCCCGGCACGTGCGTCCCCTGGGTCTCGCTAAGTCTGCCGTGCGTGTGCCGTGCGTGTGTCTCTTTCATGCCTTGGAGCCTCATTCATCTCCGTGTGCAAAAGTGATTTCCTTGTCTGGATGCAGCACAGCTCACCCGCTGAAGGGCCTTGTTGCTTCAAGCTTTGGGGATTGAGACAGTTGCTGTAAACTGAGCTGTACAGACTTCATGTGCACACAGCTCTCTGTTCCTCTGGGTAAATGCTGAGGGACGTGATTGCTGGATCCTGTGGTGGAGAATAGCGAATCTTGTAACAAACCGGCAGTGTCTTCAGGTGCCTGCTCCATCTGTGTCGTCATCAGCCGCGAGTCAGCGCCTCTGTCCCCTCGTCGTCCAGCGCCTGTTCCGGAGGGTCACTTCCAGCAGGTGTGTAGCACTGCATTTGTTTTCATTTGTGTCTCACGAGGCTGAGCATCTCCTGTTTGTTTGCCTTCTGGAGATCTTCGGTGAGCAGGTCTTTGAGCCCCCGCCACCCCCACCCCGTTTTTAAAGGAAAGGGCAGGCAGGGGGAGGAGGAAGACGCATTTATTTGATGGTTCATCTTGGCCGTTCCACCCCATGCCCCCGACCCCACCCTGGTAGTAAACCGGGGTCCTTAGGATGTATGCGGACTGCTCTAGCCGGAGGCCGCAGAATTGACCTCTAAATCACTAGGCCACGGCTATTGACCCTGTTTTTCTGTCACGAACTTTTTACTTAGTAAGATTTTATAGTTGTTTGTATAATTGGATAATGATCCTTTATCAGATGTCTTTCTTTTTTGGTAGTAGCTTATTCTGCACATTAAAATAACCTCATGTATGCAGTTTCCCCATTCCTCATATACGTGTCAACACACCCTGCCCTCCACCACATCACCAAGTGTTCTTCACCATCGTCCAGTGGGCTCTGCCATTTGCCACCCCTTCCCTTCTGTCCCCTCCCTACTGGTCACCTCAGTTCTGTCAACAGTGTCCAGGGGTTGGTTCCACTTCATCTCTTCCTTTGTTTTGTCTCTCCACATTCCACCTAGGAGTGGCGTCATCTGGTATCAGATGTGTCTTTTTCAGATTTTTGTGAAGTGAGGCCTCGGCGAGACGTTCTCTCAGGCAGGCCTGGTTCAGGGCAGAGTGCTCTGGAGAATTTCAGTGTGGTCCCTCCAGAGCAGGAGGGTGGTTCTGTGAGGACGAGTAGGTCCCAGAGTAGGTCCTAGAGTGAAGCACCGGTGCGGCCCTCCAGGCTGGTCCTGGAGTTCCACCTGCCCCTCTTCGCTGACCGCAGCTTGCCGGCTGGGGTCCAGGCGCCTGCCTGACACGACTCTGTGGGGCCTGGGCTTCTGGGTTTCTGCACAGGTGGTGATTCTGTGTCTGCCCGTCTGTCTCCATCTGTGGCCTGAGTTTTCTGATGGAGGTAAGAGGAGCTGCTGATTCTAGTTGTCTGTAGGCTGGAGCGACGACTTCCACATGCCTTTCACGTTGGGTCTCAGGGTGGACGCTTCTAAGTTTACTTTGAATGTGAAGTATGGATGTATTTTTTTTTCTCTGAGGTGAAGGATGTAGTAACTCAGCTATTGTGATAAACATTTCATAATATACATGTATATCAAATGATCACATTGAATACCTTACATTTACAAAATGTTGTATATCAGTTATAGCTCAATAAAGCTAGATAAAGAAGAGCAAATGAGACGCTGAATAGGTGTTTTACAATCTGATTTTTGTTTGTTTTGTTCTACTGATGACTTGTTTTGCTTTCTAATTGGCTTACCTTCATCAAATACCTGAGGGCACACCCTGCCCACCAGCATGGCAGACCGGGAACGCTCCTGCATTGGTTGCAGACCCCAGCAGCCGCCACAACTTCCCTGGGCTCATTAGAAGGTCTCCTTGCAGGAGACCCTCGGCCGTCAGCCCTGCGGCCGCAGTCCCTGGGCAGGCATCACCACGGGGGCATCCAGGAGAGCCCACAGTGACAGCTCTCAGCATGGACTCGGCTTAGGGGGCCGGCACACTGCACAGGCCGCTCTGTGGTGACCTCCAGGCTGGCAGCACGCAGAAGAGGAAGGACAGGCCGGGAATCCACCAGCATCTCCTTCACGGAGAGGTGCCCCTCTTCTTTATTCCTGCGCTCATGGCTTCATTCCCTCTTGGAAGTCCTGCTGTCAGATCTGGGAGCACTTTTTCAGCTCCCCATACCCTATGCCCACGCTCCTGGGTCCCTGGTGACCCGCATTCTCCAAAGGGAACTTCTGACTGCCACAGCAGGTGTCTGTGTTCCTGGTGAGCTCTCAGGTGTGGGGACACCTGCTGGGGGCGGTCCCCTCAGCCCCAAGGGATTGTCCTTGACCCTGGCCTGTTCTTGGTGTGGGGCAGTGAGAAGCTGAGACCCTCTGGCTTCGCTCTGGCATAGGAAAGTGTGTGTCCTTTCTCTTTGTGAGATCCTTTTTCCAAGGCTGCAATAGTGATCAGTGCAGTTGTGTTGTGTCTGAGCAGGAGCGGGGCTCCAGCTCTGCAGTCCGATGTCTCGGAACCACTCTCCTTCCTTGTGGCTTCTGTCCTGCTTTAAACTTGCTGATCTGCTTCAAAATTTTCATGTCTAGCATTCTTGTATCTCTTGATTTCTCTCTGGGTTCAACTTTTCCTTTTGCAAAAGTGCATCTCGTAATTTTTCAATAAACAGCTCTGTGTGGTAAATATTTTAATATGTAAATTATCTTCATTTCGTTGAATTCTTTTGGCATGGTTCCAGCATTGCCCAGGGATACGCGTGCACTTGAAGGGTTGGGGTGGATGCGTCATTCTATCATTCCCACAGCGGCTGCTACCCCACCGCCCCATGGGCCGGCTCTGTCCTCCATGGTCCCCGAGCCCTGATTTTTAATGTCACTGTGACTGGGTTTACAGTTCTAGGTTGAGAGTTATTTTCTCCCAGAAATTCAAAGGTGTGACTCTATTTGTTCCAACTCCTTGCCCCTGTGTGCTGCCAGGGCACGAGTCCCGTGGGGATGCCAGGCATGGCCTGGCCAAACAGGAAGTTAGGCGTGGTCCTCATCCGACAGGCACACTTTTTATTCGAGACCTCACAGGACAGTGGCTTCAGCCATGCTCTTTTTTTCTGTTTTATTTCTTGAGCCACAAAATTGTGTATACTGTTTTAAAATCTGGCATTTTGTTTGGTCTTCTCTCATCTTTCCATGCATTTGAAGCAGAAGGCTGCCTCAGTTCACTAATCTGTCCTTAACAGACTTTGAATTGTATTTTGAAAGAGTATATATCGGGGCTGCTCCTCTGCTGCAGTGTTTGGGCAGCTCTCCTTGAGTCCCTCACATAGTCACATGGAGCCTGGGGGTCTGTCCTGTGAGGAGTCCATTGCCTTCTCCTCATTGTGCGTCCCCTGTCCACGCTCTCCCAGCCATGCCGGTCCTCCTGCCTCCTGCTCTGAGGCACAGTTGGGTCAGGCCCCTGACCCTGGCATGTTTCCATCTAGAATGACCTTCTGTTGTCTTCTGGGATCTCCCACCTGCTCTTCCCTGTGACCCTCTAACTCCCTGAGCTGAGTGGGACATCACAACCCCTTGTGCTCGTCCCCCAGACAGTTGTCACTACTTTATTGTTCACAGACACAGCAGCTTTCTGACCTAGAACCAGCAGCTCTGTGATGACGGCAGTATTCTGTGTCTGCGCTGGTTGACCTAGTCTTGTGCGACGTGAAAACGTCTCTCATCTGGAACGTCGGGTCTGCTAGCGCCTGTTACAGGCAATTAAATTCTAGACGCTCTGTGACTGGGGAACTGAGCTCAGTTCTTTCAACTTAAATAGCGACGTGTGATCTGCAGCTACCATATTGGAAAGTACAGGTCAGGATTTTGAGTCATTTCACAAGCAGAGCATATGCGTTGATTGGTTTCTGCAGACTGGCTGCTGAGGAAGCGTGAATGAAGGAGTGAGTGCTTTCCAGAGACTGAGGGGGGCTGATGGCGCAGAGCAGCGGAAAGATCCACGGAGCGCTACTCCTTTAGCAAAAACGCAGCTCCTATCACCTTAGTTTATCTAAACCTTGTCGCTTACTTCGTTTTTCCGAGGTGCTGAGACAAAAAGAAAAACTCCAGGGATTGAGGAGTGCAGTGACTTGGAAAATTCACACAAGTGTGATTCTGCAAGCAGAGGGATTATTTCTTGGTGAGTTCTCTCTTGTTAAGATCTTGGAAAAGCTCAGTCCCTAGTCTCAGTGCTAAGTGATGTTGTGAAGTTTCTTTTATTTAGAAACCTGCCTCTGGCCAGAACGAGGAGCCGTTTCCCTGTCGCACCACAGTGGGCAGTGCCTCCCTCAGTCTCTGGGCAAAGTCCATTCCCTTCCTGGCTAATCCGGTCCCTGTGGGGCTGCAGCACCAGAAACTTTTTTAAATTTCATCCTGGGTCCCCTGTAAACCCATTTGAACTTCCTCTAGTGTGTCTTTCTCTCGTCATCATAAGTTATCCTCACTTCCCAGAGGCTAAACCCACAAAGGCTTATTCTGGCTCTGCCTCCACCTCCTGGGCAGTACGCTCTCTCATCACCATCATCCTGGACCCCTGGGCCTGGCTCCAGCTGCACGTCTGCTCTCAGTTCCTTTGTCTAGGGAAGGGACGCGTCTAGGGAGCCTGCAAGCTCCGCCAGAGGAGAGGCTGCCCCTCTTACCTGCATGGGGGCTGGTGACTTGGCAATGCCACCTATACCAGGAGTGGAGGACAGCCCTGCTGCGGGCTAGCTCAGGACCCGCGAGCAGCCAGGCTGGCCAGAGTGTGTGCCTAGGGGCGGTCAGTGCGTGCCACAGCGTCTTCCATGAGGAGGGGCCCTGCCGTCCAGCCATCAGCAGGGTCCACAGGCGAAGTAGCATGTTTCTTCACTGAAGGCCTGCCAGCATTTAAACTGCAAAATCCGTTTTGAGTATCCAAAAGGGAGCAACAGCACAGTGTGCTTCTTCAGATCACAGCCGGGGGTTTGCCGCAGGGCTTGTGGAGAAACCCTGCCCAGTGGTCTTTTCAGGATGGACAGTGGCACACCCCTGAGCCCCTCCCCAGTTTGTCTTAGCTCTGCTTATTTTCCGATTGCTTATCTGATGACTGTGCCAAAATAAGAAGAAATGGTATGGAGAGCTAACAAATTTTTCCAAAGAAGGGTCATATCATAGATGTCTAACTGGAGCTCTGTTCTTCCCTCAGAGAAGCGCTAATGAGAATGTGGCTGATGAATGAAACAATCTGTAACAGCAGCCAGCCTGTAAGGTCTGCTTCCTATCCTCTGAAGCACTCAGGTATGCTCCCAGGCCCTGCATGAATCCCTGAGTGTGGTATTTCTGAGTTACATGTTTGGGAGGGATTTAGGTGTGATTTTCTGTGAGTACAGTAAGCTAAGGGTTGGCAGAGGATGTCGAATGCCTGCTGATTAAAGTTCTTCAGAATAATCCTAGCTCAGAATAACGCATTCTGCTGTTGTGAAGAAATGGGCCTCGGCACCGGTCGTGTCTTGCTGGAACTGGGCCGGAAGACGGGGGATCACAGACTGTCCTGTGTTTTAACACCCTAAGACGCTTCATTAACTGAGGGGTTGGCTTTCCAAGGTCAAGTCTGTGATGCAGTAGAGGTATCCTACCGCTATCTAATCAAATTTGACACTTTGTTTTGAATATGAAGAATGAAACACATGAAAATAAAAATGAGAGAAATCTTAGAAATACTAAGAAGCCCTTAAAGAGCTGCTGCTTCTCACTTGGTGTCTCGCCTATTGGGGCGCAGCTGTGTGCTGACAGCAGCTTTCGAAGATGAGGACATGGAATCAGGGTCACATAATCCCTGAAGGAAGACTTATGAGCTCACTTCCAAATTACCCTTTTTTGTAAACTAAACTGGAGGCGTGGGCAAGAGTGACCCGAGTCAGCAGTGGGGGGGAGCCCCTCCCCCAGCGAGGGCCGGGGTCACTCCTGGGCTGCCGACGTGTCATGCTCCCACATGATGTGCTCACGTCTTCAGCGAGGTAGCTGAGAAGCCAGGACATGCACAGTGACCTCCAGAAAGTCGTCCGTCCAACACTGCTGCCACCACAGTGTGGAAAAGTGCCATCCAGCAGCTGTGACAGTGCCCTCCCTGGTCTTGGAAACGAGCCGGGAGGCCGTGTGCCCTCCAGTGGCGGCACTGGTCTCTGTCCAGCCAAGCAGGGACACGGGTGAGCAGGGGCACAATGTCCGAGCGCTGGAAGGGGCTCGGCTGAACCTGAGCGTAAAGTCTCCTGGAAAAGAAGCCCACCTCCCAGTCCTGTGGAGTTAGCCGTTAGTTGTAAAACACTTCTGTTGAATCATGGATTTGAGTTTGGAAAACAGTCCTCCTGGTTCCTTGTCTCAAACAGCCGGGTGCTTTGAATGCACGTGTCTGCTCCCAGTGGCTGTTAAACTGAACAAGACCGGCCCAGACAGCCTTGCTTCCATTAGGAGTATTAAGATAAGAGCCACTTCGTATTTCTAACATGCACAGCTAGGGACAGGGCAGCAGCTCTGGAGACCCAGGAGGGCCCCCGCCACTGGTCCCAGAGTGTTGCCTAGCTCCTGATGACTGCTGAGTGACCAGCAAGGGACACTGACTCGTGGCGGAACCCCCTGCAGCGCCCACCGCCACTCTGTTGACTGTGCGTAAGCCAAGGTCAGATTCCTTCACACCTGTGCTCCGGTTAGTTCAACACGAAAGTCTGGACCTCTCTCCCCGTGGGACAGGCGCAGGTTCCTCCAGTCGCCCTCCTCTCCCCTCTCAGGAAAAGACGATGTTTGTCGCCTGGCTGTCTTCTCTTCCCCACCTGGAAGCTCTCTCCACACTCATCATCACAGCCGTGAGGACAGAAGAGGGAAAGAGGGTGCCTGTGTGCGTGAGAGAGCAACTCAGAGAGACACAGACAGAGACAGAGGCAGAGAGACTGAGATTGAGAGAGAAGGATGCAGCACCGCGCGTTTGGCACTGGAGGAACACTGACAAACTTTGGAAGCGTTTCAGTGACACATACAGTAAGCAGAATACCTGAGGTACTCGGTGTAACGGTTGCACATGGCTGCTTGTCTGTATTTAAGTTGAGTGGCGCTGGAATTCAGTCCCTCCATCCCCCAGCCACGTTTCAGCCATTGGCTACTCGGCAGTGGCTTCAGCAGCACAGGCTGTTCTTTGGACGACAACCCCAGATCTTTCCTTCCTTTAGCCTTTCTAATAAACCTTGCATGTGGGGGACCCTCAGCAGTTACTTGCTGGTTAGATATTAAAGGGGAGTTTTAGAAAAATAACCACAGGCACTGCTTTGGTTGTTTGGCTTCCTCTTGCGGACGTGTGCGACCCCATAGCAAGTACCTGAGTGACAGCGCTGTGCAGCGCGCTCCCCCAGGCCCTGCTCCTGGCCAGCCTTTCCGGAACCACCCGCAGAGCCTGACGCTTGCTCCTTCTGCATAGTCGCCGGCCCGCCGGTGCAGTGCTGGGTGTCCCTGCTGCAGGCTCTTCTGTTTGCCGAGGTGAGGCGCCGTGACAAGAAAATCAGCACTCCAGCCCCAATTTAATGGGCCCCAGCGGCTTGGTGACCAGCTTGGTTCAGGAAGGATAAACCAGAGAGTGAACTTGAATGCGAATTCTAAGGGTGGTAGTGTTTCTGGGACAACACGCGGCTGTGTCAGGCATGGATGGCAGCGGCTCTCAGGCCTGTGTCAGGGTGCAGACACTCACCAGAGCATGGGAGCACCGGCCATGCCAGCTGTGTGACCGGCCTTGCGACCAGTGACCAGCCGTGTGACCAGCCGTGTGACCAGCCGTGCGACCAGCCGTGCGACCAGCGACCAGCCGTGCGACCGGCCGTGCGACCAGCGACCAGCCGTGCGACCGGCCGTGCGACCGGCCATGTGAAAGTTGGGAATGCTCTGTCTGTTTCTCTTGAGGAAGGTGGCAAAGCAGAACGATGGTGGGCGGACCGTGTTTATGTGGCAGGGCGAGCTGGTGGTAGGGCAGAGCCTGACCTCCCCAGGCCTGCTGAAGGACACAGCGCCCTCAGTCCACTCACGACGCGTCTGGCATCGTGCCCTGACCTCCCCTCCACAGACAGAAAGTGCCACCCAGAGCGTCTCCGTGGCAGCAGTGGTGCAGACGCCCATCAGCGCTGTCCTCACAGGCGGAGAGCCTGGTGGCCAAGGATGGCTCCCTGCAGGCAGGAACATGCTGCTGTCACCTCCAGGGAGCCCACATGCAGCCACCTTGGCCGAGATCTCTGATGGACACGGAGCCGTGCGAGCAGGCCCTGCTGCGTGTGGAGTTTCTGGAGGGTCGGAGGATGCGGCCACGAAGAGGGAACCGGACTGTCCCTCATGGGACCGTTCACCGAGAGCCACCCAGCCATCTGACAGTCACCCTGCTCAGCAGAGCGTCCAGGCGGTGGGGACAGCAGACAGCAGTTGCGCTGCCGCGTGAGCCCTTGGAGAGTGAAGACAGAACCGGGGGCAGAGGAGGACCAGCACGCCGCTTACACAGTGAGGAGCAAGGGCCGAGAGGTAATTGCCAGCTGCAGTGAGTACTGACACTCCCCCTGCCCAGGACTCTCTCCCAGGAGCCTGCAGGACGCAGCACAAAGTTTTCAAGAGCATTCTGGGCCTGTGGCTGCACATGGACCCCCAGACCAGTCAGACCCGCCCACCGGAAAGGCAAACTGGACCCAGGCCCTGCCTGTGCCAGGACAGGCTGGCCGGGGGCCTGGAGGGAAATGTGGGGGCTGCCCTCTTCCTCTGATACGCCCCAGCTTGGGAGGAAACCGCAGTGACCTTCGTCCCCAGGAAGGAGACGCTTCCGACAAATGGCAGAACAATGGGATCCCTGGAGGCTGCTTTAGGCCAGTTCACAGTCCCTGGGCCGGTGGGCTAGCTCCCTGTGGCTCACTGAAGGAGGAACGCCTCGAGGCGGAGCACTGCCGTGGTCCTGCTCAGGGCTGGTTCCACGCACCCCACCTCCAAGTCCGTGTGTTCATCTCAGGTGGGCGCAGCACGACTCCACAGTGGCCACGCACGAGTGCTTCCGCCTGTTCTGCCACCATGGTCACGGCCGGGGTTTGGAGCCCCACCTGCACCATGGGGCCGGGCCTTCTCCAGCACAGGACCGGGCCTGTCGGCCTGGCCTTTCATCTCTGACGGCCACCTGTACCTGGGCACGCTTCACGAGTAGACCTCCCCGAGGAGTGCGGTCTGTGGGCTCAGCTGCAGGGCACAGATGCGGAGAACGGGGTGGACAGGCCAGGGAGGACAGGACCACAGGAGGGGCGGGCACAGAGCTGGGAATGGGGTATGGACAGGGGCAGGGGACGGTGGATGCTGCGAGTCCAGTGGGAGCGTCTCCCGGAGGGGCCACTTGATGCCCTTGGCAAGAGTGAGGGCTACAGGGGACAGTGGGTGGGCCCTGAACTGCACCTGGGGTCTTCTCCACATCGGACTGGGCTGCAGGCCATTCTGCCCTCTGACTGTGTAGCACGGGCCGGTGTTTCTGGCTGACAGTGTCCGCCGTGTCCACTCAGAGCTGACGTGTCTCACACGGGCCTGCATACCTTGCTGCAACAATCAGAAGTGCCCCCAAAGGAGGACTCAGCCTGAAGTGGGCTCTAGCAGCTGCCCATCCCCACTCAGACCGAGCTGTCTCCTCCTCGCCCTTCCTCCCTGTCCTCACCAGTCCTCCCCTTTCCACCTGCCCGTCTCTTGCAGACTTTCCTAGACAGTTGAGCAGGGTGCCGGGTGCAGGTGTCCCCAAAACACTGAGCTCAGGCTGATGGATGCAGGACCAGTGTCCAGGGGCTTGTGGAGGGGAGAAGGGAGAGAGAGAGACAGAGCGGGGCACAAACAGCTGTGTACACCGCCTCCCTCGGTCACTCTCCTGCTCAGGACGAATCCCGAACTCCACCTTCATGAAGCGGACAGCCCACCCTCCACCCGCCAACCCGTAACACACACACACACACACCGCCCTATCATCTTCCGTTTTGTTCTCCTTGTAAACCAGGCCTTCATCTGGAGCAGGTCTGTTGCTTGCCGTCAGCATTGTCCGGTGACAGGTCTGCAGTGACGGAGCGGCCCTCTGAATGCCGGCTCCGTCCCGAGTCTGCGTGGTGCTGCGGTCAGGGGAGGAGGGACTGGGGGCGACACTGGGGGACAAAGCCGCTGAGGCAGGAGGAGGAAGGGGCTTGGATTCAGAGACAGAGACAGCCTGTTGGCATCACTGAGTTTCCTGTCTAATATGTGGTATGAAACTCTGTCTTCCTGTCCAAAGTCAAATTTGTTTCCTACAATACCGTTTGGAAATACTTTGTTTTGGAACAAAACAGGAGCAGAAGAGAAGGCTGAGCCATGCTCATCGTGAGGATGTGCAGAGGCCCAGTCCCACCTGTGACAATCTCCTACTGTCTCCTTGGGAACGGGAACTTGCAGGGACGCACAGCTTGGCCACCAGGTTGAAGCTCCCAGTAACAGGGAGGTGTGACTAAGGAAACAGGCATCTGCGGACAGGCCTGGAGCTGCCGGTCCAGGACACGGTCACCCCACAGAGCACACCAGACTGCACTGCGTGGTTGCTCCTCAAGCAGGGACCCAGGAGCCCAACACAGACAAGCATTGTCTTTCCTTCATGGGCGTTTGAGCACTTTGGGTGCAAAACTGCATCATAAGGCCCTGTGACCATCATGGTGAGGACATGGCCGTCCTCTCTCCCATCTCGAGTGAACACGTCACGGGCTGAGTGTGTTCATCAGAAAATCAGACTGAAGCAAACTGTCTGAAACATGTAAGTAGATGGATGCCTCCCATGTTGAGCGGTTCCGTGTGCGGTGTTGCAGTAGGTCCTTCTCTCCTCCAGATCTCTCACGTGTTTCCTGCCAGGCGCCTGCTGCACGCCAAGCACTTGTCGGGAAAGTGGCCCAGTGGGCCCACCTGCCTGTGGCCTGCTCCCTGTGCTTACACTGCCAGTCGCACCTGCAAGTGAGCACACATGTGGGTCGCACGCAGCCTACTTTCCAATGCCTGAACGTAGTTCCACTGCTCATTTTAAATACCTCATCGTATGCTCACACATACCTGAAACCAAAGACTAGCCCTGATGAAATGTGGGCAGGGGATGTTCTCTCGCCCTCTTTACGAATGTCCTGCCTCATTTTGGGTGCAGTGCCTTTAGTTTTTACAGCTTCAGGCTTTCTGAAAAATATACCTGTTCACGTCAGAGAAATGCAGAAGAGAAAAGACTGTAAACAACTCTCCTCGCCGTCAGCCCGGTCACCAGCTGCTAAACCATTGGTCTCGTCAGCCACGGTGAGCTTTTGCTCCGTGACCCTCGTCTCACTGCTCTCGCAAGAAAAACCAGTCACCTCACACGGGACAGCGGACAGGAGCACCAGGTCACTTGGTCCAGGCCACTTGATAGTTGAAGGTCTCAGATTTTACTTGATCAACAGGTTCTCCAAGTTTTTATGTAGTTAAACTATACTGAAAGTCACTGGTCTGGAGTGTATAACCAGTGAGTCTACTCACAGTCCAGAAACAAGGAAAGGGTCTGTGCCTTGCTCATGCGTCCTTGTCCCTGGATTCGAACTCGTTATGTTGCTCGTTCTTCAGATAAGCTGATCGTCAGGTACTGCTCCCAGTTTTGGCATAAGGAAAAAGCTCAGCAACTCAGGTGATTTGGACCTTTAAAGTGATCTGTTTAGAATTTTTGAATCATAACTTTATGTTTTCATGTTCTGGAAGCTAAAAGTTGACCAAGCAAACTGAGGGAAATATGACAGCTTATTTCAGAACTATTTAGAGAATAGTAAGGAAATCATTTCAAAAGTCATTAGCCCATGAATCACAACTGACTTTTCTTTACCTCTGAGAGCATGGCCGCAGTGCACACTGAAGTCGCCACGTCTTCCATTGTCCCCAGTTAAGTCACAAACAGATTGTCATGCTCAAATCACTGCATGCAGTTGAGACAGCTGTTATACTGCTCGAGTCTCATGCTGACCACCGAACTCCTTAAATGTGGACTGTCACGAGCTGTCACCATCAGCTTCAATCCTTGGGTCCATTTCCACAATCTCCAGAGAAACCCGAAGTTGTCAGCCTGCTTGGAGCGTCTGCATGTTCAGTCTGTCTGTGACTTCAGTCTCATCTTCCCTTGAGACCCTGGCTCTCCTCCTCTGCCTCCCGACTCTGAGACCTGGGGCTGCTTTTCCTCTGGAACACTTGTTCTGGCCGGGCTTCCTGAGAGCCCCCCGTGCCTGGGTCCCGCTCTCCAGGTGCGTCCATGGGGACACTTGGTACTCAGGCCAGAGCCGCAGTTAGTGTCACAGAGGATCCTTGAAAAGCTCTGAAAAGGCCATTAAGCACTGACCTTCTCTGGTTCCACATCCTTGAGGCCATTTATTTCTTCATGTACTTCCAGCCAGTAGCATCACACGATACTGCACGGAGACGCTGCTGTCTCAGCCACGAGAACAGACTTATTACGCCGGATAGCTTTGCAGGAAATGTAGATGTAGTTCTCCCTTATAAACATGTTAGATATTGCCGTGGATTTGTTAATTATTAAATGAGTATTTTTAACTTTTCTCGGTTTCAATTTATAATCCTGTAAATGTTGATGGTATCACTCACAAAAATTCAAGCTGTTTGAGACTTTAGAAATTCTAAAGCTATTGTAGAATTTGGACACAGTCTGAAGTGCTGTGGGGCTGCTAGAGATACATTTAGGATCTCTTCCACGTGCTTGGAGTGTTCTAAGTGCGTAACACGTCTTCTTTAACTTCACAAGCCTCCCGTAAATAAGTCCTAGCATTACCTTTAGTGTATAGATAGGAAATGGAGGCCAGTAACCAACTACCGCCTGGTAAGTGGAGAGCTGGAGAGCTGGACCAGCACTAACCCACAGCACCAGGGCCGCTCCAGACCCCCTCGTTGGGGTGGTAGGCGGTGTGAGCCCCCTCTCTGGAACAGAGCCATCAGGAAGGTTCCAAACTTAGGGTGCCTCGTCGGTACCAGACACTTAATCTTCTTATAACTCCTTTGTCCTTCAGGCTCGGAAGGCTGCTGTGGGCACTGCATATCCCGAGATTCTCACAGCACCACTATTCTCACTAATACCCTGCAGTTATCACTAGCACCCCGAGGTGCCCACACGCACCCGGAGGTCATCCCTGTGCAGTTGCACATCAGCTCCGTCAGGCTGCGGGCGGGATCCTCAGCACCTGGATGCACACCAGCGCCTTCTCTGCCGTGGCCTCCGTGTCCTCACTGCCCCACAAACCTCTGTGCAGCCCTTCAGTCTAATCTAATGAGAACCACAGGGCCAGGCAGAGGCAGCAAAGTCAGCTCAAGGAACAAAGCACAGCCATGCAGGCTGCCACCTCTGCTCTCCGGGAGCTCTTGGCTGCCCCTCATGCTCCCTGTCCTCTCGGCCCTTGGTGAGCAGTCGGGCCAAGGACGCCGCTGGAGCCGTCTCACCGGCAGGCGCCTCTGCCCACGTGGCACGCGGTTTGATTTCTGCACAAACACGAGCAGAGTCCCGTGACCTCGAGGACAGGAATTACTTAGTATTTTACATTAATTCATCTCATGCACTTCAGAGTCCCTGGGACTATTCATTTACACAGGAAGGATGTCAGGGAAGCATTTTAAAAGCTATAATAATAATAGTCTGAAATCATTGTAAACCACGCTCTGCTTTCAGATTGCATTAACACAGATGCCATATTTACAAATTTTTCAGAAGACTTTTAACTGCGGAGCTCATTCAAGATGCTGAAATTACTTATTTGCATCGTGCTCTGAGTAAACTGGATTCAGTTACCTGATGCGCACTGCAAATCGCTGAGTCGGGTCCCTCGTCAGGACTCTTCTGTTATTTTGTTATCTCGTTCTTCAGGAGCAGGATTACAGAATCAAGGCTTGAAATGCATAAGTGGGCTTTGCTCTTCTGTGCGACGGCGTTGAACTGACTTCCTGTGGTGGATCAGTTGCTTGGGGGCTTCCTGCCGCCCCTCTTTTCCGGCCTTCCTGCCATGGGAGTGCGAACCGTGCAGTCTGTCGTCACCCTGGTGAGACCGAGTTCATCTCCCTACGTGCCTCCCGTCGCTCCAGGAACAGCGACTGAAGTCCAGTCAGTTCAGTCTTCATGGACAGTGATTCCAGAATCCCACACCATCTGCTCACTTGGACATGATCCGTCCTGGCAGCTCCAGCCAAGTCACCCTTCTGACCTTGCGCTCGAAGTCAACACCAGGGTGACCAGCAAACCCGCCTCATCCGCTGTCAGCGTCACTGGACACACGTGGACTCCAGGTGTGCTGCCGGGCACGCTGGTCCCAGTGGGGCAGGTGAGGTCTGTGCTGTTTCCTCAGGAGGACAGGAAATGCCCGGAGAAATGTTAATACCCGGCACCCGTCCAGGGGACTTAGAGGGGACTGTCCCGAACACTCATTTTAGGAATCTCGTCAGACCCCAGTCAAGTCATCTACTAGCCTCCATGAGCATCAGCCGCTTAACTGATCTGAGAGAGGCAACAATTGGTAGTTGTGGTTTGTGAGAAATGCAGATTTTGAAATGCTTTTACACCTTGGATGGAACAGAGCAGAGAATAATCTCGCCGTGTGGTGCCCATGCCTAGTCCTCACTGACTGTGAAGTACCTTTTACCATCAGCTGACCCCACCCTTGGGTGCACTTCATCCTACTTTCCTTTTGCAGGAGCCTCTTTCCTGCTCACCCGACCTCAGATCTCTCCTCAGACTGACTGCTGCTCAGACAGACATCTTTCTCCTCAGGTCTCCTCAGTCTGTTCTCCTCAGAGAGATCGCTCTCCTCAGGCAGGTGTTTGTCTCCTCCAGTCTCTTCTCCTAGACGTGTTTCCCCTCAGAGGACTTTCTCCTCTGTGGTAGCTGAAGTTTGGTTAACTGGGTGAAGAACTTAAAATTAGGGCCAGATAGATCCCTGAATGACCAGGTGAGGCAAACACATGGTCGCTGCTTTCAAGGACTTCGGAGTCAGAAA
Source organism: Solenodon paradoxus (assembly GCA_004363575.1). NCBI lineage: Eukaryota > Metazoa > Chordata > Mammalia > Eulipotyphla > Solenodontidae > Solenodon > Solenodon paradoxus. The sequence continues at coordinate 247,872 of RJWH01002090.1, read as the reverse complement.
ACCTGGTTTGGCACAAGTGCGGAGACAGGAGGCGAGCGCCTCCTGGCAGAACCTGGGGTCCCCTGCTGGAGCACGGGGAGTGTCCAGCCTGTGTGATGAGCTCGGATGAGCCCCGAAGGCCATCAGTTAGGAAGGGTTTAAAGCCAAGATGGTGTGTGGTTTTCGGTTCCTACCAGCCGGGAGGAGGAGGTCGCGAGCAGCTGACAGCGTTTCCCCAGACCCACCTGCATGGGCTGGGTTTTAAACACCGTGCTTCTGGCTCCCTTACTTCTCAGCTACGGCACCCGGTCCTTCTTACAGCCTGCCCATCTCACTCCTCTCTGGAGGCGCTGGAAGAGCCACCCTGCAGAGACTCGTCTCCATCTTGCTCCGTGCGCTGCTCCGGCCACCGCGGACCCTGCCTGTGCTCCAGCCACAGGCAGCAGGGCTGAGACTTCTGTAAGCCAGACAGAGTCCTATTCTGATTTCTAATTCTGGTTCAGGACATGCCAGTGAAACGCATGGAATTCTGGCTTATTTATATGTATCATGCAAGAAGGCCTCCTTGTTAAGTGAGAGGATATGTGTGGAGAGCCCAGCAGTTTGCAGAATGTGTTGGTTCCTGATTATACAGCGGTTTCTCCTTTTTTTTTCTTCGGTTCTCGCCTTTTTAAGTTAATTGGGCAAAGAGCACTAACCTGCATGGTGGAGCACTTTCGGAGCCTGTGCACAGCGGCCGGTGACTGATCCTGAGCTGACCGGCGCCCATGATGGCGCTTTCGGAGCCTGTGCACAGCGGCCGGTGGCTGATCCTGAGCTGATCGGCGCCGGTGATGGCGCTTTCGGAGCCTGTGCACAGCGGCCGGTGGCTGATCCTGAGCTGACCGGCGCCCGTGATGGCACTTTTGGAGCCTGTGCACAGCGGTCGGTGGCTGATCCTGAGCTGACCGGCGCCCGTGATGGCGCTTTCGGAGCCTGTGCACAGCGGTCGGTGGCTATCATGAACTGACCGGCGCCTGTGATGGCACACACGCTCTGGACAAAGTGGGTCACACCCGGGGTCCGTGGGCTGAGGGAGGCCACCCTCTTCTTCCATCTCCCCACTCTGTCTGCTGCTGCCCATGGCTCACAAAATTCACTCTCAGTGAATCTGGAAGAGCACTGGTCATGCCTTCCAGTTGTTGGTTTTGTTATTATGGTAAAGAATGATGACATACTTCCTGTTCTGTGTGTAGTGGAGCTTAGGAAACTTCCAAATGTGAGCTGGAGATAGGTTATTTCCCTGGAATAAAATAAATAGTAATAAATATCTCTCCCATGACATCTTTAATAATCAAGATAAATAAATGTTCTCTGAATTGACTTAGAATACTGGCTTTTAAACAATAAAGAAAGATTAGTGCTATAAAGTTTAAAATTGACACAACTTTCCTTCAGTTCCCTAAAGGAAAGTTTGCCAACTTTTATGGTTTCCAGAAAAAGCAAATTAGATCCTCTGCAAAACTTTTTCTGTCATTTAGTTGTGTATGTAATAAATAGAAGAAACATAGACACTGCAAGTAAACATATCTTATGTATTTTACGACAGCTTAAAATATAGAACGTAGGTAGAGAAATGTATTATTAATAGTAATATTAATATTTATCCATACAACTTTTACTAATTTTAAAGAGTGCTAACATTTATGAAATCCTGTTAGGATACTTTCTCTGAAACTTCTTAGTAATTCTCGCAGAAGACATTACTCCTTGGGGTCTAACACTTTAAGGACAGAGAAATGCAAACTGGGAAGATCGTCTCCATGGAAGCTGATACTCTTGGAAGAAATAATCAGCATTAATGAATTCTAAGTGATATCTAGATATATTAACAAGTTCCTTGGCTACATTCCTTAGTTTTCAAGAATAACCAGGCGCTTTCTTGATGACAGATACACAGTGAGATTATGTACCCTCCAATCTCTCATCCTTAAAAGAGCATGGAACTGAAGATGTTCTGGCAATACGTCTTTTTCCCCTCTCCTAAATGTAAGACAAAAGTGATCAAAGGAAAAGTTCCTCCTAAGGTTTGAGCATCCCAAGAATTCATAAGTGATTCTTTAGCAGTTGTGCTCAAATGACATTCACGTGAGCAGCTGCAGGTCACATGCGAAGCCTCAGGAGACATGTGCCTACATTCCTTTAGGGCTCAGCACTGGCCATCGGACCATGAATATGGAGCAGTGAAACAACTTTGTCAGCCAGATATCTTACGGAGAACACGAAGAATGTCTGAAAAGTGCTCTGTATATGGAAATGCTGCTGAAGTGAGCAGCACAAAAAGTAACACTCCATGTTAAATGAGTGCGATCAGTAAGTGGAAAGGAGAACTACCGAGTGGAGAAGATACCGAAAGCCTAGTAGATAATGATGAGTAAATATTTGAAGAGGCCTTCACTGAAGGGACATCCACAGGGCTGTGAGCAAGGGGTCAGCAGCCTCTCTAGTGCTAGGAAATCAAGGTGATTCTGCCCTCCTCAGCCCTCCACGCCAGGGCAGTGGGGTGGGGGCACCTGGCTGGGGAGGACGCAGGCACCATGCCCTGCACGAGCAAGCAAGCTTTGGTGCAATGGGGCAGAGCACTGGGTATGCACATCGTTGTCGCCGCACCTCACCTCCGCACGCATCACAGAGACACACCCAGACAGCTGTCGGAAGGCAAGCATCTAGTGCTCATGGGCCAGTGTTCTTTATAGCACCGTGGAGGCAAGGCAGGTGTCCATCAAGAGTAGAGAGTAAAGACATACTGGCTTCTCCATTTCATGGAAGCTTGCAACAGTGAGAATGAATGAATTAAAACAATGTACTCTCCTATGAGTGAATTTCACATAATTTTGTTTTAAAGAAGTCAGTTGCAAGAAAGCACAATTAAGATTCAGAAATAGAGCTAATCTTTGGTGTTATATTCAGGAAGGTGGTTTTCTCAGAGGGCCTTGCGACTGGAGGAGGAACGAGGGTGTTTGAGAATTTTGTGTACAGACCTGCGTCTGGGTGGTGGCAGCGCGGCGCGCTCAGTTTGTAAATTTGTCGCACTGTCCGCCTGACTCTGCACTTTTTGTTTGTATCCTGTGCGTGGATCAGGAGTTTGTAAAAGTAAAAATGATGAGATGACATTGGCCAGGCTCACCCAGCTGCTGCGAGGGTCGCGCCTGCCTGGGAAGCAGCCACTGCTGGCGAGGGAGGCGCCGTGGGCACAGAAATCATGGGCTCGGCGGGCGTCAGCTCTGACACTCGGGGACTTCTCTGTAAAGGCATGTTGGGTGAATAAAATCTAATAGATATTTCTAATTTCTAAATTTTATGAATTCTATGCAGATTTTACAGATGTGCTAAGAAGCAACAGAAGTTAAAAAATATTCGAGTGGGAAGAAATTGTGTCATTCTCCTGTTTAGAATTCTAAGACCAATCTAACTATTTCGGTTTGGGAAATTAAAAAATTGTTATTAGCTAAGACTTTGGATAGCTGATCTGCATATTGCTTGGTAAACTGTAAATATTCAGAAGGATAGAACCTTTTTTGTAACAGAAGGAACTTTGTGGGCACTTCATTCAGTAAAAATGTAGAATAAGTGGTTTTAATTTAAAGTATATACGTACCTTGCACTAACCAAAGTACACTCTCTACAGACTGTGATATGTGCCTCTTATGTACCTTATGTTTTCATTGTGATTTCTACTCATCATGTGATTTCTGACATAGATCGAAAACAAACTTCTAAAATTCCTGCATTCGATGTGCTCTCCCTCTGCAGCAGGATCTTAAAACCAGTGTTGCTTCCCCTAAAGATAATGTCATCTTTGTGTTATTTCTGAGTAGCTTAGTTGAATTGTCCCTTAAATGAATGTTTCCAAGATGTCAAAACCCAAGTCTCCTCGGATCTGGAGCTTCAGACCAGTGCATGTGATTGTTCTCAGTGCTTTGTCACCACAGTGTCCCCCAGCCAACCCCAGAGCGTGTAGCAGCCCCTTAATAGTACGAGGAGTGGTCCAGAGTCCTGGGTGGGGCCCGTGTCCTCTCCTGCAGGTGGCCGAGTGCACACTCAGTGTGGGTGACCTCTGCCAACACACCCTCCATCTTCATCCTCCTCTCCATTCTTCTGAAACCCTCAAATTTAGCATTGATGCTTCTTCCTCACACCTTGAAAATATCGGAACGTTTCGAGAAAGATTTGGAGGTAGTACATAACGTTGGGGAGCTAGAATGGAGCCTCCACCACTTTAGTTTGAGACCGGCTGTCATGTTCAGGCAGAACCTAAGAATTTAGGTCTGGGGCCCCTGACTCACTTTGGACCCTAGCTGCCTGGTGTGGGCTGCCTGCTGGTGAGCAGACAGCGCCTGCTGCCTTCTGAGAGCATAGGAACAGGATTTACACACGAGAACCTGCAAGTATCTTAAGCGAACTGTCTTTTCTCTAAAAAGCCTCGTCTTTCATTTCCTAAACCGTCCACTTTGTGACACCATTTCAAGAAATCTGTTTCACATCTTTCCTTCCAGCCCAAATCTAGGTCAGTGTCTGTCTTAAAATATCCTGCCCCAAATTAACGAGAACACCCACACCGGCCCCTCCAACATGGGCTCGGTGCTGATCCTGCCCCGTGCCCTGGATTCTAAGCCCCAGCACTTCTCTGCTTCTCCTCCCGCCCCAGACTCAGAATTCTGGGGCAGCAGGGCAGTGCTGCTCCCCTCTCCCCACGCAGCCCCAGTCCTCTGCAGGGGCAGCTCACTTCTGAGGGCCTGGCTCACCTGCCTGGAGGTCGGCCCTCACCTGTCCAAGCATTTGCAGCGACTCAGAGGGCAGAGTATGACGTCCACCGTTCCCCACAGCCACTCTCAGCCTCATTGCAGACCCAGAACAGAGGCTCCGCAGCACCCCGCATGTACACCTGGCATTCCCCACTCCCCAGCAGTGTGTGTGAATGAGCCGAACTTCTGCCTGGACCAGTCTTTCAGAACCAAGCAGTTGCCTTCTGAGGAATAATGGAGTCTACCTGATGAGAAAAAACTGAAGTTACTGAATTTTGGGACATTAGAAGGGACTACTGCCGAGCACCCCAGCCAGACAGCTCCCAACAGCTGCTCCAGGGACCTGACATTGAGAACCACCTGCCTTTGAGGGTGACTGAGTTCGTTTTCACACGTGTGCTGCAGGCATCTTCCTCAGTGTAAGGTGGGCTACGTCCCTGCTGGTAACTTCCTACTAACCTTTCTAGTTAGGCGTTCTGCTGTACAAATGGAGAAAACTCTTTCACAAAGATGACCCTTAAAAGAGTTTTAAATTATTAGTATATTTTACTATGACTTTGTTCTTGAAGAGGCCATTTAGTATCAGTATAAAAATCATAATTTTAGCTATTATTAGGCACTTTGCTAATCACATCGTCTTTTTTCATTTTTCTTTGAAGAATGCCTTTGGTGTTTATATGAGGAGCAAGTCTATACATGCCTTTGGGTAGTGTGGACACAGTCGTGGTAATTATTTCAGTTTATGAACATGCGGTAGCTTTCCATTTGCTTATGTCATCTTGGATTTCTCAGTAAATTCTTGTAGTTCTCACTGTAAGCTCCTTTGCTGCCTTAGATTTATTCCTATATATTTCATTGGTTTTTGATGCTATTGTGAATGGAGTGTTTGTTTCCTTTTCAGTGTTTCATCCTTGACCTATTGAAATGTGGTTGATTTCTGTTTCTTGATTTTGTGTCCTCCATTTTAGCTGGAATTGCTGACCATTCCAGTGGGTGCTTGGATGAATCTTTTGGATTTGCTGTGTACAAAATTGCATCATCTACAGATGGCGTTGTGCTCCTTTCGTCCTTTCTGACCTGGATGCGTTTATTTTTGTCTCACCTGATCACTTGGTTGACCTCCAGCACTAATGAGTAAGTGGTCGAGATGGTCGTGGCCCCCGTGGGGCTGTCCCAGGCCACCCTGCACTGCCGCTGCTGCCGGGAGCCGCGGCCGCACTCGCACCGCTGTCCTTGCTGGTGGTGGCGCTTCAGGAACTGGGTTTAGTTCAGTAAGATCACACGGGTCTGTCATTTCCAAGGGGAACTCGACCTTGACCAGCAGTGGGTCCCAGGTGTGGGTCCCAGGTGTGGGTCCCAGGTGTGGCTGTGTTGTCCGTGGGCTTCTCTGTGGAAGAAGCGCTTTCTCGCCAGGACTTGCAGTGGGTAACCTGCGCTGTCGTCCTCAGCCTACTGTAGTGGCGATGGAGACAGGAGTAGACAAGCTCTGCTCGCTGGCAGTATCATTTCACACCCTTGGAGAATGACATTCCTTTTAGTCTTGACAGTGTTGCAAATTCCATCCAGCCCTTGTTTTCTGAAGAAGCGCCTGTGCTGTCGTTTGTCTCCCAGTGAGGAAGGAGTGTGTCTGGCGGGGAAGGCAGACTCGGTTTGCGAAGACCCTTCAGTCGTGCTGTGGCAGCTTTCCAGTGGACTTTCAAAGACCTCCTCCTCAGTCCACGTCCCCTCAGTTCTCCGTGGAGGAGTATGGAGTTCATCTGCTACTTCTTTGCGATTGCAGGTGCTCCATGAATTTCAGGTTTTGTTGCCAAGCGTGAGCATCTAGCCAAGGGTCAGCCTCCTGATTTAGATTCACTGAAGCTGACTGGTTTAGATTAAATTGGGAAACATCATGGTGAAGACGCAGACAATTCAGAGATGCTTGTAAGCTCCTCGTTGATAGAAGTTTGCAGATGACATGTGTACTCTTTAGGGTAGGAGTACAAGCGTGGAGTTAGTGGCATCAGGTCATTCAGCGCATCCGTGTGAGGAGGACGCACCTCGAGGCTAAAGGACCAAAGTTGAGACCTTACAGTCTTGCACGCAGGTACCGTTTTGAGTACCCGGCGGTGTCAGCAGGCTGCTTTGGATAATGAGCACCTTGATCCGGCCGTGACGTCGACACGCCGTGTTTGGAACACGGATCCTGGACGTGATGGCATCGTGTGTGGAGTAGAAACCAGGAGACTCGAATGAATCGAGCTTTCCTCATGCCATGCTTACAAAAAGCGTTTGGAAACTTGCTCTTTCATTAAAACTAATCTTTTAGTGCAGTTTAAGGTTGGTAGTATACTTTAAATTTATATAAAAAAAATTTGTTCTCTATTTTGTGTGTAGGATGTTTTTTTAGAGTGAACTGTAGTATTGATATAGATTGCCTTATTTGATATAGATTCCATAATATGCTTAAATATTATGATATAACCATTTATTATAATTTCATTCCATTTAGTGTTTGGAAATAGGCCCTGAAATAAATGTAAGATGTGGGGAACAATAGGGAAAAAGCTTAGTTTAGATAATCAACGCCTTGGCAGTGAAACAAGAAACCCTGGTGCCTGGAATGCCAGGTGCCTGCCAGTGAGGAAAACCTTGACTGGAGGAGTTTCTGACATCTTGTTGAAACTTACTAAGAAGTTAAAAGTTAGCCAGTTACTACGACACTGTGTGACTGTATGTGTGGTCTTTTGTTGTGACCTCAGCTATGTGAACAATGGTTGTAAAAATGGATGATTTATATCTTGTGCTTTTTTGAAGAACAACATCCTTGTGTGACGACAATAAATACGCAGGGAGTCAGATGCACAGGGTGACAGTCCTCACTCTCTCTTAGTCTCTTGTCTTTCTCAGTCTTTCGTGGCCCCTCCTCCTTCTCCCTGTTCCCTGGCAGAAATCCCAGCAGTAAGACATTTTAGAATAGCTTGTGTTATTTATTTTGGAAAAATGCACTGAATTTATTAGAGAAATTTAGGGATGCTTAACTTCCTTACACAGGATATGTATAAATATTTGAAAGTTATAGTCTATGAACCATTTGTAAATGTCCTACTTTGCTATAAATATCTCTGAAACAAGAAAGCGTGTTTTTAGTTAACTTCATACAGCCTTAAACTGTGAACATGCTTTAGGCAGTCACTTAGGTTTGGAACTGCACCTGATTGGCAGACGACAGCTGTCTTTTAACCTCTCATGAAGTTTCGTGATCCAGATGTCTGTTGGAGAGGTTAAAAATACTGCCTTGCTTTCAGGAGAAACTGGTTTGTAGAGTTACAGATGCCTGTAATTATACACACAAAACCATGCTTGGGGGACATCTTGGGACCTGGATATAAAATCTTTTTGTTTAATAACTTTTCCCTGTGTAAGTTAACGTGGTTTGTGTTACGGCATCTTCCTCCAGAATATTCTGTGGAAGTAGATGCTCCCTGCTTTTCATGTGAAAGTGGACTGTTTCCTAGAATGAGTGACGAGTAAAGTTAATAATGATTCCGACAAAAGTAGAAATGGTTGGGTGGCTTTCATTGTCATATGTGGTGTTTGTTATGTATGTTCCTTCTGTACTCAGCCTCTGTTGAGGTTTTTCATCAGGAAAGGATGTTGTAGTTTGTTGAATGCCGTTTTCTGCATCCGCTGCAATGGTCCTGTGATTTTTAGCTTTCATTTTATTAATGTTATGTATTACACATATTGTTTTGCACTTGATGACCTGTCCTTGCATCTCAGGGATAAACACCAGTTGGCCATGATGTCGCACCCCTCTGACATGTTCTTGAAGTCAGCTTGCTCGCACTGTGTTGAGGGTGGTTGCGTCTGTGTTCAACAGGGATGTTGGTCTGCAGTGTTCTTTTCTGTCCATGTCCATGTCAGGCTTTGAGCTCCGGGTCATGCTGGTCTCATAGAATGAGTTTGGAAGTGTTCCCTTCTCATCAGTTTTTGGGGAAAGTTTGGAAAGAATTGGTGTTAATTTTTTTAAAGGAAAAGTATGATCATTAATAAAGGCAAATAAGCAGGCAGACAGGAAGAGAAAAGAGGAAGCTGCTTTATTCTATTTTTATTTAGTTGTTTACACTGGTTGTCTCCTCTTGGACTCAGGACTTGAACCCAGGGGGATGTGGACTATACTCCCTCAGAGGTGGCTAACTTAACTGCTACTCCACCAGGGCAGGCCAGTGTTAATTCTTGTTTGATTATTAGAATTTTTCAGTGAAAGTGGTTTATCCTGCAGTTTTCTTCATTATTGGTTCGTTCAGATGAGTATGTATTCTTAACCACAGTCATACTCTCTAGCTTATTCTTCCCATAGACAGTGATATATCACCTAAAAACAAGAAACGTAGACACACGCATTTTTAACCTTGAGTCTGCATGTCAGTGCTCTCATGGAGTCGAGCTGGTACAGCAGCATGCTGGCTCCGGAGAATCAGCCATCAGGACCCTCCCGGGAGAATGGAACCCTCCTCCCATGTGATTAGCACTGGTGATTGCAAGGAGGACACGACCTCCAGGTCAGGCAATAAAACTCTCCTTATTTTTTTTATCATGTCTGCCAAGAAAAATCAATTGCTTCCTTCAAAAACAAATTGAACAACAAACCTTTTCCAAGGAAGTTACCCAGATTTGTTTATGTAAGTTGGCATTGTTTTTGTGTCCTAAAATACTCACTTACTCAAGAATGCATTGTTATAAATGAGTCTAAAGAATAAGATTGGAGTATTTTTAGCCAAATAGAAATTTAATATATTGTTGGTTCAGATTTTGCAGCTAGTGATGTGAACCCCAACAGCACTGTGTTTAGAATGCTCCTAAATTTATCACAGTAAATGAAAAATATTGAACCCCTTGGATGGTGGGCATTCTTTCTACCATAAAACCATATAGCTCCACATAGTCCAACAGTATTTTCTCCAGAACAACAGTTTTTTTCTGAACTTGTACTGAAATAGCTTTATATTTTTTTCTGAGATAATGTAATATGCTCTATGTCTCATCTGTAAGTTTTTTTCATGTCTTTGGATAAGATTCCATATATAACAGGAATTGACCTGTGACTAAGAGCTCCATTTAAGAGGAGGGGAAAAAACCAAGTAATTATTTTATCATAATTATACCCTATAATATATGCAAATATATTTTGATAAGTCATCACATATCAATGGTAAATATTCAAGAAACACTTCGTTGAAAATGTGCAAGCTGCACCTGGTGAGTAGACACAGAAGGATGGAAAACACAGTCTTAGGGATCTGCCCACTGAGATTCTCCATAGCACATGGGAAGTGCCTGGATTTGCGTGTTTCTTGGGGCCACAAAACAAGTAAAACAACCTTGATCCAAAGCCCAGTGCCCCGTATGTATCCAGATGCCCCAGACAGACGAGCGTGGTGCAGAGCAGGCAGTAAGCCCAGTCACCTGTGTGCTCTGTAGCCGTCAGCAGAACCATTTCATGAGATTCGCCACATGCCAGTGACAGCCGTGTGGCTGCGTTTGAGCCCAGTGTCGGTGGTGCGCAGCGTAGGTTCTGTGCCTGTGCAGAATCTCTGCTTGGGGTCAGATGCTTAACCCCGAAGCCCTTCAGTCTCCTTTACAAAGTTGGCAAAAGACTTGTTTGTATATTTTAGATATTAAGCCCTAGTTCAATTTGTTTTTGAAGGAAGCAATTACTTTTTCTTGGCAGATATGATTTAAAAAAATGAGAGTTTTATTGCCTGGCCTGGAGGTCGTGTCCTCGGAATCACCAGTGCTAATCACATGGTAAGAGGGTTCCAGTTCTCCCAGGAGGGTCCTGAGGCTGACTCCGGAGCCAGCGCGCTGCTGTACCAGCTCCGACTCCATGAAAGCACTGCTTGTAAAGCACTTTACAGCGTGTTTGGACATAGTCAAGATTGACACTGTTTGTGTTGTTGGAAGTGAGCTGTGATACTGAATGGCCGGCACACGACAAGAGCGCTCCTTGGTGATGGCCGTGGATGCTCCCCGTCTCTGCATCACTGACCTGACTTTCAGTGTGTGCTGTGGCCACACTTGGAATGTCTCCAGCATTCTGTATGAGGGGACATGAAGATGAAGATTCTTGTACAGCTGTGGTATTATGCTGAAGGCAATAGTGATTATGATATAATGGTGTAGTTTTGTTCCAGAAATACTTAAATCTGCACTGTTATATCAGGGTTTTTTAATGTTTTTAAACTTTGTTATTTTTCACTGCAGTAGCTTTAATTTTACACATTAAAATAATAAATAATAAAATATAGGTTCCTCATATGTGCAGTTTCCCCATTCTTCAGGTATATGTCAACACACATCAGTCTCCACCACATCACCAAATGTTCTTCAGCATTGTCCATAGGCTTCGCTACGTTTGACCCACCCCTGTCCATTCCCTGCTGGTCACCTCAGTTCTGTTGCAAGTGTCCAAGGGTTGGTTTTTTTTCATCTGCTCCTTTGGTTTGTCTGTTCACATTCCACTTATGAGTTCTTCTGGTATCTTTATCTTTCTTCTCTTGACTTATTTCACTTAGCATAATCCCCTCTAGATCCATCCACGTTGATTCAGCTGACAGGATTTCATCTCTTCTAAGGGCTGTGTACTATTCCATTGTGTATATGGACCACATATTCTTTATCCAGTCATCTGAAATTGGGCTCTTAGGTAGATTCCTGTTCTTAGCTATTGTGAATAGGGCCGCAATAAACACGGGGATGCATAAATCTCTGTGAAATAGTATTTTTGTAACTTTTTGGTAAACAGAAGTGGGATGACAGGATCATGTGGGATTTCCATCTTCAACCTTTTGAAGAATCTCCATACTGTTTACCATATGGTTGTACCAATTTGCACTCCCACCAACCCCACCAACAGTGTAAAAGTGTTCCCCTTTCTCCACATCCTACCAACTTTTGTTGTTTCCAGACTTTTAGATAATAGTCTCTCAGGTGAAGTTCCTCTTTCACAAAAGAGTCATTCAGGGGCACATTGTTTAGTCTCTCAATTAATTTTGTGTCTTCCCACATTTTTTTGTGGTTGATTTCTAGTTTATGCCCCTTTGGTCAGGGAAGATGCTTGGTATGATTTCAGTCTTTGTAAATTTGTTGAAGCATATTTTGTATCTGAACATATGCTCTCTTTGAGAATATTACATGTGCACTTGAGAATAAAGAATAATCTGTTGTCAATTATGAAGTGTTTGGTATATGTCTGTTAGACCTAACTTTTCCAGATCATCCTTTAAAGTTGCTGTTTTCCTATAAATTTTCTGTCCATTGACATAAGTGGAGTGTTGAGGTCTCCTACTATTATTCTGTTGCTGTTGATGTCTCTCATCGGTTTTAATTATTCTTGATTAATATATTTTGATGGTCCTTCATTTGGTGTATATATGTGAATAAGCATTATATCTTCTTGCTGGATTGACCCCTTAATCATTATATAATGTCCACCTCTGTCTTTTGTTATGCTTTTTGGTTGGAAGTTTATTCTATCCAATATAAGTATGGCCGTTCTTACTTTTTAGTGGTCACTCTTTGACTATAGTATTGTCTTCCAACCACGACTTTTGAGTCTTTATATTTTGGAAGAAGGTGAGTTTCCTGAATGCTGCAGAAGGGTTTGGTTTGTGCTTTTTTAATCCATTCGTCCACTCTGTGTCATTTGACTGATGAGTTCGTTCCATTTACAGTTAGGGTGATTATTGGTACATGGCTGCTTAGCGTCATTTTGTAATTTGTCTTCTCTGTGCTGTTCCAGATAGCGCTTTTTTCCTTCTCTTTCTCTTGTTAGGTGTGTTTGGTGTAGTTACATTTTGACTGGTTTTCCATTTTGTTTGCTTCTGTGCCTTTTCCCTGGAGATGTATTTTGAGGTTTCCCTGATACTAGCATTAATAAATATATGTTTATTTTCTATTTTTATATGAAATAAGATTAATCTTATACTCAATCTAACCATGTACATTTTTTATTCTCTTCTTCTCCCCACATTTTATTTTTGCTGTCTTTACTGTTTTTAAGTGGAATTTAACTTTAACTCTATAGAGAATCCTTTAGTAATTTTCATAGAGCTCATTTTTTGATGATGAATTCCTTTAATGTTTGCTTATCTATAAAGTTTTTTAAATCATTCCTTCAGTTCTGAATGATAATGTCATGCTAAAGTATTATAGGTTGAAGATCCCTTTCTTTCAGAACTTTGACTATATCATGCCCATTCCATTCTGGCCTGTAGAGTTTCAGTTGAGAAACCCACTGACAGTCTTACTGGTGTTCCCTTGTATGTGGCTCATTTTTCTCTACCTGCTTTTAAGATTTTTTATCTTGGATTTTTGACATTTTGATGACAATGTGTCTAAGTATAGATCTGTTTGGGTTTCCTTTATTTGGAACTCTTTAATCCTCCTGGGTCTGGAGACTTGCTTCATTCTTCATGTTAGGGAAATTCCCAGGTATTATTTCTTCAGCTACATTTTGTGCCCCCTTTTTTCCTCTCTTCTCCTTCTGGGACCCATATGATGCTAATGTTGTTCATTTTGATGTTTTCCCATAGGTCTCACATGCTGTCTTTATTTTGTTGCATTCTTTTTTCTCTTTGCCAGTTTGCTGGAGTGCATTCCCCTGTGCTGTCTTCTAGCTCACTGGTGCTATTGGAGGCTTCATCCATCCTACTCTTGATTCTCTCTCTTGTTAATTCTGTAGTTCAACTACCATATTCTTCATTTCTTTGCTATCTTGCTTCATTTCTTCTCTCTCTTTTCAGTGTTCTTTTTTTCTTCCTCTATTGTTTTCTTGATTTCCATGAGAATGTTGATCACTGTTGCCCTAAGTTCATCTTCAGGTAGTTTGCACATGTTTATTATACTCAGATTTTCCCCTGAGGTTTTCATTGAATCCATCATTTCCCGTACATTTCTCTGTGTCTTTGCTCTGCTTGGCATCTGTTTATGTCCGTGTGGATTAATTTTCCCTCTAGTGGTAACCTTGTGTAGGGCATCGACTTGTACCCTAGAAGCCTGGATGGGGGTTTGAACACTGGGAATTCTTGAGTTGTGTGGTGTCACCACTGCTTGGATTTGTTGCAGTTCTTAGGTGGACTCCACGTGGGTACTCAAGATCTGCCTGTGACCTTGGAACTTGTGTGGGGGTTGCAGAGTCTTACCCCAGTGTCCCAGCTCTGAATGGTAGCAACAGCCTTGTCATTGACCCACAATCAGCAATCTGGCTATAGTTTTACCTCCACCCACAGGGTGGCACTAGTGGGTAGCATTGATGGTTCCTCCCTTCTGAGATTCTCTTCATCCTCTAAGCCTGGAGGCAGGATTTCCGGTGGGTGAATCTTGCAGCTCCAGTGCATTATGATGGGGTGACTGATTCCCTAGCTGCCTTCTGGTCATCGTGGTGCCCAGTATAATTTCCCAGCTAGGGCTCCTGCTCTGTTCCTCTGGCACTGGTGCTGGTCCTCCTCTGCACCAATACCCTCTTACCTAGCCACTAGGTGGCCCTCCTGTTGGGCAGGCTCTCTGCTGCTTCTGCGACTCCTGGGCAGCCCAGTTTTTTCCACAGATTCAGCCCCTCTTCCATGACTGGAATTCTGAATCTGCTATATTGCTCCAAATGCTGACCTTTTTACCTGTCCTTGGGGGTCATGACTGATTGCTGCTGTGTCTCTGCATCCTCTCAAACAAATGTGAAGGCCCCTCTTTTACCTGGACAGCTGCCACGTCCAGGCATCCCGGCAGCTGAGTGGTACAGGCATAGGCGACCACTTGAGAGGGTGTTGCCCACTCATCTGGGCAATGAAGATTTCCCAGGAACTGTGCTTCCTTAGGCTGAGAAGTTCTCAATATTGCAAGTCTAAGATACTGAAAAATAAGTGCTGAAGACTTTATTTTTAAAAAGGCACAACCCTGTCATCTCGCCCCGCTTGCCCTTCCCCCCATGGGGTCTGACGAGCCCTGCCTTCTCCGCTTCTGTAGGCCTTTGCACAAGTGGGCCTCCTCAGGGACCTCTGCCACCTAGTAAGATGGCAGTTTCTCTACTTGAGCAGCTGCCGCAGGGCAGCAATTTAATTTGTGTTGTTACCACTGGACGCTGTATCTAAGCTCATGTAGTTGCGTGTCACCTGCCTCCCACTACCAGTTTTAAGAGTGACCTTGAAGTCTTACCAGTACCTTGACCTTGCAGTGTTATCAAGACTAACAAGTACTGGTTCCTTTCCTCCAGCCAGTGAGATGGGAGGGAAGCCACAGCCTGGGACTCCAGGTGGCATGTGACTTAGTTCTGTGCAGTCTGCCACACTTTCCTGGGCTGGTGCAGTGCCCTGACGAGGGTGCCCAGAATGGAGGGTTGGTACATGCTCTCCAGAGTACAGCCAAGCGCAATGCTCTCTCCACCGACCCCCCTCCAATGGGACTTGGGGTGATTCAAGTGAAAAACTAGACAGTTTTCCCCTTGGCCGTGCCTCACTACCCCACTGGGAGCTGAACTTTACCCCTGAAAGCTCACCAGCTGCATGTTTCATCAAAGCAGAGCTGGACACGGGTACATACCTGGGAGACAGCAAAGCCAGCAGACAGGCGACCTCTGACCCCAGAGCCTCGCCCTCCCATCCGCAGCCCCCCAGGCAAGCGCCTGGGAGGGGACTCTCCCATGTGCTGCGGGTGCTTAGACATGTGAATGGAAGGAGTGCGTGTGAGTGCCTGCATGTGTGAGCCTGCGTGCAGTGCTCGGGCCCTGGGTGTGACAGAGGCCGGCCGTCATCCGTGTCGGGTGAGAAGCTGAGCTGCTGAGTCTTCGGACTCGGTGAGACCAGTGCGGTGGATGATGGCCTGGGAGAGACAAGGACCACCCCGCATGAGGCCATCTCTGTTCTGCAGAGAGTGGTCACGTTGGAATCCAAGCAAAGCCCCACCCTGGGGACCAAGATGTAGAAACCAGCATTTCCTGGCTTTTCTGGCATTTCTTGAATATGCTCATGACTCAAGCCATTGAGAACTATGAGCTTAACAAAAACAAAATCTAATTGGCCTAATTTAAGTTAGACTTAAAGTGTTTTCCTCCAAAACGTATGAGTCGTATTTATAGAGAAGGACAAAATTTAAGTCAAAAAATCAACTGAGTGTGAAAACAACTTTATGCTTGTGGAAAAGCGTTCAGATTCAGAGTACTCTTGTGATGCTTACGTTTTTTCAGGAGGCAGAAAATGCACCATTCACATCGCCTGCACAGACAGACTGGGAGCTGCTTCTGAGCTGTTTCAGAGCAGCTGGGCTGCTGGTGAAAGCCCGGCAGGATGCGGCCCTGCATGCGGCCACTGAGGGCAGTTGTGGAGGCTTTCCTGGGCGCAGCTCAGGACACACTCAGTGCCCTTAGAAGACGGCGTCTCGCGTAAGGAACACCTTTTGTGTGGGCAAAGCCGGTCATCGTTGGCACGTCCCTCTCAAGTTGTAGAGTGACGTCGGGCATCAGCCGCCTTCACCTGCTGTCATACACTTACATCCCAAGGACCTGGGCCAGGGCGAGCAACCAAGATGACAACCAAGTAAAATAATAAATCGCTCCTGCTTTCTCTGTCCTCCTGCCTGCTTGCCTTCATTCCTGTCTGCATCTTTCCTTAAAAAAAAAAGTGAAAAACAGTACAGGTATATTTATACACCAACAGAAGTTGAATCACTTACTGAACTATGTCCAAACGTCTTACGATTGTGACTTTTGCTCGCTACTGAATAAGAGATGAATTCGAGTGAAGAATGGCAGTGGAGAGGTGTGATGGAACCCAGGGGCCCTCAGAGTAGGCTGCTATGCCTGCCATACTGTGGCCCTGTGAGACGTGGATCCACTGTCCTGACTTGGCACATCCTCAGGACCTGGACTGGCACCTGCCCTTAGAACTCTCCACATGCAGGTGGAGAAGGGCGCCTGCCCCTCTCCAGCCCCTCACCTGGGCGGTGAGATGCCAGTGTACAGACAGGTGTCCTGGTTCATCCGGATTTGGGCTTCCCATGAAAGTCAGGTCTTTATGGCAGAGGTGGGTGGGTGGCAGACTATTCTTGTTTCTCGACGTCTTTTGCTCTTGAATTTTGAGTAACCCTTACTTCTTCGGTTTTCTCTGCCAGAAAGAGAATAATCAAGGACTTCGCAAAGGTCGCTCAGCTTAAAGGCCAGGTCGTACTACCCTGGGCCAGGAGAGACAACGCCCGTAGTTCTGACGTTCAGGAGGGGGTTGCAGGCCAGCGCGACACTCGGAGAGCCTGGCGAGACAGCACAGGTGCGACCGCAGCCACAGGAGGCCCAGGAGCGGCGCGCACTCAACTCCTCTTCCAGGGCAGAGTGGGTATTTCCTAGTGTAGACAGGGACTGGGGCCATGCGGGGCCATCCAGTGCTGTCCGAGGTCTTTAATACATCACAAGAGAGGCCAGGCTCCTCCAAATACGTTGTCACAGCTCCTCAGTGACATCGCAGTAATGGCCATCTGGTCTCCTTCCTCTGGCAGCCAGCAGGTGTGTCCACCTCGGCCCAGCCCTCCTCACCGGCCCGCGCCTTCCATGCACACCTGCGTTCTCCACCAGCGCGTGCACTCGCTCGGCCGGCACGGCTCCCCGTGGGGCTGGTGGAGACGGAAGGCAACAGTGGTCATGTCACTGTAAAAACAATTAGAGGGTAGTCACAGTGTCATGGCCCTCAGAAGGTACTGTTTTCAAAACACTTCTAATGTTTAATAGAAAAAGTATTTTATTGTAGAAGGAAAGAGTGTATAGGGTCCGAAAGCGCCGACTCCCTAAAGGAGTGTTGACTTCTTCCTTGTGGACCTTGAGGGGTGAGAAGCACCTGACGGTTCGGGGAGCTTCCGGGGACCTCCCTGCACGCAGAGCATGACTCCCCTGGAGAAACTGGCAGCGGCGCTGGGGAGCACGGCGCACTGACTCGACTTCTTTCCACCCACGGCCCTGGGTCCTGGGAGTGTGCCCACGACGGGCCTCGGAGCGCAGCTCGGCAGCCGCTCCTGTTAAAACAGGACCAGCGTCTCAGCCCACACCGTCTCCCTGGTGAGCGGTTTACTTTCGCAAGCCTGTCGTGTTGCATTGCTGATAAAGCAGCTGTTCTCCACATCCTTTTGAATTTTAATTCTCCACACAAACTTCATGATACTTTCAGAGAGCTCTAAACATTTTTCCATTCACCGGGCCTGCATTTCTCCTGTCTCCAGGGGGTCAGATCACATCCGAACTCACATGGACTCTGGGCTGCAGGGTGTGGGAGTGGCCCCGACCAGTTCAGGCTACCTGAGGGGTGCTCTCCTCAGTTGTACTGAAAGTGGGCTTCTGGAAGGCAGACACGAGAGAACATGGAAGCAGTGACTTCTGAACCAATAAAAAATGGAAGAACACTTAGCAAAATCTAGAAAAGAATTCACCTGTTAACAATCTTTCTTTTTACTGTCATTCCATTTTCAGCTCTTTGTTCCCAATTTCTTATTCTTCCCTTAGGTGTCCCAGGACAAATGTCCCAAGTAGCTGATTTCTGCCAGCCAGCAAAGCCACCCCTGGCGTGCTGGTCCCGGCCGCAGCTCACCCCGAGACAATGCCCTGCTGGTGAGGACATTCAGAGACCTCTCCTGCCGCAGCGGAGACCCTGGCTGCCCACAGCCGGGCTGTGGCACTGCTTGCCTGGCCCTGCAGCCTGAGAAGAGTTAGCCTTTAGTCCTCACTGCTTTCCTCTGTCTTTTGTCCCTGTCCAGAGCACGTGATCCCTGTAAAGGGACACATGCGCTTTCTCATTTCCTTCCAGAGTTTCACATTTGAAGCCATGAATTATTTTCTCTAGTTCTTCCCCACTTTACGGTGAAGAGAAAATTCCCAGTTTTCCTGTTCCAGACAGCAATGTGAATGACATGCCCAGTGGTGCAAGATCACGAAGACCGTCTTCATACATAAAAGAAAGGACAGGCCACTATGAGTTAACCATCTAGAAAGGCAGCAGTGGTTAGGATGAAGGGTCGGTGCTCATGCGCTGCTCCTCTGAGCATGTTGGCGGCAAGTGCGTTCTGTGTGCGTGTCTGCTCGCGCCGAGCTCCCCAGGTGTGTGCTTGGAACGCGGTTCCTCCAGCCACGCTGCTCCCCGCAGAGGGGCCGGGTGCCCCTGAGCAGGAGTGGCATTGCCTCTGACCTCTGCTTCCAGGTTGCAGGGAGATTAGATGAGTGGGAAACAGCCACTCCACCCGTATCCTGCATCTGCAATGAAGGAAATGACTAAAATAGGGACCAGAGGAAATTTACTGCTCAGACACATCAAGGGCCAGGTTCTGGCACTCAAAACCCCAACCCTATTGTAAGAAGAATTCTATTTTCAACCATGGACTGCGTGAGCTGGAGCCTCTGAAACAATATTACTTGTTTTCAATTAGTATCTGTCATTGAGTAAACACGGAACCCTCGGTGTTGCATGGACACCTGCGACACGGTTCCTCAGTGCAGGGCAATGCAGAATGCGTGCACCCTCCCCCAGCCCTCAGAACCACTTCCTGGGGCCCCTCCCCACACATCCGCCCCAGGACCTCTCCCCGCGGCCCCCCGTACACCCCTTTTCTGCTTGCAGCTGTAGCACAGCGCTCCCCAGAGACTCAAGTCTGGTCCAGGGCCCAGTGGTTTGGGACGAAGCTGAAATTGCACGCTGGGAGGTGTGTGGCTTGTGCCAGGCTCCACGCACACACACATCTGCTTTACTATCTCAGTGACTTCGAAGTGTGCAAATCCTGAACCCAAAGTGCTTCTTGCACATCCAGCCGCCTCTTCCATGTCCCAGCAGTCTGCACAGGAGAGACTGGTATAGAGGAAATAGAGAACTTTTGGTGGCCCCCTCTTGGCCCCACGTCTCAAATCTGAGTTCTTGGGCTTTACACAGGTATGTCTTAGTCATCTCAGCCACCCGAGACACACGGGTGCACCTCCTTTTTCTTTTTCTTAAGGGCAACTGTCTTCTATATTTAAAATGTGTTTCTGAGTTGAATAACTGTCACAAAAATGTCTTCATACTCATACGCTTGCGATGACAGCTTGTGTGGTACATTCCTGCAGGACTTCCCTTGTAGGCACATAAGGAGCTCGAGCTCTGCCCATTCCAACTCCAGAGAGCCAGCTCCTGCTGGCTCCCGGATGCTGCACCACAGAGCTCTGTGCACCTTCTTCTCCACACGACCAGAGCTGCTCTACATGTACAGAACACCGTGCAGATTTTATTCAGTTCCTTCATGTGTTTTTCGTCATTTGCTTATAGAGGGGAAATTCCTGGGTAGACACTTCCATTAAATAAAATCTCTCCCGCCCCCTTTTCACAAAAAGATTAATTATCATGAATTAAAATGACATCAGACATTCACAGGAGAATTTTAAGCCTCAAGGTAGTGACTTGTAATTTTCAAGAATTTCTAGAGATCACTTTCCCCAGTAAGGGTATCGAGCTGTCAGAAAGCTCACCTCACTCAACCACTTACATCAGAAAGTAAAGTTCTCACACTGGGACTCAGTTATGTGCCCAGGAGTTGAATAAATACACTTGAGCTGTCTGTCTTGTTATCTGTCTGTCTGTCTATCTCTCTATCTATCTATGATCTATCACTTATCTATCATCCATCCGTTATCTATATGTAGCCTTTTTCTCTCAAGAACCCTAACAAACATGTTTAATACATTATATACTAGAATTACATGAGGTTGCTTGACTTTTTCTACTAACAGATTGTATCCAAGTGCACTCCTCTCGGGTTCTAGTCTGGACCCACTTTCTCATGCCCACACCTTTTGCTACTATCGCTTCCTTTTGGGCTCAGAATGACAGAGTCATTTCTCTTTGGATTGATTTCATGGAGCTGACGGACAGGGTCTGCACACCACCTCAGTCTGCCATCTGTCTCGTAGGTTCACAGAGTTATTCTCCACCAGGGGCCAGCTCCACCTCTTGAGATCTGCCACTGTCTATCCCGACTCTGCAGGCCCACCTTACTTCTCTCCCAAATGCCTCCCATAGCTCCAGGTGCTGGCATCAGTACCTTTCACTCCACTGGCATCTTTCCGTTTATTAACAGGCAGGTTTCCGTCGGACAGGTCTGTGTTCCTCTGAAAACGCTTGTCCCTTGGATCTCACATTACCGGCTACTTCTGGTCACAGAAGTTTTCAGATCATTCACTCTAATGTGGCACTGCCTTGTCAGCCTGTCAAATCCCTTTACATTGTTTTCAGATTGCTGAACCGATACCTGAAGTCATGATTCCATTTAACTCTCTGAAAAGAGGGATCATGGACTCATCCTTTCTTCAGTGACTAGACCCCTAGAACATAAGTTTGAACGAATGAACTAGTAAATGAATCAGTGGGGAAGGTATTATTTAGTAGGTTCTAATAATATAATCTAGAGACTTAGAAATAAAGTTTAGAGTGTATAAATGCATCAGGGCCTACATTTTTAAAGTGCATAGATTCCAAATTAAGGTGATTCTGCATTGTTTAGAATTCTTCCGTTCAGAAAAATTTGGAATAACTTAAGATGGGGCAGGGAAAACAAAAATTTGAAGTAAGAGTAACTATCAAGAAAATGTCATCAATACATGACAGCTAATTTAAAAAGAGAGAAAACAAAGGTTGGGTAAATGTTAAAAATCAGCTTGGGTTCTTAGTCCTGAGTGTGAAGGAAGACAGTATGTCATCAGAGAGACTGGAAAAATGTAAGGGTCACGTTTGGGTGAGAAGATACATTTAGTGCAGGACACACTGAGTGTGACGCATCGTGACCCTGGGGAGATGTCCAGTGGACGGCAGAAATTATGGACTGGAAGATGGGGACACAGGTCTTGGTACCATTCTCATGGAGGTGCCAACTAAGGCCATGAGACCACTGAGGTCTCATCTCTAGGCGCTTACCCCTGGAGCCACTCATGCGTGTCCCTAACCGGCTGTGATGGAGATAAGAACCAGCTGCCCTGGTAGGGGGCAGTGGTCTTCTCCTGTTCCATGAGTATGTCGCCTTGGTAAATGCTGGCCGAACCTAGCCTGGGCTAAGGGAGTAAACTGTATTTACACAGCACAGTTCAAGGAATCCAATGGAAAATAAGGAAATAGTAGTTCGATGTCAGTGCTTTATTTACTAAAGAAAGCTGCGGCAGGAATGAAGGCGAGCAGAGGTCGGCAGGCAGGGAGAGAGGAGGAAGAAGCAGTTTATTCAGTCGTACATGTTGGTTGTACCCCACTCCTGCTCCCTGGGATGCAAACCTGGGTCCTTGGGATGTACTTGGACTACGCCCAACCTGAGGCAGCAGGCCTAACCGCTACAGCACCGGCACACCTATGTTTACTTTAATAAACGATTTCCTGCTTTTGTGTGGGAAACAGAACTAGTGTGATTCAGGTGACTTTTCAAGAGAATAGAGACATCCGTCTTTCAAGGGAGGTTTTCAGCTGTATCAGGATTCTCTTCACAGTATATTTAGAAGCAGGTTCAGGAAGCAAATAATCTAACTGTAACCAAGCATCTGATGTTCCCAGTGCCCTCGCTTCTCTTGGGTCTGAATTGATTCTTACTTGTAAAGGCATTTAGAGGAAATGGGCAGAAAGCTGCATTAGAACACATACTTTTGAAACAGAGTAAAGGAAGTACCAAGGTTCCTTTACTTAGTTTCTCCTTATTACTACACAGTAACAGTGAATTGAATTTCCCTGCTTGTTTTCTGGTACTTTGTGTAAACAGCCCATCGCGGCATATGTCTGCTTTATTCATTAGTCTTTGTGGACTTGGACTTTGTTAACCATGTTTCTCCCACATAGGACCTTTAAAACAGTGCATTTTAGAACATGCACGCCATTTGGTTAGTATCCATAATCACTTTTTAGGATAAATAGACCTGAGAAATTTAAGATTTCCTCCTAAATTCCAGTTTACAGCCTATTAAAACACGGATGTTAGCACTTTGGGAAATAACGAAAGTGACTTTAGGTTTTACATGCATAGAGAACAGTGCTCCATGGTTTTGTAGGTACGAACCATGTCTAATATTCCAGGTTCTTAGGAAGATAAATTTAGGAAAATAAAGGAGAACCATAGATATCCCTTCTGAGGGATTTTTCTGAAGTGCCAACACTAAGGACCACCAGTTACGACGTTAGAAGCTGTTCACGACCATGGATTTAAAAAGTAGTTTACGAGAATACTTGTAAACCTGAAAAAGATAGTCAATATTGGTTCCCGCAAAGTTCCAGGCAATTTCAAACCTATCTTGAGGATATTATTAATAGCACGTGAGAAGTGACGATGAGCTGTTAGCAACTGTGCCTACTCTGTGCTGCCTGTTCACGGAGAGCGGGCTCTGATTTTGGTTTAAAAGAAAATTTTTTATTTTAATAAAAATAAAACAGGACATGCTTTTTAAAGTGAAACTTATTTTGAGATAAATGTGGATTCACAGAAGAAATCGTCCACAGGTACACGTTTAATGAATCAGATGTCTGATAGTAATTATCTAGAATTCGTGGCAGACGGCACTCCGGTTACTGCAGTGGAAGTCACTGTCAGCAGGGAGAATGAAGCCGGTGCTCCCGGTCCTGTCACACTGGGGTCTCATGACAACTTCCTGAAGTTCCAAGTGGACTCCTTGTTGCGTCAGTTCTGGGGGAACTCTTCCTTGGGCCTGCCTTCCTTGGGCACATCAGTCCTTCCTCCTGAACGGCCTGTTCTGGCAGCAGGGCAGTCAACCCTGGTGTCTTCCCCAGCTGGCAGAGAGGGCGTAAGCCCCTGCCAGCCCAGGTTGTCCCGTTGAGAGCACAGGCCCCTCGGCGTGGCTGTTGTCCATGTCCCGGCAGCTGCCAGCTCCAGACCTTTCTGTGGCCAGGTTTTCAGCAGCCACTCCAGTTTGCTAAGCACCAGAACATCATCTTTGTTCCCTTTTTGCATAAATGATACACAACTGTTCTCTGTTGATTCCAGCCAGTGATGCTCACTGACATAAATCTGTGTGTCTTTGATAACTACACATTTATTTTCTAATTACACAAGTAATGTGCCTCCGTGTAAAGAATTTGAAAATGCATGAAAAGTATAAGAATATAAAAATACTCTATTTCACCAATTAGTCACTTTACTTTTTTCCCTTAATTTTGTATCTATATGTGTCTATATATATATATATATATATATATATATATATATGTTAAAAGTGAGACTGTAGTTTAGCTATCAACTTTTCTCTTTCTTATTCTTGTAATTTTACTTGAAACATCAGAATTCTTCAAAGAACTATTCTTAAATTTTTTTTACACTTTATTCTTTGAACATACAAGCTGGTTAAAGTATGTCCACAATACTTCTGGCAACACTGATATTTATCATAACATTTTGCGTGTAATTCACCGTTGCAGCAGACCGAACTGTGCGCCAGGTCATCAGTCAGGCACTCCAGCACTGAGCATGTGACTTAAATGGAGAGAGCCTTTCAAGACGGGCTCAAGTCACAGCCAGGCAGCGCTGGTGGGCTGCTGTGTAGGATATGACTGCTGCCCCACCAAGAGACGAAGTTTGGACACAGCGGCAGGGAGGTGCACAGAGGAAAGACCCCGTGAGACAGGAGAAGGTGGCCGCGGCCCATGGAGACAGCCCTCGGGAGACACTAGGCCTCGGCCACCAGGCCTGAGGAAACACAGCTGTCGTGCGAGCTGCCTGGGCCTCGGCCCTTACACGCGTCATCCTGTGCAGCGTGCCCATGTCGGCGGCGGAGGGGCGCTGCTCCTCCCCCCGACCCCCGCTGTGGAGCAGGGTGACGGGCGGCCGGAAGGGCTTTGGGTGCGGGCTCGGACAAGACGCCGGCAGGCCTGCGGCGGTGCGACGGCCGCAGGACGCTGAGGTGGAGGCCTGGCCAACGTGGCACCGGGGAGCCGAGCTGTGCTCTGCGAGTTCTCAGCACAGCGGATATTCAGCTAAGGCCGTGTTAAAGCACAGTGGGGAAGCGGCCTGAATTGTGTCGTCCTCTGGGACGGAGGAGGAAAAGCCACGTCGAAAGGCGTGAGACCTGCTGTCCGCACGCACGCACACACGCACGGCGGGGACAGCTGGCTGTGGGATGGGGGCGCTGACAGGGTTTCCGCGGGGTCAGGCGCCATCACCCTCAGCCGCCGACGGGGAGAGAAGGCTGCAGGTGTCTGCCCTCCGAAAGCAAACGCGCCCACGGAAACTTCTGGAAGCAGAACCCTCTGGCGCCGTGGTTCGCACGGAGCCTTCTGCGAGCCGGTACCCTCAGCGCAGCGCACAGCGTGGCCAGCAGGGGGCGGGGGACGTCCGCGTGCTCGCGCGTGCGCACGCGGCCCGTGACGTTCTTCCGGCGCTGGCGCGTGGGAGGCCTGCGGCGCATTCCCTTCCGCCGGGGAGTGTGAGGGTCGCGTCCGCGTGGCCGCGCGGGAGCAGCGGTGCCGCCTGCCGGGAGATGCGTGCCTTCCCCCCAGGATCCGGGCGACCCAGGTTGACGCCGGGCCCTGGCCAGCGCCAAACTGCGTCTTCCTCTCGGAGGCCGACCATCTCCTGCAGTGAGGCCTCCCGCCGCCGCATGCGCTGGGGCTGCCTCCCTGGGACGGACCCCGCGGCCCTGCTTCTCGACAGTGCGACGTGGGCCCTCGGCATGTGGGAAGTGCGTTGCTTGTCAGAAAGACGTAAATTTGGGCTCTAGACGACAGGCGGCCTGGCTCGCGCCTCGCTGCCTCCAGTTCGTGTGCCGAGGCCGTAAGCCTGCAGGATGTGCCTGTGCGGGACAGATCCCTCAGAGAGCTGATTGACTTACCCTGAGTTACCCCGTGTGCGGTCCCGGTCCAGTGACGCTGGTGGCCTGACGAGAAGGGGCGCTTTGGACCCAGCAGGAGGCCCCAGAGACGCTTGCTCCCAGGGGAAGGGCGATGAGCAGACCCTGGAAGAGGACGACAGCCCTGAAGCCACGGAGAAGCTGCACAAGAAACCTGCTGCGTGTTGCTCTTGAACTTCTAGCCTCCAGACTGTGAGTCAATAGATCTCGGTCGCCTGAGCGCCCCAGGCTGTGCTACTTGGTGACGGCAGCTTCGCAGACCTGCAGATGCTAGTGATGCCAGACAGGAACTCAAGTCGCCATGAGTTACGTGTGGGAAACGTAGCGAGTATCACGTAGAGCTTTAGCAGAGACGTGGAATGCACTAGACGAATAGGATTCTGTTTGAGATCATCTTCATTTACAAAACAGTTTCGTTTTTTCACTCAGGAAGTTTCGACTTACAGAATCATTTAAGTTTCTATGTTCAGGCTCGCTCTTCATCACACATGACACTCTCCACCCGCAGGCTTCGGGGGGCCCTCCCACTGTCCACTGGGCCCTGCCCTTTGCTTCCACTCCCGCCTGCGTCCCCTCTGGCAGCCTAGTTCTGCTGCCCTTGTCCTTGGGCTGTGTTTCGTTGCTGGACTTTGCTTGCTTTGCGCTCCACGCTGAGCAAGGTCTCCGGCGCTCGTCCTGGTCCTCAGCGACTGGCTGCACCCGAGCAGAAACCCCCAGGTTCCAGCCATGTCGCCGCACGTGCAGGCTCTCCGTCTTTTCATGTCGGGGAGCAGCCATCATGTGCTGGCGTCTGCACGTGCGCGCCACGTCGTCTCTGGCCCCCCGTCTACGGGCACTGGGACTGTTCCGTTTCTTGGCCGCCGTGAAGAAAGCTGCGGCGAACGTGGGGTGAGTAACTCCTGTTTGTGGGGCAACTGGATCGGATAGCAGGTCCGCTCTCAGTCTTTTGCGGAATCTTCATGTTACCTTCCGTGGTGGCTGCGCCAGCTTACATTTCCAACAG
Organism: Solenodon paradoxus; assembly: GCA_004363575.1. Classification (NCBI taxonomy): domain Eukaryota; kingdom Metazoa; phylum Chordata; class Mammalia; order Eulipotyphla; family Solenodontidae; genus Solenodon; species Solenodon paradoxus. Next base: position 221,252 of record RJWH01002090.1, on the reverse strand, counting down.
CAGCGTGAAGGGTCTTCGTATCCACGCATCCTGCCGACACTCGTTTCCAGTCTGGGACACTAGCCATTCCCACAGGTGCGAGGTGCTGGCGCGCCGTTTAGATTTGTTTCCTCAATAAGAGACGCAGAGCGTCTTGCCGTGGGCCTGTTGGCTGGGCTGGCCTCCGCGCCTTTGCAGTGGGCCAGTACCTGTTTCTCCATGTTTCCCCGTGGTGCCGTTGTTGTAGCATAAACGTTGATTTTGTCCTGTTTGTCACAAACGGGGGCCACTTTTAACGTGAAGCAACATGGCCACTTGAGTGGCCCTGAGGCCGGCCGCCCCTTGTGCCTCACATTAAGCCTTGCTGGCGCCGACTGGCGCTCAGCACGCAGGGCTCCCGCCCCCTGAGAAGAGGGAGCCGCTTAGGAAGAGGGTTCCCCACCCATCCCTAGCGCACCTGTTTCTTTAACGAGAACAGAGAAAGCACCGCAGGTTGGTCGAGCTACAGGTAAGTACTGTGGGGATTATTTCCAGCCCCAGGGGGTACCTCTGACACTGTGAGGTTACATCGCGGGGGTTATTGGGCATTTCTGGCACTGGGATTGCTAAAGCCACATGTGCTTGAGGCAGGGCATTTAGAGCTGGGGTTCTAGGGGCACCAAATTTGGTTTTCTCGTAAGGTGCGCCAGCCCTGGCTGTCTGTGTGAAGCCCTGCTGGACCACACGTCATTACTGTGCATCCTGGATTTGCACCCACAGCACGTGCTCGCTGCCTGACCGTTTTGCTCCTCCCCGGATTGCGTCACCTCCTGCCCTCCCCTTGGCCGGCAGCACGTAGCCTCATCCCGTGTTTGCCATCCCAGAGTCCCACTTCCGTCTCAAGGAATTACGTCAGCCTACTGTTGGCCATCTGCGTGTCATCTTTGGAGAAATGTCTATTCAGTTCTTCTGCCTGTTTTTAATTAGTTTTGTCTGTTGAGTTTTATGAGTTCTTTTTATGTTTTGGGTGTTAAGTCTTTGTCAGATTATCATGTGCAGATATTTTCTCCCATTCACTAGGTTTTTTCCTTTTGATGATAGTTTCTTTCATTGTGTAGACACTTTTTAATTTGATGTAAACCTATTTGTTTTCTTGTTTTCTTTCCCCTTGCCTGTGGAATTGAGTCATTACAGACTTCTCCAAGGCCCATGTCATGGAACGTATTGCTTGTTTTCTTCTGTGTAGTTTATGGTTTCTGATCTGTTTGTTTTTGTTCATTTGTTTGCTTGGTTTCTCTTGGTGTCTCTATGTACCACATAAGAATGGAATCATATCATGTCTGTCCATCTTCTGTCTTACTTCACTGAGCCTAATTCCATCTAGCTCCACCCATGTTGTTGCAAATGGCAGGCTTTTTTTTCATTTTTGTAGGGCTGTGAGGTATCCTATTGTGTATCTATATCATGTCATCTTTATTCATTTGTCTTTTGATCAGCACTTAGTTATTTTTCCATTTGTTGGCTATTATAACTAATGCAATGAACATGGGGGTACATATATTTCTGCTAATGAGCATTTTTGTGTTTTCTGGATAGCCAGCAGTGAGATAACTTAATCATATGAAATTTCCACTCTCAGTTTTTTGATGAATCTGCATGCTTCCTTCTTGAAAGGTTGCACCGATTCACACTCTCACCAGTAGTGTAAAAAGAGCCCCCTTTCTCCACATCCTCACCAGCATTTGCTGTTTCCAGGCTTTTGGATAGTGGCCAAGCTCTCAAGTGTGAGGTGATACCTCATTGTTGTTTGGTTTGCATTTCCCTAATTAACAAGCAAGGAGGAACATCTTCTCATGCACCTGTTGGCCATCTGTATGTCTTCTTTGGAGAAGTGCCTGTTCAGATCATCTGCCCAGTTTTGATTAGATTGTTTTTCTGTTGTGGAGTTTTATGAGTACTTTATACGTTTTGGATATTAACCCCACGTATGATATGCAAATGTCTTGAACCGCTCAGCTGCCTGGTTGAAAACAGGAGAGAGGGGAGCCCGACAGTTAAACTCAGCTGCTCGCATCACTGTGGAACAGGGCCTGGGTTGCTGCTGGAATGAGCAGCTTGAATGTGGGGGTGCAAAGGGAGGAGTCCAAGATGACCCACCTTTGAGTTTTCATGTGTCAGGGTGGGCAGGCAGTACAGCACTCTGGCTCCTGGTTGTTGTCTCCTGGTCTGCCTTCCCCGCAGAAGAGAGCCCCTCCTTTCACGGCCTCTCTCCATCTCCCACCCATGCGGGCTTTGGAAACTCTGAAACTCTCTGGCTTTCACCTTATAACTCAGTTTTTTGTGTATTTTATCAACAGGATTCCTTTCTACCCTCGTACAGAGACTAAGACTGTGTGCGATTGGTGTTTCTGAGCACCCTAAAAGGAGCTCATCCTGCCCAGCTCCATGCATGCAGGGTCACCGCTGTTCCTTCTGGGACATTTGTTTATTTTAGGCCTCGTTACACATGAGCTCTCCCAGGTCTTCAAATGTAGAATGGAGAGTTGAGTCAGACTGCACTGTGAGCTAACTGTCCCGACTCTGTTCTGGGTGTCACTTCCCCGACTCAGAAAATAACCGCAGACGACGTTTGGTTGTTGGCTGACATCCCAGCTCCCAGTGTGACTTTCCGTGCAACTTCATTATCCTGGCACCGTGCTGTGGTGTCTTATCCACTGCCCTTTCTTCTATGAGAGTCACGTCACGTTGGAAAAGCGGGGGAGTTAATGGATGTCGTCTGCAGTGGAAGCTTTCAGAGCCAGCTCCAGAGCCAGGCCAGAGGTTCACATAGGCCCATTTCTCCTGGGCAGCTGCGTCTCTGGTTTAGGCCTCACTGGTGGGCCAGTGCCTTCTGTGTGCCCCCACCCCCTTGCCGCACAGCCTTTTGTGGCCTGGGGTTTTATCACTGTACCCCTCAAAGCAGCGAGAGTGCTGCATGTCAGACGCTGCGCTACCAACAGGGCTTTGTCTGGGAACAAAGTCATTAAAAACAACTCTGTACAAAGAACTCAGCCATAAATAATGTGCCACCAAGGAGCCAAAAGCCCGCAGGCAGTAAATCAAGTGCTTCGGTACTGCTGGAAATCCAGTCCGGCTGGCTGGCCCTGACTGTGGGGCCCCGGCCACCAAGTGGCCCCAAAGCTGTCAACTGGAAAAGGAAACAAACAAACAAAACCCAAAAGTTTCCTAAGGCCCCTTGGCCTTTGTATGTGGGCCCCCAACTGTGACCTAAATAGCCTGGCTGTGTTTTCTTCTCCGCAGTGAATGCTGACTTTAAAATGTAGTTCTCCACAGGTTAGAGACTTTAAAGGCCAGGGGAGCAGAGAGTGGGGAGAGTCAGGGCTACTGCGGACCTGCACGGAATGCTCCTTCCCCCTTCTTAATTCTCTCCCAAGTTGTCGCCTAACTCCCTGCCTGCGTGTTAACATCGTTCCTCTGACATTCTGCTTGTCGCAGGCTTCCAGGCATTGCAGGAAACTTTGATGCGTCCTGTATCTTATCCTCATTTCACACTTCCCAGGACCCTGTGTGGGCCACACCCCCAGAGCTCCTGGTGTAATAGGCTTGCGTGCGGCAGGATCAGCTGGTGTTTCAAGGAACTTTCAAGATGGTGCTGATGCGGCTGGTCCTGGGGCCACAATTAGAAGACCAGCATGTGTGTCTTCTGTGCCCTAAACCTGCATTAGCCGTGCGAGTGTGTCAGTGGCTGATCAAAGTACAAGGATTCTGGAGGCTTCCTTCTGTCAGGTACAGTGTCTAGATTGAAGAGCCCAGTGCTTACACTGTGGTCTGTCCGTCCGTCCATCCATCCGTCCGTCCGTCTGTCTGTGTCCTTATCTGTTCATCTGTATACTTTTATCTGTCACCCTCCACCCTCTACTACCTACCTGCCTATCTGCCTTTTCAAATGCAGATTGCTACTCTCACTGCTGATCTGCACATTCCCTGGTGGTGTCACTGCGTCCCTGGAGATTGCTGTCAACATATGTTCTTTCCTGGATACTGGAAGCAGTTAATGCCATGTGATTAAACAGCATTTTGACATTTTTTTGAAGCATTTTATATTATTTTTAAAGTTTTTAATTTAGTTGTTCATCCTGGTCCCAGGACAGGAACCTGGGTCCTTGGGATGTATGTGGACTGCATTCAGCTGGAGGCGATGGACCTAATCGCTGCTCCACCAGAGTGAGCCATGGTAACATCCTAAAGGGATGTTGTTATAGACGTGGCTCATCTTTGTGGTAGGTAATTATTGAGCCAATAAAAAAGATGCGTCAGTACTTGTGGTCATGAAAAGATGATAAAGATAAGATGCTGCATCAGTAGCAGGTTAGAGATATCGTCTACACATCAACCTTTTCATAGAAAAGAATAAATTTATTCAGAAAAGAATAAATATAGCATTAGTTGTACTTAAACTTTGCTGGTAGCTTACTAGATGATTCCCTCTCCTTCCCCATACCTTTCTCCTTTTTTAATATCTATACATTTTCAATTTTCTACCATAAATCTCTACAGTAAGTTTTATAAATTCTACAATAAATGTTATTTCTTGAAAAAGAATGCTGTACAATCAATGCTACCACATAGCGCACACTCCCACTGATGCCAGGTACCTTCCCCAGCTCACTCTACCTGGAGACTGATTTCTCCTGAGTCTGGAATCTCCAGAACAACCTGGCTGTGGGACTCTGCTTGCCTCCCACCTCTGCTCTGGAATTCTTGAGGCTGCCAGTCCTGGACAGAAGGGCGAACTATCCTCAGCACCTCTGTGTGCGACATCAGAAAGCTCTGCCCCTAGAAACTGGCCAGCACGCTGCTCTTCAGTCCCTGTTTGTTTAAGGAGCACAGGCCTTGCCATTGCTCTGTGCCCTGAGAGCAGTTAGGTCACAGATATTACGGGGAGGGGCTCTTTCTGGGGAGATTCCAACACTTAACAGAATTGTTCACAGGGATGGAGGACTCTGGGCCCTGTCGGGCTCAACTCCTAAGGTCAGGGCTGGAGGAAGGGGCTGCAAAGGATTGAGAAAAAGAAGGAAAGAACGAAACAGACCAAAATAGAAGAAAGTGGGGTCCAGGGGTAAAACTATTGGGAACTCTCGCCCCAAATAGCTACCCCAAGTCACTGACTCCTGCGGTATTTATTGTCTTTACAAGAGGCAGTCATTTACAGAAAAAATGCAAGAAGTGAATCAGCCATTCTAACAGTGTTTACAGAGTGATTTTACACTTAAAAGGTTTAAGACAACTAACTAGCTTCTAGGCTTCTTCCCGAGCCTCAGCAGAGAACAAACACCTCCTGCCAAGGTTTTCCTCTGGGGCGGGCCTCTGGTTTTCCAGTTGCCTGGGTAATTGTTTTACTCTGCTTTGGCTTCACAAATCTAAACTAAGTTTCCTCTTTATTGATCCCAACAGGGCCCAACCTTGAAAATCGCTGCCCAATCTCATTCATAATGTCACAGTTCACCACCTTCTCACGTGATCGATGGTCTCCACCTGACCTCCATGAGTGCCGCCTCCATCAGAACCTTCTCTCCCAGGACCCGTGTGGCCCGAGGCACCACCTGCCTCCCACCCCTACTGCATGCTTCTCCTTGTAGCTCTTCTCACAGAAAGAGCCCAGTACACACATGGTCGTGTCCTCATGACAACACGGTGATGCGGGCTCTACACCGTCCTGTTTTCAAGGCTCGAAAAGAATGAGATAAATTGCCCGTGTGAGCCAAGCTGTCTGACCCAAGTGCATGTTCCTACCATAGGCTGGAATGTTCTTCTGGTGACTGGATGAAGTCAGTCATCTCAGTGTTGAAAGCGGCACTTGAAAAAGTAGAGCAGGGTAGATAGTAACATATCCGGACAATGAAATTTCCGGATGCCTGAAAGGCCACAAGGCTGCAAGGCCTGAGCTGCCAGCTGCCTTCTCACCCATCCCCACACACGCCTTGCCCGCCTCCTTGGTGTCAGGTTGCGCCTCATCCCCTAGAACATGAGATACTTGTAAACAACAAATTCCAGCGATTCGTCCTGTTTTCTATCTCCCATTTCTCTCGTTTTCCTTCTCTGGGCTCCACTGCTGTGGTCTTTTGTTCCCATCTCTCTATCCCTTGGAGTTGATTTTCTTCCATCCAGTCTGCCTTCCATGATGCATCATTGCATTGTTCTTCAGACAGGAGTTCAGTTGTGTTGCAGCTGGTGTTATCAGGTCAGTGCAGCGTTTCATGTGCTGGATAGCAAACTGCTGGAGGAACCCTTGTGACCCTGGACACTGGCCACTCCAGCTTCCTCATCAGGGAAGCCATCGGGGTCTCTAGTTGGCTGTGAGTACAGCTTCCTGGGGTGTGCACTGCACAGACCTCGAGCATTTTTTCCAAACCACCCTTAATCCTTCTGCTTTTCACCATCTAATAGTGAACCTTGTCTCCTGTAACAGGTGGGATTAAAGAGTGGATGCCTTTCATTCAGTCAGCAGTGGCTAAGAATCTGCTCTCTGCTGAGCACTGATCAAGCACTTAGGGCGTGATTGGGTAAGGCAGGCAGAGTCCCTGTTCTCGCCTTTAACTTCCCACTGCCTATCCAAAACAAGTGTTTTCAAGTGACTCTTTAAAGCCAGAACTTTTCTTTGGTGAAACAAATACACCAAAGAAGAAAAATAATAAAAGTTTTCCCTCTTCTGTTAGACGAGGGGGTAGAGAAAAAAAAAGACGGTAAAGATAAGAAGTTTAAATGTGTGTGTGTGTGTGTGTGTGTGTGTGTGTGTGTGTGTGTGTGTGTGTGTGATGTCAGATGAGTAAGGTAAGGGGATGAGAAGCAAAGTATAGAATGTGAACTCCATAAATTATCCATTAAGTTAAATAGCATTCAGAAAGCACATACCACTTGTAACTAATGGAAACTGGGCAGCCAAACTTCAGAATCTGAGCCCATAAAGAGTTGACATAATAAGCAGCTGAAAAATGGAGGACCCCTGGGCCCGCCCTCCTCCCTTTCTTGAACTTCAGTAAGGAGAAGGCTGAACAGCCGTACTATCCAAAGGCCTATGCCATGTGTTTTCAGGGTGACAGATTTCCAGAGGCCATGTAAATCCTAGGATCCTGGAGTCAGCCTGGCTCATGTATGTTCCCAAGCCCCCACCTGCCTCTGCACCCCTCTCTGCTTTGGGTGCCGCTGAGGAGAACATACCACCTGCCTTCAGCAAGGTCACCCAGCTGCCTCATAGGCAGATTTCCATAAACTTCAAATAATAACAGCAAAGAAATGGAAAGCAGTATTTCTGGGGGGTGTTTTTCCCAACATACGCACCCATCAGTTTTTTCATTCATGTCCTCAGTGTGTGTTTATCATTTGTGTCTTATCACACTGTTATTCCAACTAGAATGGATTTGCCTTAAGTTTTACAGTTCAAAATTTAAAAAACTGTTACATCTGGAAGAATTTGGAGTTGTGTGGTAGAACTGTGATGGTCTTGGCCTCCTGGGTCCACACAGCCTTCCCTAATGGTGCCTCGGTTTCGCTTGGGGAACCCACCCCTCAGCAGAGCAGATAGGGGAGGAGAGTAGCTCAGAGCTCAGGTGCAGGCCTGGCAGGCAGAGGCCGCAAGAGGGGCAAATCCCTATGGGCCAGCCAGCTTCAGAAGGCCCCTGAGACCTGCCTTGGGCTAGGGAGTGGCCCGCCGGCACCTAGTGCAGTGAGGACTCCAGGCTTAGAGCTCCACATTGCTGGGGCGGCGGCGGGGAGGGTACTGCCAGGCGAGAGATTTTGCGTCTGATGGAAGCAGGCGTCTTGTACATCCCCAGTGTTGCCCTCTGAACAGATGGGGAAACCAAGGCATAGAATCTTTAAGTCATGTTTTCATAGTCATGGTGTCGTGAATGGAAGCAGAAAGCTGAAACTCCTGTGTCTTACTTTACAGCCCATATTAACACCATTACTAATAAGTCTGGCTAATCTAAAGCATTAGACATTAAAGTGCATAGATCGTTTCCATTTCAATTGAACTTGTGTTTATAAACCCAAAGTCTTCCTGCTAAGAGAATCAAACATTCAGAAATGGAAAAAGGTTTGGAGTTTGCTATGATTCCAATCAAATTTTTCAGTGTCTACAAATAATCCTCTCAACTTAGAAGCAAGTATATTCATGATGATTGTTATTGTTCTTTTTATCTCTCTCCACACAATCAGTATGTGACAGCATCTTACCCTGAAAGTGTCATTGTTTTTTAGGGTAAAGAACAGATTTTTCTTGGCCATCTATTCAGAATACCATTGCTATGATAAATAGAAACTGAACCATTTATCTGCTCAGTCCATATATTTTAAAGAAAAAGACTTCGAAGATGGTTTTCTAGTTAGTGCTAGCAGAGGCTGTGTGCTTTCAGCCAGAATGATATCTAAGTTATTCTGCAGGTAGGTAAGGAGGAGGATGTGGAGGCAGAGGACCGTGTCTGTTGAATTAATGTGATTATGTAACATTCACCTGTCATTGAAGTTTTATTTTTATTCATACAATCCTTGAACTCAAAGTAATTTTACAGATATGTGCGTGGAATATTCATTCCAGTGAGTAGCACTCCTGAAGATTACTGTTCCTACAAGAGTGGAAAATGTGGGTGTTGGAAGCCTGGCTGCAAGCCTTCTCCTACCCCGTACTGTTCAGGAGACCTGGCTGATCCCTAACTTCTCTGGTTTCAGCTTTTCATCTACAAGAGGGTGGTAATGAGTTTCGTGAACTTAGTCATCTATTCAGAGGTTAATACTAACAATAGCTCTTTCTCATCTCTTTATGGTATGATTGTTCCCTGCAAGCTCCAGCCCCACACCGCCTTTACGACAGGTGGAGTGAGTCTCTCAGGCTCTCCTCCTTCGCTGGCATTTCAGTCATTTGGTTCCTCCTTAGTTGTATTTCTCTCACCTATCATCTGCCTTGCCTTCCCTATTTTTTTCTTTATTTTGAAAGGAAAAGTACAGACAGGAATGAAGGCAAGTACTCAGGCAGGCAAGAAGACAGAGGAGAAAGAAACCTGTTTTCTTTCATTGTTCTTATTGGTTGTTCCCCCAGCCCTGGGGCAAGAACCCAGATCCCTGGGATTTACGTGGATGTGCTCCACCAGAGGCAGCAGATCTAACTGCTAGTCCACCTGGCGACCACCTTCTCTCCTTGAGAAAGCCCCTGGAGAACAGCAGTTTTGCTCACACACCATATCTGGTGTAACCCTCTGTCTGTCTAATGTCTGCCTCCCTGCTGCCAGCGAACTTGTAAAAGTGGGCTCTGCGCCCCTGCTCTGTCTTCAGCCTCAGCAAAGGTGTGCCGAGCAGGCGAGTGAGTGCTGCTTTTGCTGTGTGCAATGACCACTGCTAGATACCAAGAGTTAGATGACAGCAGTGAAGTAAAAGCGGACAATAACGTCTGCACAGTAGGTACTATACTGATAGAGTAAGAGAAGATACTGTAATTATCAAAATAAATGCTTACAATCAGGAGATCAGATCTATTAATGGTGTCATTACCAGCGAGTATTTATTTTTCAGCATGTAAAGTCCCCACCATGGCATTTCAAGAATAAAAATGCTGCATATGAATTATTTCAATGGATTTTAAAACAGGTTTCCATGCATTTTTGGTCAATAAGTATTTCTTGGCCTTTATATGATAGCACGTCGACAGTAGCTGGGGGTTGTGGGTGGAACAGATGTGTCCCCTCTCCCCAGAGTGCACAGTCCCGGGAAGAGGCCGCACACACTGTCACTGCTGTCACTGCTGGGCCTCGTGGCTGGAGGCAGCAGGGCCGGCACCTCCACGCCCTTCCCTGGGACTCTGCCTGCTCTGCAAAGTGGGATCTCGTTGCTTATAACTTCCGCTTTCAGTCAGAATTACCTACTTCTTACTGAAATCGAAGTCATTTGTGTATTCTTAGGTATTTGAAGCAGCCTCAATTATCAACTGGAAAAATAGCCTCTTTTGAACTTAGGAAGATCTAAACACTGACTCCAGTGTTTTCAGATGCAGCTTTTGTGTGTTTTTAAATAGCAGTGTTTATTATTTCTTTTGCTCATAATACTATACTCATTTTAGGATACTGACAGTGCAGCTCGGTCTGCATCACACAGCACACCCTCCACCACAGTGCCAGGGGCCTTTCCCACCACCGATCTGCTCGCCCCGTCCCTGTAGCCGCAGTCCTGTGCCGTTTGTATTGTGATTTGTGTCATCATTTGTTTCTTTTCATTATATTCCATATATGAGTGAAACCATCCTGTATCTCTCTTTTTCTTTCTGGCTTATTTCTTTTAGCATGATCCCCTCCGGTTCCATCCCAATTGTTGCAGAGCACACAATTTCATCTTTTTTATTTAATTGGTGATGTGGAATGCACAGAATATAGAGACCCCGGCTTCTTCATCCAGTCATCTGTTGATGGGCGTGTACGTCGCTTCCATGTCTTGGCTGTTTCGAACTATGCTGCTGTGAACACAGAAGTGCAGATAATTTTCCTGAGTAGAGATTGTGTGCACTGGGTATATGCCTGAGAGAAGGATTGCTGATCAAATGTCAGAGCCATCTTGATTTGCTTGAGGAATCTCTATACTGTTTTTCAAAGAAGTTGCACCAACTTACATTCCTACCACCAGTCGTAGGAGGGTCCCTTTTTCTCCACACCCCCTCCGGCACCTGCTGCTTCCTCTCCTTGATACAGGCCATTCTCACTGGTGTGAGGTGATGTCTCATTGTAGTTTTAACTTGTATTTCTCTGCTAATGAACTTTTTTCAGGTATCCGTAGGTCATCTATGTGTCTCCTTTAGATATAGGTCTGTTCAGCTATTTTGCCCATTTTAGTGGGTCATTTGCTTTTTACTGTTGAGTTATATGAGCTCTTTATATAGTTTAGAGATTAAGCTTTTACATGGTGTATACTGTGTGAACATCTTCTCCAATTCCATGTGTTGTCTTTTTGCTTTATTGGTGATTTCTTTTGCTGTCACTGTTCCTTCTGCAAAGTCATCTTTTTTTGTTTTTTTAAGGAAAGGAAAGGAAAGGCAGGATGAAGGCAAGTAGGCAGGTGGAAAGAGAGAGGAGGAAGCCCTCTTTTCATTCTTTATTTAGCTTATACTTAGATGAGACTTGGTTGTGTGCTCCGTGCAGTTCATACCAGAAATGTCTGACCCTGGCATTGGACGACCCTCCCAATTGTCGACCTGCCCTAGAGCGGGGAAGAGTGGGCAGTAGAGGGTCACTGTGTGCAGTTGCTCATAGCAAATGAAACTTGAGTCCGTGGGGAGGGCTAAGGCGGCATTAGTCCCACTGCTGGATGCAGCCTGGAGTCGGGGGAACAGAGTGGAACTGCCACGTCTGAGACTTGGTAACAGCTGCTGAGCCAGCCCGGGGAAGGTGGAGCACATCAGCCTTAATTCTAATTTAGTATTTTCAGAGCTCTCATGTCTTCTTAATTAATCCTTGAGTCAGCGCCTTGAGAAGTCTTTTAACTTCTCCATCTGCAGGAGAACCAGCTAGACCCATGGTCTTCAATCCAGGAGGATTTCTGGACATGCCTCTTGGAAGCTGCTGGTGACTTGCAGTGATTCTCAGACTGTCTCGGTCTCCGCAGTTAGCATCACCACAGGCTGCTGTTGTGTTTCTGGTCACTGAATGGAGTCTGCGGACTTGGTGGGATCTGACTCCTTCATTTGCCAGTCTTGTCGATTACTATGATTTAAACCTGTGTCTCGTGCTGCTGTGCTGTCGTGATCTCGAAAGTATGACTCTTTCTTGTGGCTAAGCAGGCGATGGTACAGTGACTGACTGTTAAGAAATAGGCATTGGATGGCAGCTGCAGTTTATAATGTGCACTTTGAACACAGTCCTAATGGAAATGTTGAAATACTCAGTTTTCCATGTATTTTTATGTCTGAAGAGAAGAGGCAAAAACCTGTGATTATTATTTTATAATTTTTAAAAACCTATCACTGATTCACTGTTTGCTGGCATTTATACCATATGTTGACTTTTGAAATGTTGGTTCTGCTATCAAATAAATGCACAATGAATCTTTTTAGTTACATGAATATTAGGTTTAAATACAAAGCTCTTCAACATTTGACTGTCGTTACTTTGATATTTTAGCAGTAGTGCTGTGCACCGGTGGTCATTTGTCCGGTGTTTTGGAGAACTTCTTCCGTGCCGCTTACGTCTCTCCATCACATTCTTCTGTGTCCCGCATGGCAGACCTTAGGGAATTTGCATGTGGAGTCACAGGCACTATCGTTCAAATCTTAGTTAATGCTTCGTTATCCCAGCCGTTCTGAAGAAGGGAAACACGCTATGGAGATTTTCACCATGATTTCTGAGTAGATTCAAGCCAACAGCCAGAAGATTGTCCTTGGGGTGGGAGTGGGGAGCTGAAGTGCTCTGGGGCGCCCCTGCCCACCCTCCGAGTGCCGACTGACTGGCCGGCCAGAGACGGAGGAGGAGATGTGCAGTAAACTTTTCAGCCTCCTGGAAAATTAGGACTGACCCAAGATACACTTGTGTTTTGTTTCCTTTGAGACAGCCAAGAGGATGAGATAATAGTTCCAAGCATCTCAGATACCAGGAGGTGCCAGAACTGAGGCGTTGTTTCCTATTTCATGAGCCCAGGCAGGACGCTCAGCTCATAAACACATTTAGGGACTTGGTGGGGCACAGAACCACTCACAGCAGTATGAGGCTCCAGTTTCGATTCCCCCTCCAAATTCATCTTATGTCTTCTTAGGGCGTCTTCTCAATTCCCTACACAGATCATGACATTTTGATTAAACATTTAATGAGATTCTTAACATAGCTCTGTGTTATTTCCCAAGATCTTTCCACTCCACTGTGTCTTTTAACTCAGATCCATCTCTAATGTAAACTATTAAAAGACACTCATAATCCCTTTATGTAGTTTTAGTCTTTAGTCTTTCATAGCTGCAGTGTTCTTAACCTGCATTTATCTAACCATTGTTGAGAGCCTACTATGTGCAAAATGAAGGGTAACAAAAAGATGATTCAGTTTATTTGCAGACATTAAAAACACATCTGTAGGGTGCTTAGGTGACCAAGGCAGCTAAAATGCAGGCCATGTAAATGGGGCTTCTGAGCTGGGCAACAAATAAACCAAAAATATATTTGTAATATTAAGGTAACATGAATTCAAATCACTATGAAATACCTGGTGCATGGGTGTTTTGTGGTGCAATATTTTTCCAGGATGGTATCAATATAAATTTACTTAAAATTTAATTCAGATTTATCCGTTTCATGTGGACAGTAAAATTAGTAGTTTCACACTTCAACCCTCTTGATCCTTCTTCAGTAAATTACAGGGCACCACATGAAACGTGTAAAAAGAACCTTTGTTTTCCACCATTGTTATGGTGATGGCTATTAATGAGTGTCTGGTATTCAGTATTTTAAGCATATGCCACAGATTGTAAAGTTGAAATGATGGTGGAAGAGGAGGTTAAAGCATCTGTGATGTAAATACAGAGCAGTGAGGAGGAGGGACTGCTGCCTGGGCCAGGAGATGGCAAAGCACCGGAGAGGCGACTGACTGAGAGTCCAGAGACAGGGAGAGATGCTCAGCTGCGAGGTGCAGAGTCAGTAATAGAGAGAGAGGTAGGGATGATGGTAAAACGTAGATAATGATAGGTGTTAGGATGATGATAGACGGGATGGTAGATTGATAGATGGTCGATTGATAGATGATAAGTAGATAACGGCTGATAGATAACAGACTGACAGGAGTTCATGGTCAGGAGGGGACTAGAGATTCAGTGCCCCAGTCAGTGGGGAGAGTAAATGTACAAGAATGTAACCACTGTCGTAATAATGTGGGAATGATGAAGAGAGTGGGTATCTGGCACACAAACTTAGAGCCCTTATCATGCAAACAGTGGAGAGCTGAGAGTGTGGTTTTTTAATTAGAGTTGCCAGGCATGTATACATGTTTGAAAGTCGTTGAATGACTGTGGTGGCCACTGGTTTTGAAAGTCTGACAGTAGCAGACCGATTATGACCTGTGCAAAACACGTCACAACCAAGAAGGTGAGGGCAAATACTTTGAAGAAGCAGGGATGAGTTCAAGAAGGGAAAACACACACGGCGACTAATTAGAAGGAATAAAACAAAGTTAAGATGTTGGTGGGTTGAAGTTTTATTTAACCAGTTTCTTAGAGGGTTAGTAGCAATTCCACTATGATATTTACTCAAGAGAAATGAAACACTGTCCACAAAAACCTTGTATAAAAATCTTATAGATCATGCCTTGTGGTTCAGGTGGCTGGAACCACTGGTGTATGAACCCCATACAGCCCTGGGGTGAGAGACCCAGGGTTGGGGTGAAACACCAAGAGACAGCAACTGCATGCATAGATGTCTGTTCTTTCCTTCTTTCAATGCTTCTTCCTCCTCTCCCTTCCTCTCAAAAAAGTTAAGCTGCTTTATTCACAATAGCAAACAAGAGCCTACCTAAATGTCCATCAGTGGGAGAATGGACAGACAGCAGTGGTGTGTTCATACAAAGAATTCTCTTCACTAGTAATAACGAGCACAGGCAAACTGTTGATGGTGGTAAAGTGATTGAGAAGCATTTTAAGGGAGGGAGCTTTACACAAAAAGTATACTGTGTTCGCTTCTGTGGAATGAGTTCCAGAACCACAAAGATATCTGTGGTGATAAAAATCAGAACAGCAGTGTCTTTGGGCACAAAAAGCAGTTTGAGAAAGGACCACAGAGAGCTTTCTGGAGTGAGGACTATGACCAGAGTGGTGAGTACTGGGGTGTCTGTATTTTTCTGAAGTCATCACGAATTTCATTGCACACAAATTTCCCCTCATTAAAATGAGTTAAACTCATTGCGTTGTACAAAGGACTTAATGCATTTTTAAATACTTATAGTAAACACATTAAAGAAAAATTGAGATAGATTTATGACTTTTAAAAACATAATCGTTACTTCTTTTGTTTACAAAGCTGTACTCATTGTGAGACATTGTGCACACACCACAGCCGCCGTGAGTCCCGGTGCCCACCAGCTTGTCCCCTCCCCGCCCTCCATCCCCATCCCCCAGCCCTCATCTGTGTCCTGTGGGTTTTTCCTGGGGCGTGTCTTTGTTTCCCTTCATTATATTCCACTTGCTAGTGAAGCCATCCTGTATTTCGCATTTTCTTTCTGACCCGTTTCACTTGACGTGATCCCCTCCAGTTTCACCCAGACTTTTGCAAAGGGCTATTTCACCTGTTTTTAGTAGCTGCATAGAATCCCATTAACTATAGAGACCACAGCTTCTGTCCATGGGCATTTAAGTTGTTTCCCTGTCTTAGCTGTTGTGGACTGTGCTGCTGTGAACAAAGGGGTGCAGATACTTCCCTGGTTAGAGGTCTTGTGTTTTCTGGTTATGTGCCTAGGAGTGGGACTGCTGCATCAAATGGCAGTTTCGTCTTTTTTTTTTTTTTTTTTTGAGTGATTTCCATGCTATTTTCCAGAGAGGTTACAGTAATTTACGTTGCCACCAGCAGTGAAGGACGGTTCCTTTCTCTTCACTCCTGCAACATTGTTCTTTCTAGACTTGATTACAGGCCATTCTCCGTGGTGCGGGGTGGGGGTCTCATGGTCTCTACTTGTTGCTCTGATGATGCGTGATGTAGAACATTTTCCATGTGTCTGAAGGCGGTCTGTGAGTCTTCCTTGGAGAGGTGTCTGTTCAGTTCTGTTCATTTTCTGAGTGGGTTTACTTTTTGTTGTGGTTGAGACGTATGAGCTCCTGTAAATTTTGGAGATTAAGCTCATACATGTTTGAATATTTTTCTTGAATTCACTGGGTTGCCTTTTTGTTTTAATGGTGGTTTCTTTCACTCTGCAGAAGCCTTTTAGTTTGATATAGTCCTGATTACTTAGTTTTATTTCGGTTACTTTTGCCTGTAGCTGTTCTTTGCCTACACATCTCATTGAGGGTGAGGTCTTGGAGCCATTTCTCAACATTTCTTCCAAATATTTTTTGGTTTTGGGTCTTATGTCCAGATTTTTGATCCATTTTGAGTTAACATTTGTGTATGTTGTTAATGAGAAACATACTTTGTTTTTTTTATAGATGTCCAGTTTTCTCAGTACCATTTATTGATTGCACTTTGCTTTTTTCATTGTATGCTCTTGGTGTCTTTGTTGAAGATTAACTGTCTGTATAGGTGTGACTTTTTTTCTGGGTTCCTCAATTCTATCCCATTGATCTGTGCTTCTGGTTTTTCAGGTACCATACTGTTTTGATGATGACCACTTTGTAGTTTGTTTGAACTCAGTAAGTGTAATTTCTCATTGTTCTCCCTCCAACTCAGAATAGCTTTGGCTAGTCAAGGTTTTTGTGATTCCAAACAACCTTCAGTATTGTTCACTCAATTTCCTTGAAAAATGTGTCTGGAATTTTTATGGGAATTGCATTAAATTTGTGTATTGCTTTGGATAGGATCACCATTTTAATTAATTCTTCCAATCCATAAACATGGAATATTCTTCCTTCTCTGTGTTCTCAATTTCTTTTGTTAAAGTCTTAAGAGTTTTCATTGCAGAGGTCTTTCACCGGCGTCATGAAGTTTACTCCCAAGTATTTGATCAATTTGGTGCTATTGAGAATGAGATTTAGTTCTTTTTACCTCTACGTCATTGTTTGTATATAGGAATGCTACTGATTTTTTGAGCGTTGATTTTATGTCCTACCACTGTGCTATACGCATATATCATGTCATCTGTAGATAGACAATTTTATTTCTTTTCCAATTGTGATTCCTTTAGTATGGCCAAGACTTCCAGGACCGTGTTGAGTAGTAGTGGTGACAGAGGGCGCTGCATCTTGTTCCAGATCTCAGGAGAAAGGCTTTCAGTTTTCACATTGGCTGTAGGATGGTTGTGTAGTGCTTGTATTATGATGAGCTATGTTCCTTTTATTCCTGCTTTGGTGAGGGTTTTATCATGAATGAGTGTTGGATCTTGTCGAATGCTTTTTCTGAAACTATTGATATCATATGATTTTTTTTTGTTTTTGATGATGTGGTGTATTACATGGATTTATTTGTGTATTTTGAAACATCCTTGCATCCCTGGAATGAATCCCACTTGATTGTGGTGTATTATTTTTTTTAATGTGCTGTTGAATTCATTTTTCCAGAATCATGGTGGGGATTTTTGTATCCATATTCAGTGATATTGGTCTATATTTTTTCTTTTTCAGTGCTGTCTTTGTGTGGTTTGGAAATTAGGGTATTACTATCCTCATAGAATGAATCTGGGAGTTTTCCCTCCTCTTCAGTTTTGTGGAAGAGTTTAAGGAGGGATAGGGGTCGTCTCCTCTTACAATCTTCAATAGAACTCAATAGTGAAGCCCTCTGGACATGGGCTTTTGCTCTTTCGGGAGATTTTTTTTTATTACTGCTTCAAATTCTGTGCTTGTGATTGGTCTGTTCGGGATGTCTGTGACTTCCTGGTTCAGTTTTGGGAAGTTATGACTCCAGAAATCTGTCCATTTCTTCATGACTGACACATGTTGGCATGTAATTACTCGGAATAGTCTCTCATGATCCTTTGTATTTCTGTGTTGTCCATTATAATCTTATTTCATTCATTTTTGGTTCTTGTTATTAGGGCTGTCTCTCTGTTGTTTTTTGTGAGCCGAAGTAGGGGTGTATTTTGTATATTTTTTCAAAAAACTGTATCTTTTCATTGATCTTTTAGATTGTCCTTTTGTTTCTGATCTCATTCATTTCTGCTCTTATTTTTATTACATCCTCCTTCTGATTATTTTGGTTTTTGATTGTCCTTCCCCCTTCTAGTTCCCACAGGTGTGAGGTTAGAGATACAATTTGGGCTCTTGTTTTTTGATGCGAATTTCAATGGCTACAAACTTTCAGGACCACTTCTGCCACATTTCATGTGTTCTGGTAACTTCTGTCTTTATTTTCATTTGTTTCCAAATAAGTCTTAATTCCATCTTTAATTTCATCAATGATTCCTGAGTTGTGTACAGTATGTTGTTTGGTCTCCACATCTTTGTGCTTCTGGCAGTTCTGCTCTTCTGGTTCATTTCTCGTTTCACCCCCTTGTGATCACAGGAGATGCTTTCTGTAATTTCATCCTGCTAAATTAGCTGAAACTTGTTTTGTGTCCCAGGATGTGGCCTGTCCTTGAAAATGTTCGTGTGCACTGAGGTGGTGTACTTTTTGTTGCGGCTGAACACCCCGTGTACATCTGTTAGGTCCGTGTGCTCTGTTGCTTCATTTGCCATTTATTTTTATTTGCTTTTTCCTTTGTTTGGTTTTTGGTGTCAGTTATTTTGGTTTCCACTATTTCCCAGCCGTGTATCTCTTTAGAGTTAGGATTTATGTCTTTCATATAGATTATCAGTGTCTTTACATTTCTGTGGTAGCCTTTTTAGAGCTGTCACTGTATCACATTTATATATTCATATGGACTCCATGATTTCATTACTGCTGCTGGTGATTTTTATTCTTTCCTGTTGGTCCTGTCTTTATTTCTGTATTTGCTTTCCTGTTTATCACCATTCCCGGGGTTTGGTTGCTTTGTCTTTTCTTTTTCCCTGTTGTATGACCCCTTTCAGGATTTCTTGACTGGCAGACTTGGTGATGGAAAAATCTGTTAGCTTTCGTTTGTCCATCATATTTGAATAATAGTTTTGCAGAGTAGCGTATTCTTGGCTGGTAGTTTTTGTCTTTTAGTATTTTGAACCCATCATCCCACTCTCTCCTGGCCTGTAATGTTTCTGCTGAGAAGTCTGATGGGTGTGTTTCTGTAGGTTATGTTTCTCTTTCCTCTAGCAGCCTTGAATAGTTGGTTTCTCTTTGTCATTGACTTGCTACTTTTACTGTGGTGTGTCTCTATGAGTAGGTCTTTATATATTTGGAAAATTTGGTGTTCTATCTGCTTCCTGGGCCTCGGTGATTACATCTTGTGACAGATGTGGGAAGTTCTCTATCCCTTCTCCATATTTTCAGTACCTTTCCCCTTTCCTCTCCTGCAATACCTGTGATCCTTACGTTTGCTTCTTCTCGTGGTGTCTGATATGTCTCGTAGGGTTTCTTCGTTTTTCCTCAGTCTTGTTTCTCTCTCCTATTACAAAAGGGTCATCCTGTCACCTTGTCTTCAGTTTCTGAGATTTGTTCCTCTGCATGACTGAGTCTGTTTGTGGAGCTTTCCCTGTGTATCTTCAGTTCCTTGACTGTCTTTTATTGCCTACATTCGTGCCAGCACTTTCTTCATGGCCTCTGTCTCCTTTGATCTGTTGTTCGTTTTCTGAGGTTTTCCAGTTGCCTTTAGAGTTGTTGGTGTGCCACCTGCATGTCACCGAACCTTTTTATAGCTGTTGTTTGGATCTTTTTCTCTGCTGGGTTGTCCATTCAGTGTCAGTGAGGTTCTTCTCGGGGAGTTTTCGGTATTTTCTCTCTGTGGGGCTTGTGCTTTCTCGGAGTGACTTTGATTTGGACATTTCTTTTTCTCTGTCTTGGAATTAGCACTGTGTTTTTTCTTTCCTTTTTATTGTTAAATTTCTTCCTGAGTGGTGATGTTGGGTCCTGGTGTGACCAATAGCACCACGTGGCTTCTGTGGGGGTGGGGCCTGTCCCTTTCTCTGAAATGGAGGACAAATGATGTTCCAGTGGTGTCCACTGTTCCGTGAGAAGTATGGGTGCCGCTGGTAGGAAACTGCAGTTCAGGGACCAAGTAAACAAGCAGACCCTGTGAGTTCTGTGAAGCCCACAACCCTCCAGCACGGGCAGCGCTTCTGTGCACACCTGTGCAGTGTTACAGCTTCACTGGGTCGTGGGCAAGTTCCACGACCTGCTTCCCTCCCCTTCCTTAGCCCGAGAGCGTGATTGTCCTGGGCCTCTGTGTGCTCCCTTGAAGTCAGGGGAGCTAGGCGTCCCACCCTCTGTTGTCGAGCCCCTGGGCTCTCCCAGGCAGGCGCCTTATGCTCTGATAAGCACAGGTTTTGAAATGTCCTCACGACGGGAACAGAGCCGGCTTCTCTTTCTCTGCAGCTCCTCTGGCAAGAAGCAAGTTCAGGGTCTGCTCCTGGAAGCTCCCTTGATCTCCCGGGGGTGGGATTTGTTCCTCTCAGCTCTAGCATGGAGACAAGAGGGACTGGCTCCCAGGTAGGTCTTCCTGCACTCCTGTACACTTACTGTATAGTTTCCTTGGTGCTGGGGCTAGTTTTTGCTCCCTCAAGCTCCTTGGCCAGGGAGGAGTATTGCTTTCGGCTTCTGTGTGCTCCATTGAAGACCGGTGGCGTGGGGGAAGCGCTATGATTTGTTTTTACAAGTCCTCTATCCCTTCAGTGTTTTTTCAGGGTTTTTCATATGTTATGTAGTCCATTGCTTTCTTTTTAATTGATGTAATTTTGATTTTAAAAACATTAAAATAAACACTTACATGTAGGTTCCTAATGTATAGTTTCTCCTCAGGTATATGTCAGCGCACACTGCCCTCCACCAAATCAACCAGTGTCCAGTGGGCTCCACTTCACATGATGCCACCCCCACCCTGTCCCATCCCTATTGGACCTCAGTTCTACTGCACATGTCAGGTTGGTTTTGTTTCATCTGTTCACATTTCACCTGTGAGTGAGGTCATCTGGTATCTGTCGTCCTCCTTTTGACGTATTTGACTTAGCATCATCCCCTCTAGATTCATCCATGTTGATTCAAATGACAGGGTTTCATCTCTTCTAAGGACTCTGTAGTGTCCATTGTGTAGATGCACATCTTGATCCATCATCTGATGTTGGGCACTTAGTAGTTTCCAGTTCTTAGCTGTTGTGAATAGGTCTGCAGTAAACCTGGCGGGCGGGGGGGGAGGGGGTGCATCCATCTCTGTGATTTAGTGTTTTTGTAACTTTTGGGTAAATACCCAGAAGTGTTGTGGCAGGATCATAGGGGATTTTCATCTCCAACCTTTTGAGGAATCATCTTCATATTGTTTTCCACAGGGGTTGTACCAGTTTGCACTCCCACCAACAGTGTAAAAGTGATCTCTTTTCTCCACATCCTTGTCAGCATTTGTTGTTTCCAGACTTTTGATTAATAGCCAGTCTCTCAGGTATAAGGTGATATCTCATTTTAATCAACATTTCCCTGATGGCCAGCGAGTAGGAACATAATTTCATGTGCCTGTTGGCCGTCTGTATATCCTTTTCAGAAGAGACTCTCCAATTCTTCTTCCCTTTTTTTCACTGGATTGCCTGTTCTTCTGTTACTGAAGTTTATGGCTTTTTTGGGTATATTTTGGATATTAAACTCTAGTGAAATATATGAAATGTAAATATCTTTTCCCAGTGAGTGTGTAGTATTTTTGCTTTGGTGAGACTTTTCTTTCAGTGTGAAGCAATTTTTTAGTTTGATGCCGTCCCCATTGTTTTTTCTATACTTTTTGTCTCCCCTGTGCTGGATTTGAGTCCCTGAAGGCCTCCCTAAGGCTGATGTCATGGAAAGTCTTTCCTGTGTTGTCTTCCAACAATTTTATGGTTTCCAGTCTTATGTCCAAGTCTCTAGTCCATTTTGAGTTAGTTTTTGTGAATGATGTTAGAGAGTGGTCTAACTTCATTCTTTTGTATGTCCAGTTTTCCCAACAGCATTTATTGAAGACACTTTCCTTTCTCCATCGTAAGCTTTTGGCTACTTTGTTGTAGATTAACTGACTGTAATGTGAGTGAGTCAGTTTCTAGTGATTCAGTTTATTCCACAGGTCTGTGCCTCTGTTATTATTCCAGAACATACTGTGTTGATCACTCTCACTTTGTAGTATAGCTCAATGTCTGGGAGTTTAATCCCTCCAGATATGTTCTTTTTTTTTCCTCATAATTGCTTTGGCATTTGGGTTCTTTTGTTCCATACAAATTTTAAGATTTGTTTAGTTCTATTTCCTGGAAATAAGCCTCTGGGATTTTAATGGGGGTTGTATTAAATCTGTATATCACTTTCGATAAGAAGGCCATTTTAATGATGTTATTCTTCCCAAGCATGAGCAGGGGATGTCTTTCCATCTCTTTGTATCCTCCTCTGTTTCTTTTAAGAAGGACTAGTAGTTTTCATTGTACAGGTCTTTCACCTCCTTTGTTACATATATTCCAAGATATTTGATTATTTTTACTTCTGATTTAAATGGTGTGGTTTTCTTGGTTTCATTTTCTTTTGGCGTGTTGTTTATGTACAAGAATGCAGTAATTTTTGTGCATTGACTTTGTAGGCTGCCACTTCGTTGATGAGTTTTAGACCTTTTAATAGTTTTTAGACTGTTGCATTTTTTTTTTTATGTCGTCTTCAAAGAATGGTATTTTTAGTTCCTCCTTTCCAGTTGGGATTCCTTTTCTTTTTCTAACCTAATTGCTCTGGCTAAGACCTCCAGTATGATGTTAAACAGCAGTGGTGAGATTGGGTAGCCTTGCCTTATTCCCACCTGACCTTAGAGGAAATTCTTTCAATTTTTTTGACATTGATTATGATGTTGGCAGTGGATTTGTTGTATATGGCCTTTGTTATGTTAAGGTGTGTTCCTTTTGTGCCAATTTTATGTAGGTTGTTTTTATAATTAATGGGTGTTGGATCTTGTGAAAAGCTTTGCCTGCATCTGTTGATAGGACCATGTGGTTTTTCTCATTTCTCCTGTTGATATGGTACATTATGTTAATAGATTTATACATGTTGAACCATCCTTGCATCCCTGGGGGAAATCTCACTTGGTCATGATGGATGATCTTTTTGGTGTATTGTTTGATTCAGTTTGCTAATATTTTGAAGGGAATTTGTGCATCTGTGTTTATTAGAGATACTGGTCTGTAGTTTTCGTTCTTGGTGATAGGTCTCTTTTGGCTTTTGGTATCAGTGTGATGTTAGCCTTGTAGAAAGTATTTGAGAGTGTTGCTTGTTCGGAAGAGTTTGAGAATAGTTATTAATTCTTCTCTGAAGGTTTGGTAAATCTTATTAGAAAAACCATCTGGTCCTGTGCTTTTATTTTTAGGGAGACTTTTGATTACTTCTTCAATTTCTTTGTTGTGAATGTTCTGTTCAGGCTTTCTGGTTCTTCCCAGTTCAATCTTGGACTCTCCATGTCCTCAACCTTGTCTACTTTGTTGACATAGAAGTCTTCTTAGATGTCTCTTGCGATGTTTTGTGGGGTGTGTGTGTGTGTGTGTGTGTGTGTTATATGTTGTAACTTCTCCCCTCGAGTTTCTGATTCTAATTTTGAGCGTTTTCTCTGTTCTTCTTTGTGAGTCTAGCCGTTTTTTTGTTCAATTTTGATTATTTTTTCAAAGAACCAACTTTCAGTTTCATTGAACTTCTCGATTATCTTTTTTTTTCTATTTCCTTAATTTTTACTCGAATTCTGATTATTTCTTTCTACCAAGTTTTGGCTTTAATTGCTTTTCTTTCTCTAATTGTTTTAAATGTAGAGTTACATTGTTTATTGGCGATCATTCTTGTTTCTTGAGATGGGCCTAGATTGCAATGAGCTTTCCTCTTCATACTGCTTATGCTTCATCCTATAGATTCTGGCAGCTCATTTTTCATTCTCATTTGTCTCTCAGCATTATTTAAGTTATTTTGATTTCCTCCTTCACCCAAGAATCATTCAGAAGCATATAGTTTAATCTATAATTGTTTCTTCCAGCTTTCTTTCTGTGGTTGAGTTCTAGTTTTAAGTCATTCTTGTCAGAGAAGTTGCTTAGTATGATTTCAGTCTTTGCAAATTTGTTGAAACACGTTTTGTGTCCCGACATATGATCTTGAGAATATTCCATGCACACTTGAGAAGTGAAAGTTGTCATTGGATAAAGTGTTTGGTCTATTAGATCTAACTTCCAAATGGTCATTTAAAGCTTGTGTTTCCTTGTTAATTTTCTATCTCATTGTTGTAAGTGGGATGTGGAAGGTTTCTACTATTATTGTGCTGCTGTTGATGTCTCTCATCAGTTCTGCTAATACTTGATTCATGTATTTTGATGGTCCTCATTTGGTGCATATGTGTTAATAAGCATTATGTCTTCTTGCTGGATTGACCCCTTAATCATTATACAATGTCCATCTCTGTCTTTTGTTATGTTTTTTTGTTGGAAGTCTGTTTTATCCGGTCCTACTTTTTTGTGGCTGCCCTTAGACTATACTGTTGTTTTCTAGGCATTGACTTTGAGTCCTTATTTATATTTTGAAAGGTGAGTTTCCTGAATGCTGCAGAAGGTTGGGTTATGCTTTTTAATCCATTCGTCCACTCTGTGTCGTTTACTGGTGAGTTCATTCCATTAATGTTTAGGGTAATTATTGATATGAGCCTTTGTTGTTCTCTTTCTCATCTTAGGTGGATTGGGTGTAGTTATGTTTTGATTAGTGTCCCATTTTGTTTTAGTCTTTGCTTTTTCCCTGGAGATGTATTTTGAGCTGACCATGAAGTTGGCATTAAGAATTCTAGTATATTCTATATTTTTATTTGAAAGCAAATTACACTCATTCTAACTATCCACGTATTTGTTCTCTTACACTCTTTCCCACTTTTTTATTTACACTCTTACTGTTTCTAAGTGGGATTGCTTTACACTTCATAAAGCATCCTTTAGTATTTTTGGGTTTTGTGTGATGAATTCCTTTAACTTTTGCATGTCAGAAAAACCTTTTATCATTCCTTCAGTTCTTAAATGATAATCTCTCAGTATATAGTATCCTAGGTTAAAAATCCTTTTCTTCAAGCACTTTGATTATATCATGCCATTCCCTTCTTGTCTGTAGAGTTTCAGTTAAGAAATCCACTGACAGTCTTATGGGCACTCCTTTGAATGTGACTCATATTTCTCTGGATGCTTTTAAGATTCTTTCTTTATCTTGTGTTTTGACATTTTGATGACAATGTGTCTAGGTATATAGGTCTCTGGGTTTCTTTTATCTGGAACTCTTTGAGCCTCATGGGTCCGGAGGCCTGCTTCATTCTTCAGGTTAGGGACATTCTCAGCTATTATTTCATCAAATACTTTTTTCTGCCCCATTTTCTCTCTTCTCCTTCTGAGACCCCTATGATGTGAGTGTTCTTCCTTTTGATGTTTCCCCATAGGTCTTCATTTCTTTGCATTCTTTTATCTCTTTGCTGGTGTGTGAGTCTATTCCTCTCCCTGTCTTCTAGGCCACTGATTCTATTGAAGGCTTCATCCATCCTACTCCTGAGTCCCTCTCTTGAGTTCTTTGGTTCAGCTATCATTCATGTCTTTGATATCTTGCTAATTTTTTCTCTCTTTTGTTTTCTTTTTATTCCTCTGTTGTTTTCTGAATTTCTATGGCTATGTTTATCAGTTTCCTTAAGTTTATATTCAGGTAATTTTCATACATCTGTTTTATTCATATTTCCCTCTGGGGTTTTTTTCGGATCACTCATTTCACATACATTTCTCTTTGTCTTTGCTCTGTTTGGTATTCTGTATAAGTTCCTGTGGATTAGGTTTCCCTGCAGTGATGGCCTTCTGTAGGGACCGACTTTCATTGCATAAACCTGGATCTTGGTTTGAATACTGGGATTTCTTGAGTTTTGTGCATCAGCACTGGTTGAACTTGTTGAATATCTTATTAGAGCTTCTTTTGGGGCCTGAGAGTTCAAGCTGTATAACTGGAGTTTGTGTGGTACATGAGGAGACTTCCCCCAGTGTCCCAGCTCTAAAACATAATGACCATACCTTGCTGTTGACTCACAGTCAGCAATCAGGCTTTGGGGTCACCCCCACCCATAGGGTGGTGCTAGAGCGAAGTGTTTAAAGTTTCTCCCTCTGGAAGACTCTTCTTCCTTAAAGCCCGGAGGTGGGATTTCCAGTAGGTGGGTCCTTAGACTCCAGGGCAGTACGATGGGAGGGTTTGGGGATGAAGAATTCCCCTAGCTGCCTTCTGCTTATTGCAACACCCAGTGTTTTCTTCTCACCATACCTCCCATTCGAACCATCAAGACACTGGTCTCTCCCTCACCCTTCACCAAGACCCACTGCCCTGGCTCCGGGTCTCAGTTCTGCTGTGTGGGCTCCATGCTGTTTCCTCAGTTTCTGGGAGTCCCAGGTCTTCTCGCAGTTCCCACCCTCTCTGCTGCAGCTGGAATCTGCGATTATTGTTCTGAAAGCTGACATTTTTGCCCACCCTTTGAGGTGAGGACTGCTCACCTCTATAGACTGTGCCTACTTTTCCTCAGTGTTTGTTTCTGGAAAATAGGTGAATCCTAGTTCCTCTGTGGGGAGGATGTGAGTCTCCTACCAGATCGCCATCTTGACTGGAAGTCACCCTCACACTATGATTTTTTAAACAACAGTATGTGTAAGTTCTGTTCAGTCTCTGACCTTGATCCCCTCTGTCCCCTCGTTAAGAGATGTAAGGATGCTCTTGAGTTAGTCTCAGCTGTTTTATATAACTTGAACTTACATTTGAATTCCCAGTCTCTGATTTTTGAACTCTGGGCTCTCAGAATTTCAAAATCAGCTGAATCTATTGACATTTCAAGTCCCGCTCTCACTCAATAGCACTTTTCAGACTTGACTATGCGGAGCTCGTCGCAGTGTGCTGGGTCCACAGCCCTGGTTTGAGAGCTCCAGGCACTCAGTGGCTTTCATTGCTGACTCTCACTGCCCTTTGCTCAGGTGGGAATCTGCCCAGTTTCTGTGCCTTGAACACAAATCAGAATGCCCTGCAGACCACTCCTGTGCACCAGCCCAGGCCCAACTCCAGGACAGATCTAACCTCCA
The DNA here is from genome assembly GCA_004363575.1 of Solenodon paradoxus. Taxonomy (NCBI): domain Eukaryota; kingdom Metazoa; phylum Chordata; class Mammalia; order Eulipotyphla; family Solenodontidae; genus Solenodon; species Solenodon paradoxus. Next base: position 194,491 of record RJWH01002090.1, on the reverse strand, counting down.
TCCCCTGAGAGAAAGAAGCGTCTCGTTTATCTGAGGAATAAGCTTTTCCTATTTTGTCGAAATTTAATCTATGTTTATTTTTATTTCTGTGCATTTAACTCTGTAAGAATGACACTTGTCTTAAAAGGAAAATCTTAAGCCTGGTAGGATCTTGCCTTCTTAGCCCAGTGCCACTCACCCAGGCTGGCCTCACCAGAGTTCTCATGTGCTCCCATGGGCTTAGGAAACAGTGGGGTTTTCTGATTTCCTGACCCTCCTGGCTGTGAGTTCTCAGTATTAGACTAGTCTGCCGAACTCCAGCAGGCCTCTTTCTTCTTCTGGTTACTGTTTTGATTCAATTATAAATATTCAAAGTAAATCGGCAAACAATGGTATTATACATACACTTATTTAAAATCAAAGTGAAAAGACTCCAGATGAAGACAGCAAGCTTTGTTTTGCGGGGAAGCAGCAGCCCTGGTGTCTTAACTTCCACCAAGCTGGTACCAGTGAGGTTGATTTCACTTTTTTATTAAGGATCACAAGCCACAGCTTCGTTCATGTCTATGACCACTTACGTAGAATCAACCACAACACTAACAATTAAGTTTCTAGGGACTCAGCCTCATTAAACCCTGGGTCAAACCCAGCATTCTACATTTAGGAAACAGTTTGGAGGCCGCCCTTTGCCAACAAACTTGAAAATCACTGTCTCCTTATAAGTGCCACCAATGAGTCCCACCTGCGAATCATGACTGATCTGCTCCAAGGAGTGTCCACTTCTCAGCAACATCTTTTCTTCTCTTTCCAGTTAAGCTTTGTCTCAAAGCTTTTTCTTAGAGGTACAGTATGTTTCCTAGTCCCATGCAACGCTGTCCGCATTCTCCTGCAGTGCCTTCTTCAGCTCCTGTCCTGGGTCATGGCCACGACCAGCCCTCCCTGCTGCTCCAGAGGGCTGGGTTGTCCCACTCAGGAAGCATCTGATCACTTAATGACTCAATGTTTTCCATTTCTTGAGAGTGGAAAATTACACAGGAATGTACAAACTTATAATGCGAACTCCCAGCCTGGTGCGTGACTTCCCAACTTCAGTGTTTACTGGGTAGAACCTCTCAGCTGCAGATTCACAGAGACGCCTGCAAGTGCGTCTTTCCTAGATGGAATAGACAGACAGCTTAGGGTCTGAACTTAACCTAACTGATGTGAAGACAATTTCCTTATGCATGTATCACGGAGCCAACAGGCAGTAACTTCCACCTGAATTTAATAAGCCCTGTTAAAGAGGCTCATCTTTAGTTCTCATCTCTGTAAAGGTTTATGGGGCATAGAAAGAAATCTAAGATTTTGTCTAAGATAGAAATCGAGGGAGAAAAGACACCTGGGGGATGTCCCGGTGGGAGAACCTCTTGCTTCTGTCCCTGTGCCCACCGGTCCTGCAGCGGCAGACAGCCAGCTCAGCTCACTGTGCCTGTGCTGCCAAGTCCAAGTCCAAGTCCCACACATCGTGGCCGACACCCCAGCATTCACTCCTGCCTCTCAGCTCCGCAGTCCTCTTGAACCAAGCCCGACCCCACCTCACTGGGCTCCTCCTTCCCGTGTGTGGATGGATCCTCATAAAGTCCTGTCCACTCCACCTCAGGCTGTGCGTGCTGCCTACGTCAAGCTCCGGTAGCCTGCACAGAGCCAGGAACTCATCGCTGGCTTTGTCCCACGGGCCACTGCAGGCTGCTTGTCCCACTGCTGCACAGGCGGTCTTTCCCTGAACTTTTGCTAGACACCATGCCCACCTCCCTGCCCGTCACGGTTGTACTTAAAGACCTCAGTCTACATTTCCTCGGTTTCCCACCTGCGAATCATGACTGATCTGCTCCAAGGAGTGTCCACTTCTCAGCAACATCTTTTCTTCTCTTTCCAGTTAAGCTTTGTCTCAAAGCTTTTTCTTAAAGGTGCAGTATGTTTCCTGGGATGGAGGCCAGCTTTCCAGTCCTGCATCAGTCCATTCCAGGGTCACCTTGGGTTAGAGGCAATAGCCAATCAATCCGAACACATGAGCACTGAGTATTTCCTCTGTCTTTCCACATCTAAACGTTCTTCCTAGTTTGTGTGTTTTGTTTTGTTTTTGTGTTACAGTCTACTTCAATAAATGAATCATGACTTTTCAGTTGGTATTGGGTTATGGAACTGGCATAATCTCGCTGTTTTCAATGATTGTCAGACATCCTTCTAAATCACTTAGAATGTCCCTCTTCTTGACTTGTGCTCAGTATACTATAAATGTCTTCCAAAAACTGCATTGAGCAAATCGAGTATCCTGGACATCAGTGAGACAGACTCTGCACTGAGACCGACGCACAAACCTACTGTGGGATCACGTATAAAGAAATTAAACCAGGCCTTGGAAATGCAGACTATGTATATTTCCAGACTAGTGTGAGGTATGGAGTTTCTAGGACAGTTGTATTCTCGAAGTGCAAGAGGAGACTGCAAAAAGCAGTCTAGGAAAGTCGGTTGGATGGTGGTTTCTTGAACCTTCACCACACACAGCAGCCTTCACCAGGAGTATTGTTGTCAGGAGCGCGTAAGACAAATGCAATCTTTTTAAAGAAAGAAGCAGTGTAGCAAATCAGAATCTTAATGGACTGATACTTAAACTCAAAGGTGAATTCATTATATGAGATCATCACAGTTTATTAGAAATGAAAGAAATTTTAAAGAGAAGTGTGAACTTTTTCGTTAAATTGCAGAATTCAAGATTTACAGAGCTATCCTTGAAATTAAAAGTTACTTGGGGGGAAGGGAGAAAGGGCATCATGTTCTGTATAGAGCAGTAGATTCTGAAATTCAGGAGCCCTCGTGAGAGAGCAGCAGCGGCGAAGCAATGAGGAGTCGTCAGTGACACCCAGCGAGACCTGGTGAGTTATGGTGGGTCCGCGACTGGCACTCAGTTTTGTCTGCTCAGAAACTCAGATTTGTCACATCCGGAGAAGCAAACCACACGAGCCCTATTCGGGAGAGGCTGGTCTTACAGAAACGCAAATGCCAGTTTACTCATTTAAACAGATCATAACGGCTAAGAAGGAGTAATTGCCTTATGGGTCAGTGTAGTTTAGTTTTGTTTCTGTTTCCCGAGGAGGAGGATCCTGTTGGGGTGGCAAACTCAGCACGTAGTGTGAACAACATGAGATGAAATTGTTGCAGCTGAACCGATTAGACAGAATGGCGCATCTCAGGTTTTACGAACCCACTTCACCAAAACGCTTCAGCAAAACAGGAAGGGAAAAAATCTAAAGCCATTGAGAACACAGCCATTTCTTAAAGAGTTGGAGATATTCTACTCCAGTTTGTACATCAGGATGCAGATGCTGATGCAGATGAGACCAGGGAGGGCTGAGCTATTCTTCAAGGCAGCTTGGAATAGTCGGGGTGTACAGGCTCCAGGTCCTCAGACTGGACTCATCGCCACTCAGGTCAGGCCAATCTTAATTCACTCCGATTTTGGCAATAGAAGTGGAACTTATATCTTAATTTAAAGCAGTGAAAAGTCTGTAAGGGGAGTTCCTGACATGCTGCTGCCATTTACAAATTCCCACTCTGCGGAGCAGCCACTGGGCATCAGAAACAGTCTTAGGTGAAAACTGGGCTGGACGCGAGGGCGAGGGCACGCATCTGCGTCCTCTCAGTAGTGGCAGGCACACGCTAGTCTCCTCGCAGATGCCTCACTCCGTGACTGAGCGCTCAGTCACCGACGTGTACACTTCCTCTCAGGCGTGCCTGGCGTCCCCTGGATTTCCTGAGCAGAAATTTTATGGGTAAGGCCTAAGCATGTATGTCTTAAAACTCCAGCGAGCGAGTCTCATGTGAAGATTCATGGATAAACCTGGGCAGAAGTGCCAGTGGTATGTGGCAGGCCCTCGTGGAGATCTACCCAAACGCTCAGAGCAAGTTAGGTGGCAGCCGGGCCAGTCTCAGAGGCCTGTCCCTCTGCACCCAGCACTGTGTCCCCTCTAGCCCCCAGTCCCTGCATTGTTGTGTGGGTGGGAAACACGGAGCCAGCACTAGTTAATAAAGTGGGAGATGTTTATAAACATTCTCTGGTGATGAAATGAAAATGATTTGAGAAGCTTGATGCAAAAGCAATTTGCATTTTGCTAAAATTGTTTGTATTCTGGCATGTTCTTAATTACTATAACCCTCTCCTGGAAACTGCTTATATCACTTAGCAAAAGTATTTGTAATTTCCATGACATTTAAAAACTATTTTAATATAGAAATTAGTAGGCTTAGAACCCTTTCACTTGAATCATCTTCAGTTTTTGAACAGAACTGTCAGCTTAATGGTTTAGAGTAAAAGCCATGGTCTCCTTTCCGAGATGAAGGCACCCGTCGGGAGTCACAGCAGGACTAGAAGTAGAGTTTCCGCTGCCCGAGTGGTCACACACAGCCCGAGAAGCGCTTCTTTTCTCCTTTAACACAGACAGTGTCGAGGCCTTCATCCACTTGGCCTTGGCCGTAGACGACGGGCTGCCCTCCAGCAGCGGATCCCAGGCCAGAGCAGGCCTGCTCAGCCCTGAGGGCCCAGCAGACGGGACTGGACCCTGGTCCTTGGAGTGGGCCTCAGAGCTGAGGCTCTGCTGGACCAGAAGATGCAGTCACCTCAGTGCTGAGGAGACAGGCCCTCGCAAGACCTTCCTCAGGAGGTTGCTGCGAGGCAGCCAAGGTGCCGCAGGATGTGGTTCGCTGTGTCAGGTGAAGAAACCGCAGCCTTGAGCTCACTCCGCAGTGGGAGGCTGGTGGCGTCTGAGAAGTGGCCAGTTGGCATTAATGCTGTCAAGTCAGGGTAGGTTTCAGGAACCAACGCTTGACATTTCCGAGGCATCTACAACAAATGCTCCGTTGCTCATGCCGGTGCAGCTGGTCCTGCGCTGCTGGAGGTGGCTCTGCCCCGGCTCGCTCGGCGCAGCCCTAGCAGGTCTTGAGGGGCGTGCCAGGCACACCTCCGGAGTCAGACAGCGGCTTTCCTCACAACGAGGGTTCTCGGGAAATAAGCCTAAGTCGTATTTGAAAGCAAAACACGTCTCAACATTTTGTATTTGATTTTTAGTGCAATGAACATTTTTCCATCCTATTTGTGTGCTATTTCTTCTTTTGTAACCGATTTTTCAGCTGAAGACTCACTGTTTAATTGTTTAGCAAGAAGACTATATATTAAGGGTATAAAATCTTTGTTGTTTATATTTAAAACATTTTTACAAGTCGTCTTCATCTTTTAGGGTGTTGAGCCAAGATTCTTGGTGTTAGAGACTGAATCAAGCCTTTTATCTATGTGCACTGCCTTTGGGGCCCTGGATAAAATGTCCTGTCCAACCCAGTTATATGCAAATAATTACTTAGGAACCTTATTTTCATAGTAATCTTGACTCCTATTATTGAATATTAAGCATACAGTAATTTTATGTTGGTATTTGAAGTAAAAGACACCTAATTTTTTTGTTTTAAAGAGAGGAAGGGAGATGAAGAAGTTGTCTTTCTTTTTGAAGAGGAATGCAGGCAAGAAGAGAGAGGAGGAAGAAGCATTTTATTTTTTTTAATTTATTTGTTCCTTTCTTGATTATCTTCCTGGCCCCGGGTCATGAACCTCGGTCCTTGGGCTTTATATGGTTCATGCCCAGCTACCAGCATGTGCCACCAGGGCTCTCTGAGATGCAAACTTTGTTTTAATGGTTAACAACTTATTAAAAATTGCTTCTTAAATAATACAGCCTACTCATCACACTTGTACTATATATTATGTTCACCCATATCTAATCTCTGTGTGCATACATTTCTGCAGTTACATCTGTACCTATGCGTGTGCGTGTGTGTGTGTACAGAGACATGTGGGTAGTATATAGCAGTATATATAAATTTGAGTGTGTGTGTCTACTTGCTATTTGATTCTTATTGATTCTCTTGGCGATTACTGCTTTTAATGAATTATTTTACTTTAAAAATAATTTATGATCTATTAAGATAAAACTGACCCAACATGTCACTCCTATTTTTACAATATTTTTGCTTGCCCATTAAAATGTACTTTCTTAGTTTGTTTTTTCATCAGCAGATCCTGTCCTTTAAGTAGCTCTGATGTTTGATTTCAGGCTCTCTGGGAATAGGGGTCCAGTCTTGTTCGTGGGCTACCAAGCACTCAGGCTGACGTTTCAGAATGCTCTTGAGTCCCTGCTGCGATGGCTGTGACCAGCACCAGCAGCCTGTGCACCGAGAACTCAGGAGGTGGACTGAGCTCAGAGCCACACTGCACCCCAGCCTGTCTCTGCAAGTTTCTGCGACAGCTGTTCACGTGCTGTCCAGGGTCCAGGGTCTCCAGGATGTGCCAGATAAAGTACACGCTCCAGAAGCATCTGCTTCAGAAGTTCAGAAGGGACGGCTTGCTTGGCTTGTGCACAGGTCACAATGGGAGCCTCCTCTGAGACAGGGAGGTCAGGAGGAGGCCTGGTGCTGCAGCTGTTCGGTCAGACTTGCCCCCGCGTCCCGGGTCCGCCCGTCAAACCAGGGCTGGCAGTGAACAGGACCATGTCTGTCTGCTTGTTAACTGAGTCAGCAATCCTCCAACCCCTCTGTGCTGCCGCGGGGTCTCCGCCTGCTCCAGAGGAGCTGCGTCTGCTCTTGATGCTCTGTGCTCAGCCACCAGGGTCTTCCTAGTCTGGCTTTCAAGCTGGAAAGAGATGCTGATTCTTTGTGGATCCTGCTAGCCCACCTCTGAAAAGAAGGGCCAGCAGCGGTGGGCGCCTCCTCAAGGAGGGTCTGTTTCTGTGCGGAGCCCCACCTGACCTTTCTGGTGAAGAACACAATCGTGTAGAAACGAAAACACTGGGCTGCCAAAGGAAGAGGAAAAAAGTTCCCGTAAGGGACCAGAACAATGACCTCCCGCACAGCCGCGGGAGGGGCATTTCCTGCCCTTTATCTGGCCGTAGCGGCTGCTCCCGCCACTGTCCCTGCACTGAGCGCCCAGCACCATGCAGCTGCTCCAGGTGGCCGCCCTGTGCCTGCTGCTGTCCGGCCTGGGGGCTGGGGAGGACACAGGTATGCCTTCTCCTGGACAGGCAGGCCCCCGGGAGCTGGGGGGGTTTGCGGGGTGGTTGGGAGGAGCTGAGAATCGTGGTGTAAGGGCTGTTTGGAGCTGTGTGGTCCCTGGAGGGCGAGCGACCTGTGGTGAGGGCTGCGGAGCCGGGAGGGCAGGGCCCCTGGGAAAGGCTCGGGGCTGGATCTTAACGTCCCTGTGGTCGCTGGGCAAAGAGGAGCTTCACTGATTCAGGCGCGTGGCTCCCAACTGTGACTTAACCACACAAGCCCAGGCATCAGGCCTGAATCCCAGTGCGCACAGGCCCTGGTTCGGCTACAGACTGCTGTGCTCATTCCCCCTGGGCAGGCCCGTGCAAACGGGGCGTGCAAGGCGCCTCCCGTGCAGTCAGCGTGCAGGGAACACAGGTAGGGAGCTGTGTGGTACCGGGTCAGCGTGGGGACCGAGCCCTGCCAACGGGCGCAGCCGGGCCAATGGACTGTGACTGTCGGGGGCTCAGTCCTCACTTCCTTGTGCTCATTTGTTCCTACAAGAGTCTGACTTACAGTAAGAATGCAGGAAGATGAGTCAGTCCCTGACAGGTGACCCCACTCGCTTCGCACGTGTCTGGCAGTCTGTGTCGCAGTGGCTCCCATGCCTCCGGCTGCAGTGGGCTTCCAGACCAGAGCACTTACCTCAGCCTTCCCGCCGACCCTGGATTCTCATGAGGACTGTTTATGACGTGACACAACTCTGCACATTAGCTTCCAGGCATCTCAAGAAAACAAATGCGAACACGATCATCAGTGCATATTGGGACCTCGGTGCCTCAGTTCAGGCTCCTCCAGGCCAACAGCTGCCAGTGTTGTCAGACCTGAAATGGCCCTGTCCTGAAGGCAGAGTGGACAGGATGGGAAGGACAGCCGAGAGGACCCCCAAAGTTTCGATAATACTCGTTTGGGGAAGCACCCACCTGCTGGCATTCTACTCACGGGGTCTGCTGATTAAGGGCCAGGAGCCCACTTGAGCAGGGAGAGCAGTTAGATCACAGCTCTCCCCAGACTGCCCCTCCTGTTCGTGTTAGCAGCACGTGTTAAAACTACCCGTTAGTCGTAGAAAAGGAGGTGCTAGCCTAGGAGCAGAGTGAAGTGTCTGGAAGCCCTTCCGGCTCCCTTCAGGCACCGTCTGCTTGTGTGGCCAGCTGCCCTGTAGTGGGTCCGCGTTCCTTGCCAGGTGGGCTTTCCTGGGCCCCAGGACTGGAAATGCGTTACTTCAAAGTTGTATGTATACCTGCATTTAGGGTGGACGGTCTTCATGGGAACTGTCTCTTACCTGGCAGTGGTGTAATACTGCCCATCTCTACTATGGAAGGAAAGCATTCTGTTAAAATGTGTGTGGGGGGGTCCCCGAAGAGGAATACCATTCTTCCCCAAGGTTCCCTGCATTTCCTAAGTGGTGTTTGAAACTGCACAGATGCCCTCTGGCTGGTAATCCCCTTTGGCTTTTAAGTCTGTCACTGAGCCCCCTCTCAGGGCTGGAGAACTCAGTGTCAAGGGTTCAGGGAAGTGGGCCGGGGGCAGCTCTGTCCTCAAGTGCCACTGCCCTTTGAGCTTTACATGAATTTAGAAAAGCTAAAACGTTTTAGGCATTTGCCAGCAGGAGCAGACATCACTTTAATATTGTTACTTGGAGAAATTATTTCTTAGTGGTTAAATACCCCATGTGATGGACACTATTAAGTGCTTAAGTTTCTTCACTAAGAATCGTGCCTTCCCTGCAAGTGGTGGACAGGAGGAACTCGTGGGTTATTGTTGTACCTCGATGGTCAGGACAAATGGCCTTGGGAATGAATCTCAGCTAGCTTGGTTTTGGGTGTGAGGACATCAGAAAAGGCTTCCTATACAAATGGAAGTTGTGCTGAGTTACAATGAAGTCTGACCACCAGGAAGCTGCAGATGGGTGGGATTTCTTGAGAAAGAGCATTAAAGCATCAGTTGGCACAGGCGAGTGTTGGGAATTAGGCTGAAACTGCAGCTTCCAGATAAGCTGGATATGGGAGGGAAATATTGACTCATACAGCTAACTCATTTGAAGCTCCGAATGTGTTTGAGCACAGGAATTGTCTGGTTAGGGCTCTACATGGGGAAGATTAATCTGTCAGCAGGAGCCCGACTAGACTATCAGAGCAGGAGAGATCACAGTAAATGGTTCAGACGTCCATGCAAGTCTGGGAGCCTATCAGTGACGGGTGAGCAAGCACAAGCCTGGAAAGAGCTGTAGGGAGTTCGTGGTTTGACTTATTAGTGCATGGGGGGAGGAAGACAGCAGGGGTCCTCTGAACACGGAGGGTGGCGGAGAGCGAGGTGGGGTGGGGAGAAGAGGAGAAGATAGTCTGCGGAGATTTCTCTGTGTTTTATTTTGAACACGGTGAGCTTGAAATCCTTACGCAGATACTCAGAGAAGTCCCGTGGTAAATTAAAACTGGGGGCGAGTGGAAGCAGCCTGGGAGCTTGAGGTGACGGTCAGGGGAGAATATCATCATTGCCGGATCTCTGCAGTTCTTCGTCCATCCTGTCCACTGTGAGATGATTAACATAGAGAAGCGAGTTGTTTCTCTTCTGGGCATCTGTGTTTCTAACCCTCTGTGGCACTCACTTCCCAGTTGTGTCAGGCGTCACGTGCACAGCTGATCTCCCCACCAGCCCATAAGACCTTGAAGGCAGTGGCACAGGGCCTGGTGTGTGTGCCCTGTGCAGCGCTGCACACGAGAACCTGGCTGGCTGGCTGGCTGCATCCATGCACAACCTAATCATGTGTTTTTCACTCGTCGGTTTACTGCTTTGCTCTAGTGAAAAGGTTGTGGACAGGTATGGATCACAGAACATAACGAGTACAAGTGGATTCTTGTGATTCCTGGAAAAGGCTTCTGATGGAGCATCAGCCAGGTCCCAAGTCCATCAGGAAAGAAGGCGACGGGGAGAGACAGCCCCAGGTGCAGTAACCCCCACCAAGTCCAGAGGAAGGAAGGCCTATGGTGTCACTGAAAGGAGCAGTAGCTAAAGAGACTTGACTTCTCTTTGGGGACACCAAGTGCTTCATGTAATGTCTTTCTATGACTAGAAATACTCAAGGAGATAAGATTCCTTACTCTGAACCAAATCGTAACAATATAAAATAACTAAAAAAAAATTCACAGAAAGAGAAGTTGGGAGAAAGTTAAGTAAATACTGCACACAATTAATTCATGTTTTACCTTAGGTAACATGAGCTGTTCCCGAGCAGATTGTTTTACTTACTACTTCTGTTCAGCTTAACCACTGTCAGTAGCGATTTGACCTGAATTTGATGATCAGTTTTAGGGAAAGTGAACCAATCGAGAAATAAACAGGAAAAACTAGCAAATGCTCTGGAAATTTTATCTTAAGTGATTTTAATTATTCAGGTAATTAAGGAAAAAACTGAACTATGAGGATTTCAGGAAGTTTTTAATTTATGAGAATAATTGCCTCTCCTTTCCTTTTTACTGATGAAGTTGCACTTCAAGTTTCAGGAATTTTAACTGAGGAGTAATTCATCCAAGTCACACGTGCTCTTTCTTTGTTAGTCATCACCTGCCAGCTTCCTCTCCATCTCTGAGAAGCATCTGAGATAAACATGCGTAAACGCCGACTGTCCAAGCAGGAATTTTAGCTCCTGTGTCCTGTCTCCCTGCCGGCCTCTGAGCCTCTGGGCTGGTGTGGCTGAGGCTGCCCACAGGCCCCAGTGTAGAAAGAAGTCAGCAGACAGGATGCTTTTTGCTTTCTTCACAGTGTCACTGTCAGTGTGGGACACACTATGGCAGCAGTTACATCTAGAAAGGCCACTGTATGGAACCTAAATTGGGGGGACTATAGAAAACAGTCTTGAGCGGAGGCTGTGTGTGGGGTAGTGTGACGTGTCGGCAGCCCCTCATGCTGGTTTCTAAACGCAAGTGCAGCACTAGGTGGCGCGTCCTGCAGTGTCCTCTCCCTGTTGAGTGCAGTCCTGGCCCTGATCGCACTTGGCCTCGAGGGAGGCTGCCGCCTGCTGCCCTGTTATCCTGACACCAAAGCATGTCTCACCTGACAGCGCTCCGGCACCGCTGACTCGGAGCCGCTCTCACGCACGTGCGCTGTGGGAGACACGCCCTGGACCCGGGGGTGGCCTGTGACCACGCAATTCCAGCCTCCACCCCCAGTCTGTGTGAACCGACTGCACACGACCCTTGTCTCTGGCTCCGCTTCCTAGAGAAATGCAGGATCAGTGCTTGTTCTTGACAGGGACACTGTGGTTTGGATGATTTAATACTGATCAGCTACAGTTTCTCTCGTTACGATTCACCACTGTCTTCCTCATAGCATCTGAAAACCAAAAAGCTTTCATCAAGCTTTTGCTGAGTAAGTTAAACAGTATTCTAAGCAGGTCCTGATCGAAGGCGGTCATTTGCCTGTTTGCATAAAGTCAGCAGGGAGTTACCTTGTGAAGTCAGCGTCAGAAATGCCGCTGTCGTGGGCTTTTGTTTCTGGAGTACTGGTTCTTGGAAATTCAAGCTGCCTTTTCATCTGTTTAACCTCATTCTGGCCTGAGCCTGACTTGGTTGTGTCAAAAACCAGAGACTGGAGGCCACAGTCGGGTCTAGACCATCCTAACGCACATACAGTGCCACCGTCTCTGCCCATCCTGCCCTGAGCTGCCCTTGAACTTCCCTCCCCAGGACGCTGGGCCATCCGTCCTTCCTATTGCTTGTTGGCAAGCGAGACTCAGAGACACTTAGGTGTACAAGGGTGAGGCAACTTGAAATCAAGCCAACAGCACTCATCCTCACACCGTCCCCTAACTCAGAGCTCGGTAAAGCCGGGAACTGGCCAACAAAATATCCCCATGAAGCTTCCCGTGGAGTGGCGTGCCCTACGCCAGTCTTTCTGGCTGAAAGAAGGGAGAGACTTGCCGCCTGAGCAGTCAGCATGCGGCCGTAGCAGCCCTGTGACTCACATTTCCGGTGGGTCGGGAGGGCTGAGACAGTGCTCGCTGCCTGCTGGAACGGTGGTCAAAAGCCCCAGCTCCACTGCCCCTGCCAGCGCCGCTGGTCGAGGCTGCTTGGCAGTGAAGAAAGGGAGAGAGAGGAAATAACGAGTGAGTCCATCACCGAGTGTCACACTCAGTTGCGGGGCCAGGCTGTCTGGTTCCAGTCCCTGCCCCCCCCCGCCCCCCCCCCCCCCCCGCACTGTCCTGTGACCTTGGCAGGTCACCAGCTTTCCGCTGCTTTCTCCACTGTGAGGGATGAGCACCATACCCTGGGGACACAGATGGGGACCTTGAGGCCATGTGGTAACTCCTATGCTGCTGATTTGGGGGACTCAAGACCTATAGGTGATTCCACCCACTTCCTTAGATAAACTGCTTTACTTTGAAGTTGATTTTGAATAACGTTAATTCTCACAACATGAGAAGCCAGTACATGAAAATATTTCACAACAGAATTGACCTAGAAAGAGGGCTGTCGGGTTACATTCACAGTCACAGCTAGGATGGGCGCAGCATGGCCCGTGGGGATGGGTGTGTCTTCTAGAAAGCCTCTCAGATTTGCAAGTGATATAATCCACTGAGTAAACTAACACTCAAATTGATAAGCAAACTTGCGTTTATATTTAATGAGGGTTCTCTTCAGTCTCAGAACTGTCACCGTCATCAAATAGCATTTCCTTTTGTAAGTGTGAGCGCCGCTCAGTTTGCCAGGTGGAATCGTGCGGGAACCTGGGTCACCATGTGAGAGCTGAGACTGGGTCTAACCTCTTCGTAAGTGAAACTGGCCAAAGTATTTCTTTGCCTCAGTTTCTTTATTTAAAGTACACACCGGCATTTAACTCGGTCATCATCTCCGTCCACTTGACGCTCCTACAGCCTGGGCCCCGCTGCCATCACACCTGCTCCTGCAGCCACGACCTGCCACAGGCTGTGCTCGAGACTGCTGACGACCACGAGCTGAGCTCCGCTCACAGAAATCACACAGAGCAGAAAACCATTCAAATCACGTGTTGAACTGATTTGTAACTGAAGTGTGGAAAGGAATGGTATTTTGTGGTTTGAGCTGGGCATCGTGCTCCTGGGGACACCGACTCGGACTCTGTCCCCAGGTAGCGCCTCGCCACATGATCGCCCTCTGCTGACAATGAGACACCCGTCATCTTGCCCCTTGCATTCCAATGTTTTAAAGCGAGACACCCCTTGAAATGCACAGAATTAACTAATTTAAAGATTTATGAATAGTAATGGCATTACTGCGATGTGAATAAGTAAATTATGTGAATCGGTAAGCTTTTTATTTTTCTTCTTTTCATTTTCTCACTGCCTCATTTGTTGGGTTTTTGTGTCAATTAAAGTTTAGATTTGCAAAGTAGAAACTAAAATTGACAAATGCTGCCAACCATTTAAAAGCTGTCAGGGGGTCTCATCAACCAAACTGGTTACAACTCTTTGGAGCAAGGAGAAGGTCTGGTTCCCCATCGCAATCTCTGGACATGGCGGTGCTGCTTGAACATGAGCAGGAAAGAGTAGAGTTCAGGATGTGCCTTCAGCGGTGTGAGGACAGCATTTATGTGTGCCCTTGGCCTCAGGAGTGGAGAAGTTGTCATTGTGGGACCCTCCCCTGACTAGCTGAAGTTGACCTGCTATGGTGTGTTGTACAAATAGCAGGAGAGGCCTGCCCCCCGGAGCGTGACTTCCAAACAGTGGTCAGCGATCCCTCTGTGTGACTCACCATTCTGTGGTGGCTCCCCGGGCAGTCCCCAGCAATGGGATTATCCTAGTCCTCGCCCTGCTAGAATGAAAATAAAATCACTACAGTTCCGTTGTGAAGACACATTGACTACTAACCATACCTCTTCATCTTTCATGTCCTTAGTTCGGCATGTTGAGTAGCTTTTCTGATCCAGTTCGGAAGCAAAGGCATCAGATAATTCAAGTATTCACAGGATTTAAATGGGGGGGGGGCTTTAGAAAGACAAAGACCGAGACACACTCTGACTGGGGTCCCCGGCGGTCACCTGGCACTGGTGGAGACTGCTGTCCTCTGAGCTGAGGCCTTGCTGCTGCCGACTGAACCGAGTTCTCAGAACCGACTCCCTATCTAGAAGCTGAGTGTGGTTTGACTAGTGATTTGGAGTTTTCTTCTAGACCTACAATGAAATGGTCTGGTTGTAGCCTAATTTCTGTACATGTACAAGTTCTCTTCGCTTTCGTCCTGTTATTCCTAGATACGTTTAATTCCTTTCCCGAATGTTGACTTCCTTTGGGAATTTTCAGTTAGGGCTGTTGGAAGAAAGTATTTGCTTCCAGTGTAAAAGGCCAGTTCTCTGCTCTGAAAGACATTTCTCCGAGTCCACGCTACCAAAAGCCTCTCCCGCTTTCCATGTGGGGTGCGTCGCCGTGAGTGGGAGCCACATGGGAGGCAGGGAGAGACAGGCGAGGGCACAGGCAGGTCTCTCTGTCGGGTGGGAAGTCCCTGCAGCGCTCTGAAGTGTGACATGAGGAAGCAGTGCTGCTTCAAGTGCGTGCGCGCGCAGCCAGCGGCGTCCGTGCCCGGAAGGAGTGCGATGACGGCAGAGTTGAGACGGGTCCCTGAGAGAGCTGGGAAGGGAGGTGGGCACATGCGTGCACAAGGGTTTGGGGGAGAGGGAGACCCCAAGTCCTCTCAAGTCCTGCAGGGTTTGGGAAGAGCACCCACAGGCCCTGCTGCTCAGACCGAGGTCTCCTCACTAGAAAGCGCTGCCAGGGCCCCACCCACCGGCCCACTTCCCAAAGCGGTGCAGCGCTCCCAGCAGGTTTCAGGTTCCCACTGTGCCATGGCCGGACTGAGCCCTGCAGCGTCCTCCCAGAGGACAGCCCGGGGTGCCTGTCAGTGACCCAGACGCTGTCCTCCAGTCGTTCACTCACAAAGACCCCCGGCATTTCATCGTGTCTTCTAGGGTTGCCCTCTCGGCGAGTCGCGGAAGCCGCTCTGTGACCCCTGCACTGCTCACGGGGTCCCAGCTGGACGGCCACGTCCTCCCCGTGTCTTGGCTCGTCTCCTGCTCCCGGGCCCATGGGTCAGCAGAGCTCTGACCTGTCCATAAAGTGCTGGGTCTGGTGCTTGCAGGGGAGATACTGCTATTAGTTCAGGTATCACACTGTTTGTTCTAGTTTAGCATAACAGGAAGCTAGATTTGGCCAAGACAAATATGAGTGCGAACAGTGAAGGCTCCCTCAGCACAGAGCCTTAGGTGCCGCCTGTGCTGACCACCTCGTCCGTCACAAGAACGTCCCCGTGACCCTACTCTCGACAGGGGCTGACCGACTGCTGTCAGCTCTATCGCTACTCTCCCTCCTGTTCACTCAGCTCGGCCCGGACGCTGCTGAGAACAGCAGGCACCTCGACTAACGGTTTGACTCAGGGAACAGCTAAGTCACCCCAGTGTCCAGTGTGGCCAGGAAGCTTGATTTTCCAAACCCGAGAACTGTGGGGGGGCAGAGCCAGAGGAAGGCATGGGAGATTAAATGAGGGGTATTCACGAGTATCTTCGAGTATGAAAAGAAATGGGTCACAGAATAAAATCAGGTGGGAATTAGGAAATATGTTGAATATGAAAAGAAATCAGTTATTTTGCAACAAAATACTGTGTATGCTGCAGCTAAGCAGTGATTAGAGGGAACTTTGATGATCTTAAATGCACACATTAGAAAGGAAGAAGTAAAAGGAAGACCAAAGTAAACAAAGTAGATGGAAGAAAATAAAGAACAAAAGTTACTGAAATAGAATATATATCCATATATATATAATGCAAAGAATTTCTTTAAATCCAAGATTGCTAACCCTCTACTAATACTAACCAAGAAAGAGAAGCAAAAAAAAACAACAACAAAAAAAACCAAACATTATTTCAGATACTGCTAAAATTTAGTATATGGATATTATGAAAAGTGCCAGTGATTTTGGAAATTTGACCAGTATCAGAAAAATATAGCCTATCAAAACTAACTCAAGAAGAAATACAAACCTTTGCTATGTCTTTAATCATTACAAAGATGGAATCAGTGCTTAATAAGATCCAGTTTGATACCACCAGAAAATTCTGCTAAATTTTCAAATAATAAAACTAATTTTACATAGACTATTCCAGAGACTAGAAATGGAGGCTTTATCTGGGCTGAACACAGAATGTGACAGAAGTATTAGAGGAATGCTCCAGACCAGCCTCTTATGAAAAGAAGATTTAACAGTCTGGCAAAACATAAAAACGTACATGCTTACCTGTGCCCAGGTTGGCTTGATGCCAGCAGTGTAAAGTTGGGGTCACAGCGGAGAAAATTCTACATAATTCACGACACTGATGGAGTAAGAAAAATATATGATCACATGAACTATGCAGAAAAGAACTTTCAACAATTCAGTATTTATTCTTAGTAAAAACATTAAGAAAACATGTCCATAAGAGGATTTTCTTAATCTGATAAGAGTAACTTCAAAATCCACAGCAGTCATGCCTGGTGGTGAGGATGTCAGCTCTCCCTTGGAGAACGAGGGCAAGGCATCTCATTCTGCGGTGCTGCTTTCACGAAACACATAAATGCTGCTGCAGGCACGAGACATGGAAACAAACACTGCAACAGATATAAATGGATGAACCTCCACTACTTGTAGATTATATGACTGTAATGTAGAAAGTCAACAAGAATTTACTGATAGCCATAGAAATGCATTCATATAAATTAATTTTATTTCTATCTATGCAACATATATTTGAAAGAAAATGTAGCAATTTGCTATTTAGAGAAATATCAAAACAAAAACAAAAACAAAAACAAACAGGTACCTAGAAGTAAATCTAATAAAGGATATGCATAATTTCTTTGAGAAGAATATAAAACTTTATTGAATGACATTAAAGAAAACCTGAAAATTTTGGAAAAAACCACCATGTTCATTGATTGGGCAAAACCTGGCAGGAGAACTTCCCCCACCGGCCTGGCATCTTAGGTAAGATGTCACCCTGGCACTGTCCAGCTGCACAGCGGGCAGCAGCGACCTGAAGCAGACCTGCCCACACACACACACACACACACACACGGTCAACAGCCTGACAGGCACCAGCCTTTCCGTAAGTGCCACCTGAGTGGCCTTTGGGAACCATTAAACTGGTAGCACACCAGTGCCAGGTGAATTACGGACAGACTTATATGTAAAATATGCACTTTCAGAAGAAAATATAGAAGATCATTGTCGTAAGTTTAAGAAAGTCTACAAAAAAGACTAGCCATGAAGGAAGATACATATTTTATTGCATTAGAATTAATTACTCTATCGAAAGGCACAGGAACAAGCGAGGAAGGACAGCCGCAAATGAGAGAAAACGTGACTGGCAAGTCTCATCTAGGATATACAGAATTATATACAGATCGGTAAGAAAACAAGCTGATGCCAAATGAAAGTTCTGCCAGACTTGTAACAGGCACTTGGACTTTGTACAAGGACAGAGACAGGCATGACTCATTCAGTGACTTCGCAGGACAGCGAAATGCTGTAGTCAGT
Organism: Solenodon paradoxus; assembly: GCA_004363575.1. NCBI lineage: Eukaryota > Metazoa > Chordata > Mammalia > Eulipotyphla > Solenodontidae > Solenodon > Solenodon paradoxus. Next base: position 176,873 of record RJWH01002090.1, on the reverse strand, counting down.
AAACTGAGCATCTTGTTTGCACAACGTGAAGCAGACATGCACACAGTATGTTCTGTTCAGATGGACACGAGACAGTCGTTCCTCAGGAAGGTCAGTTAGCTGTGTGTGGTCACTGCAAGATGGAGCAGTAGCTGCAGGAGCGGCTCCCAGTGCCCGCAGTCCGTGCCCGCTGCCGGCCCTGCGCCCGGGCAGGGCCCTGGGAATCACACGGACTCCCTCACTGCTGCTGGGGTCGAGTACAGGCTGTCCTGAGTTTAGCAATTTTTAACCCTCCCAAGTACTGTAATTTCATTTAAATTCAACTTTTTCCATTTTTCATGGAATTCAGGGTAAGAGACATATTTGAAATAATTTAACCACCCTAGGAATGGATCAAACATTTACTGAAATCACTTAATGAGCGCACTCTGAGCTGTTTTCTCGAAACTCATTTCTTATGGTACCACATCTAACTTTCTAATTTAATAACAGTAGTGTCATGTTTGTGTCGTAATTTTAAGTTTAGAAAGTACATTTACATGTTATGTATACAAAACCCCACAAGATGGGCAAACTTGGATATATTAACTAGTTTCAATTTGTGACTAGAGCGCTAAATAGTAACTATATGTATAAATGGCATTAAATGTGAAAGGGCCCTTAAAGCAGCTGCTAACTTTGTTAAGATTAAGAAATAGAATATTAACATTTGTAGACTGAGTTTAAAAGGTTAAGGTATAATTTGTTGCTTTTTTTTATTTTGTGAATTATATAAAACTGAATAGTAACTTCTAAAGGTGAATTAGTCTCTGAAAAACCTTTTCCACATACAAAACAGAGTTGGGGAAATAAAGTAAACAATTTAGATGTAGCAACTTGAATAAACTTGCAAAAGATATTGTTTGTGACATGGCTGTAACATATGTGCGCAAATACTTTGGACTGGTGAGGGAAGTAGTGATTTTATACTGTCGCCCAGCACAGTCCTAGAACAGCTCTTCCCTGACTGTGCGCCCCGCGTGGGCCCGGAATCCACTGTCCAGTTCCGGGCAGAGTCGGTGTCACAGAAGGAACTCTGGAGACGCGTCGTGCAGATGACACAACTTCAGTCAGTCAATGTTAGGGGTTTTATTAAATAAAAGAGGGAAGAAGAATGAACAGAAGTACAGAGACGGAAGTACAAGTGCCACATTGAGGGAGAGACTCCAGCTGTCTGCTGGACTCAGCTTCTGGAATACGGAATCTGGCTTTCTCATGACGGCGGCATCTCTGCTCGAAAGTGACAAGCACAGCGAACTGCTTTGGTAGCCTGTCAGCAGTGGCCCCAGTGACCCTGCCACTGCGGTCACAAAGGGTGGCCACTGTCAGGCTTGGGCGACTCAGGAGGTGCGGCTGGGCGAAGACAACGTGCTCAGACTTGGTCTCTGGGCGGCCAGCACGGTGACGTGAGAACCTGCTGGCCTTGTGTGGACACTCGCTGGAGAAACACAGGCCTGACACCAGAGGCGCTGCAGAGTAAGCGCCCCCAGGCTTAGTGCCTGGGCGACAGTCCTGGGTACAAGAGCTCAGTGGGCACCACCCACGAGACCTCGGGAGACGGCAGACAAGACGCCCTGACACTCAGGGATACTCTGCTGCACACGGGATCCAGCCACACCGAGCACAAGAGCAAGTGGTGCTTCGTCTCGGCGTGATCGCACGACAGTGACTTGCCCAAATTAGATTTAAAGTTCACATTCGTTTCGTTTGGAGTTTCTTAGGCTTTATGAATTTCCTGATGCATTTATTATTTTTCTTCTTTATTTAAGGCACACTGCATCCTAACACTATAGACACATCATATACCATTGTAAATGAACATTTGTGTATAATATCAAGTTTGCCACCACCAGCCCAGTTCTTCCTTCACCATATAATTGACCCCTTTTACCTACTCTGCCTGCCTCCAGAGTTGTAGTTACTTCGGTTCTTACTGGAATTGAGGAGGAGGAGGGTAAATGTGCAGCAGCAGACATGAGAACGTGGAGTTTTTATTCCCAGTGGCTCAGTAGAGACCCTGCCTGGGTCCTCCCCACCCTGCCTCCCACTGCAGGGACTTAGCTACAGTCCTGCCTGGGAATTAGCCTCTGGAGGCGCCGCCCCACTTCCACATCTCCTGATTAAATGCGTTCAGGGCACAGGAGGAGCTAGCACCGCGTGCAGAGTACTCAACCGCATGTCGAGAGGGCTAGGTTCTAATAATACTAAGCTAACATTTATTGAGTAAACTCGGAGTTAGATTCCGATTTCTGTAATTTACGCGATTTATCTCAGTATTCTGTATTTTTAGATGAGGAAGCTGAAGCAGCGGTTGGTTAAATGATTCGCCAGAGGCCATACAGTTGGGGAGTGGAAGCGGGACGCAAGTCTGGAGCAGACCGCGCGCTTCTCCTCCTGCGCGTGAGCCCCGACAGGGCACGGGGTAGCTGTGTGGCCCTGGAAAACAGCTGCAGGGCTTCCTCAGTGAACCACAGCCGGAAGGAGTTCATGCTTTCGGTTCTCTCCATCATTATGCAAGAGTGAAATGTTTATATCTACACTAAAATTTCATTGATTCTACACCCTATTATGTTAGGGCTACTGTGTACAAAGCAGTGGGTTGGGCCGTGGGAAATAGAAAGATGCTTTAAAAGTTAGTCTGTCTCTTCCATTCATTTCAGATGGCTTCATATTTTAAGAACTTGGGATTTTCTTATTTACTCATTTTTATTTTGCTTGCAAAGCTATCCTTAAGGTATTGAAATTACTTCTCATTTTATGAGTATTACTTTTTAAGGTACTGAAATTGCTTCTCAATCTACACATGGCACCTACTATCAGTTCTAGCGATCTTTACCACCACTTTATTCTGTCTTCTTCCCTCCCCCTTCACCCCTCTGGCTACCATCATCGTGTCCTGTGAACTTTGCTGGGATTTATGTCTCATTTCGTTTTACTCCACGAGTGAAACCATCTGTATTTTTTTCTGAGTTTTCTTGATTAACATAATCCCCCCCCACCTCACTTGCATCCGGATTGTTGAAAAGGGTAAGATTTCATCTTTTTTAGTAGCTGCATAAATTCCATTAAGTATAAAGACCACAGCTTCTTTATCCATCATCTGTTCATGGGCATTTAGGTCATTTCTGTGTCTTGATTATTGTGAACTGTGCTGCTATGAACTTAGGTGAGCAGATATTTTTTTCTGATTAGGAAGTTTATATTCTCTAGATATATGCCTAGGAGTGGGTTTGCTGGATCAAATGGTTGTTCCATATATTTTTTTAGGAATCTCCATACTGTTTTTCAAAAAAGCTTGCATTAACTTACATTCCCACCAACAGTTTTGCTCTTATTTACTTTTTGTTGTTGAAGTGTATGAGCTCTTTATGTTAATTTTGGAGATTTCAGCTGTTATTGGATGTATACTGTGTGAATATCTTCTCCAATATGTGTTGCTTTTTGGTTTTACTTTTATCTATTTTTATCTTTCAGTAATATTTACTGAGGTAACTATGCTTTACAAATTAATATAAATCCATATATGTGGGTTCCCCATTTCTCAAATATATGTTATCATACCTTGCGCAACACCAGATCACTTAAGAGTAAGTCTTCCCCGTTGTCCGCTGGACCCTGCCAGCACTTGAAGTCTCCCTACCTTCACTTCAGTTGCCTACTGGTCAACTCAGTTCTATCGACAGTTCAAAGGGCTGCCTTTGTTTAATCTGTTCATTGCTTTATCTCTTTACATTCCGAAACCTGTAAGTGAGATCATCTGGTAGTTTCATCTCTTCTAAGAGCGTGTAGTATTCCATTGTGTAGATACACTACATCTTCATTATCCACTCATCTGACAATGGACACTTAGCTACTTTTCAGTTATTCAACAGAGCTGCAATAAACATGGGGTGCATATATCTCTGTGAATTAATATTTTTGTGTCTGTTGCGGAAATATACAGAATTGAGATGGCCAGATCCTGTGGGATTTCCATCTTCAACTTTCTGAGGAATCTTCATACTGTTTTCCATAACAGTTGTACCAATTTGCACTCTCATCAGCAGTGCAAAAATGTTCCCTTTTCTCCATATCCTTACCAACATTTGTCATTTCCAGACTTTTAGATAATAGCTTAATCACACAGCTATGGAGTGACATCTCATTGTTGTTTTGATTTGCATTTCCCTGATAGCCAGCAAGTAGGGAAATCTTTTCATGTGCCCATTGGCCACCTGTATGTCTTCTTTGGAAGGAGTTTTTTCCAGTTCTGCCCATTTTTTGATTAGAATGCCTTAAGCCTTCCTTAAGACACATGGAATACGATATCCTCTAACATTCAGTGGACTCTGTTGTGGTGATGGTTTCTTTCACTCCGCAGCAGCTTCCTAGTTTGATATGGTCACACTTATTTTTGTTTGTGTCCCTTGATGCTAGAGTTGTGTCCCCTAAGACCCCTCTAAGACTGATGTAATGGAATGTCTTCCCTATGCTATCTTCCAAGAATCTTATGGTTTCCAGTCTTATGTCTAGGTCTCCAGTCCATTTTGAATTATTTTTGTGGATGCTGTTAGAGTGGTCTAGCTTTGTTGTTTCGCACATGGCTTTCCAGATTTCCCTGTACCATTTATTTTGAAGACTTCCTTTTCTCCATAATATGCTCTTGGTTCTTTGGTCATAAATTAACTAACCATGTGACTAGATTGAATCCCAGTCCACTGATCTTGCTCCCTCTCTCCGTACCACACAGTTTTGATCACTGTCACTTTGTAGTATAGCTCAATATCTGAAAATGTGTTAACTCTGGATTCATTAATCTCATGACTGCTTTGGCTATTCAGGATCTTTTGTTGATCCATACAGATTCTTTTAAGATTATTTTTGTTCTCTTTCCTTGAAATATGCCCATGGGATTTTGGTGGGATTGCATTAAACCTGTATATTGCTTTAAGTATGATAGCCATTTTAACAATGTTCATTCTCCCCAACCATGAACAGGGTATATCCTTCTCCCTCTTTGTATTTTCCTCTACTTATTTTAAGAAAGACATAATAGTTTCCATTGCACAGGTCTTTCAACTCCTTTGTTAAGTATATTCCAAGGCATTTGATTCTTTTTGCTTCTTTAATCAAAGGGGTTGTTTTCTTGATTTAATTTTCTTCTGACATACTGTTTGTAACATTTATACATTGTGTAATAATTGCCTTTTTATATACGCGATGTAGTCTTCTACTGTACTGTATTCATTGATTAGCTCTAGAAGGTTTTTGGTGGAATTTTTAGGATTTTCAGCATACACTATCATGTCATCAGCAAATAGTGATAGCTTTACTTCCTCCTGGATTCCTTTTATTACTACTTCTTGACTAAATGCTCTGGATAAGACATCCAGTAAGATATTAAATAGCAATGGTGAGAGTGAACAGCCCTGTGTCATTCCTGATCTTAGAGAAAACTCATTCAGTACATCATTGAGTGTGATATTGACTGAGGGTTTATCTTTCACACCTTTATTATGTTGAGGTATGTACCATCTATCCCCATTTTTTTCAGAGTTTTATCATAAATGGGTGTTGAATCTGGTCAAAGGCTTTCTCTGAATCTATTGATTATGATCATCTGGATTTTCTCTTTTCTCTTACTTATGTGTTATATTACATTAATAGATTGTGTATGTTAAACCGTCCATGCATCCCTAGGATAAATCCCACTTGGTCATGATGGATGATCCTTTTTATTTATTGTTGGATTCAATTTCCTTATATTTTTTGAGAATTTTTAAATCTATGTTCATTAGAGATATTGGTCTGTAATTTTCTTTCTTGGTGATGTCCCTATCAGCTTTGGTATCAGTATGATGTTAACCTTATAGAAAGTGTTTGGGAGCATTTCCTGCTCTGTTTTTTGCAATAGTTTGAGAAGAATAGGTATCACATCATTTCTAGGTTTGGTAAATCTAGTAGAGCTGTCCAGTTCTGAACTTTTATTTTTAGGGAAACTTTTGATTACCTCTTCAATTTCCTTGCTCGTGATAGTTCTCTTAAGGTTTTCCAATTCTTCCTGACTCAATCTGATAGCCTTTGTATGTTTCTAAAAATATGTCTATGTCCTCAGGGTTTTTCACTTTGGCATAGAGCTGTTCATAGTAATCTCTTAGGATATTTTTATGTCTGTGGCATTCATTGTAACTTATCCCCTTTCTGATTCTAAGTTTTCCCTTTTTCTTCACGAGTCAAGCTAATGGTTTGTCAGTTTTATTTTTTCCAAGAACCAGTTTTTGGTTTCATTGACCTTTTGGATTGTCTTTTTGTTTTCCATCTAACTTATTTCTACTCAAAATATTCTATTGATTGTTAGCTTCAGTTGTTCTGTTTCTAGTTCTATTAGGTGTAGGGTTAGATTAATGATTTGCAGTTTCTCGTGTTTCTTGAGAAAGGCCTGGATTACAATGAACTTCCCCTCTTAATATTGTTTTTGCTGCATCCCATAAATTGTGGTAGCTTATGTCTTCATTCTCATTTCTCTAAGTACTTTCAAATTTTTTCTTTTATATTCTCTTTGGTAAAAGAGTCATTCAGAAACATGTTCTTTAGTTACTACTTTGGAGTGTTCCAGCTTTCCTTTTTGTGATTGATTTCTAGTTTTAAGTCACTGTGGTCAGAGAAGATGGCCTGGTATGATTTCAGTCTTTGTAAATGTTTATCTCTGATACCTTTTACCATTCCTTCAATTCTAAGTGATAATCTAACAGGGTAGCATCTCCTCGGTGGAATACTTTTCATTTCAGCAGTTTCAATATATTATGTCATTCCCTTCTGGCCTGCAGTTTCATCTTAGAAATCTGGGTGCACCTTTGTGTGTGACTCGTTTTTATCTAGCTACTTTTAAGATTCTCTATCTTGTGTTTTTGACATTTTAATGATGATTGCATCTTTGTATAGGTCTGTTTGGAACTCTGAGTTTCCTGGGTCTGGAGCCCTGCTTCATTCCTCTGGTGGTGGAAGTTCTCGGCTATTATTTCTTCAAATATAGTTTTTGATCCCTTTTCTCTCTCATCTTCTCCTGAGACTCATATGATCTGAATGTTGTTCTTTTTGATGTTATCCCATAGATCTCAAATGCTGTCTTCGGTTTTTTTTTTTTCATTCTTTTTTATTTCTTTGCTGGTTTGCTTGAGTGTATTCCTCCGCTGTATCTTCCGATCAACTTAATTCTATTGGATGCTTCATCCATCCTATTCTTGAGAACTTTATTGAGTTCTTTAGTTCAGATATTGTGTTCTTTAGCTCCTTGACATCCTTTTTAGGCATCCTTATATCTTCTGCCTTCTGTTTTTTTTCCTCCAGTGCTTCCCTGATTTCCATGAGTATGTTTATAACTGTTGCCCTAAATTTTTCCTCAGATAGTTTGCATAAATCTTTTGCAGTCTGCTTTCCCCTAGGGTTTTATTTGGATTCATCATTTCATGTATATTTCTCAGGGCTTTGGCTCTGTTTGGCATTCTGTTTTTATTTATATGGATTAGGCTTCCCTGAATTAATATAGCCTTGTGTTAAGATGTCGAATTGTACAGAATACGCCTGGATCTTGGTTTGAACACTAGATTTTCTTTAGTTGTGTGATATCACCATTGGTTGAATTTGTTGAAGCTCTAAGGCAAACTTTGTGTCAAGTTCCAAGAATCCAACCCCGGGGGTTGGAGTTTGTGGGATGCAGAGTTTTCCCCCAGCCTCACAGGCAGCAGTTTCAACTCCACCTACAGAGTGGATCTAGCTCATAGCTGTTGTAGATTCCTCCCTTCTGGGAGACCCTCCTTCCTACAGAGATGCTGCAATCCCAGTAAGGAGTAGGGACGGAATTTCAGGTGGATGGGCCCTTCAGTCCCAGGGCAGTAATGGTGAGAGGGGTGAGCATTTCCCCGGCTGATTTCCCAAAATGACAAACTCCTATATGGACTCCCCTTAGAGCTGTCTCTCCACCTGTCATGGTGCTTGTCCTCTTCTACCTTTCACAGTGGCCCCTCTAACCAGGCTCAGCGACTGCAAGTCTGCGAGGAATGCTCTGATGCCAGTGTCTTTTATCTCTGGAGACTTGGTTCTTCTTACAACTTGGCCTTTCCCCAGGACTCAATCTCAGACATGTGATGTGACACCAAAACTAATAGTTTTCATTCATTGTAGAGAAATATACTGCCACAGTCTGAGGAGTTGACAGTCTCACTTATTCTCAGAGTTTGTGTTTGCAAAATAGGTGTTTTCTACTTAATCTGTGGGGATAAGGGGAGACCAAGATCTTAACAGTTCACCATCTTAGATTCAAACCTATCTGCCTTTTTGTTTCACTGTTAATTTATTTCACAATGCAGAAAGAAGCCAATTTTTTTTAATTTTGTTGTAGTCATCTCTTTCCCCAAAGACCTATTTGTGGGTAGATCATGGAGCATTTTTCCCACATTTTCTTCTAAGTATTTTACGGTTTGGGGTCTTGTGTCAAGCTTTTGATCCACTGAGTTAACTTTTGTATATGGCATTAATGAGTAATCTAAGGGTTTTGTTTTTTTGGTGGGTATCTTTCTAGTTTTCCCAGTAACATTTGTTGAATGGAATTTTCTTCTTCCATTTTATGCTATGGGCTCCTTTGTCAAAGATTAATTGTCCATAACATTGTGGCTTTATTTCTGAGTTCTCAATTTTATTCCACAGATCTGTATGTGTGTTCTGTTCCAGCACATACTCTTTTGATTATGACCACTTTGTAGTATAGTTTGAAGTCAGGAAGGGTGATTCCTCCACTGTTCTTTCTTTTCCTCAGTATAGCTTTGAATATGGGAGGCTTTCTGTGGTTCCAAACAAACTTCAGTATTCTCTTGATTTCCTTGAAAAATATCGTAGGAATTTTGAAAGAATTGCATTAAATCTATATATATTGTTTTGCGTAGGATGGTCATTTTAATTAAGTTACTTCTTCCAATTCATGAGCACAAAGCATTCTTCTATCTCTGTGTCTTCTTTTTCCTTTACTAAAGTCTTGTATTTTTTATCACAGAGGCCTTTCACCTCCTCTGTTAACTTAATTCCCAGGTATTTGATCCTTTTTTGACTTTATTGATAATGGATTTTCATAATTTCTTTTTCCTTTACTTCATTGTTTGCATATAACAGTGCTACTACTATTTGTTGATTTTATATACTGCCACTTTGCTGTAATCATTTATTGCTTCCAGCAGTTTTTTGTGACATCTTTAGGATTCTCCAGGTATAAAACCATGTTATTTGCAAATAATGAGAGTTCTGAACTATGTTGAATAGTAGTGGTGAGATGGCAACCAGGTTTTATTCTAGATCTTAGGAGAGAGAATTTCTGTTTTTTACCATTGAGTATGTTGGTATGGGGTTGTCAATTATTGCGTTTATTATGTTGATGTATGTTTTCTATTTCTTTTTTTGGTGAGGATTTTATCAGTGAGTACTGAATTTCATCACATGCTTTTTCTGTATCTACTGAAATGATTTTTTAGTTTCCCTTTGTTGATGTGGTGTATTACATTGATTGATTTACATTGATTGATTTGTGTATGTTGAACCATCCTTGTATCCTGGAATAGATACCACTTAATTATGGTGTATTATTTCTTAATATGCTGTTGAATTGATTTGTCAGGATTTCAGGTGAGCATTTTTCCTTCTATATATATCCTTGATATTGGTCTATAGTTTTCCGAGTGCCATCTTTGTCTAAGTTTGGGATCCAGGTAACACTGGCCTCATAGAATTTGGGAATTTTATTCCTCTTCAGTTTTGTGGGACAATTTAAGGAAGATGGAAATTATCTCTGAACGTTTGGTAGAATTCACTAGTGAATCCTTCTGAACCTGGGCTCTTGTTTTTTAGAGAAATTTTTTATTACTGTGTCAATTTCTGTGCTTGTGATTTGTTCATTTATTCATATCTTCCTAGTTCAGCTTTCAGAAGTTGTTTTTAGAGATCTGTGCACTTCTTCATGTGTGACAAATTTGTTTGCATATAATTGCTCTTACATAAAATATAGTCTCATTCTTTACATTTCTGTGATGTCATTTATAATCTCACCTCCTTCATATATGATCTTTGTTACTAGAGTTTTTTTCTTTTTCTTTGTGAGTCTAGCCTAGAGGTCTATGAATTTTATTTCAAAAAAAAACCCTTAATTTGATTTTTTGGATGATCATTTTGTTTTCAATTTCATTTATTTCTGCTCTGATTGTTATTATCTCCTTTTTTTCTGTTTATTTTGCATGTTCTTGCCTTTCTAGCTCCCAGAGCTGTGTGGTAGGTACTTCAGTCAGGCTCTTCTGCTTTTTGATGTGTGCTTTTGTGGCTGCAAACTTTCCTGTCAAAACTGCTTTTGCCTCATCCCACAGATTCTAATTAATGCCTTGTCTCTTCTTTATTTATTTGAACCATGATCCAGAAGTTGATCCAATATGTCCGAAACATATTGTTCAGCTTCCACATCTTTGTAGTTCTTGCAGTTTTGTTCTTTTGGTTCATTTCTAGTTCTACTCCCTTCTGTTCAGAGAAGATGCTTTCTCTGATTTCAAATGTGCAAAATTTGCTGAGACTTTAGAATATCTCGAGAATGTTCCATGTACACTTGAGAATGGATAGACGTCTCTTAGAGCCATATTATCTATTGCTTCATGTAGACACCTTATTTGTTGATTTTCTGCCTGGATGATCTGTTGATGTAAGTGATGTACTGAATTCCCCTACTATTAGTGTGTTACTGCAAATGTCTCCCTTTAGCTCTTCAGTATTTTATCCCTTTAGCTCTTCAGTATTTTACATACTCCAATGATCTCGTATTGAGTGCATATATGCCAATGATGTTGCTGCTTCTTGACCAATTATCCCCTTGACCATTATTCAGTGATGATCCTTGCCTCATGATACCTTTTTCTTGTGGAACTTAAATCTTGTCAGAAAAAAGTATTACAGTTCCTGATTTCCTTTCATCACTGTTACTTTGATATATTTTCCCATAGCCTTTGACTTTCACCCTATTTGTCTTATGATACTTATGGATTCTGTGTGTTTGATCCATCCAGCCATTCTTGCCTTTTGATTGGTGGAGGTGGGTGGGCCTGCTGTCCTGGATTAGGTGTTGCCAGGCTGACTTGGGTCTGACCAGCTTAGTTAGCAGCATCTCCAGAGTGTGATGGGCAGGAGGGGTGTGGGACAGGCAGGGGCACTTGAGAATGTCCATCTGGCACAGATGGGTCAAGGGTGATAAACCACCACCTAGAGTCTGGAGTCGCGGTGATACTTGGCTCCATTACGTCACTGCGCCCTGACACTCACTGATGTCACTTTCAGAGCCCAGGAAGGCCCACGCAGGTGCCCTCGTGACTACCAGCTCTGAGAACGCACCTCTTTTAAATGTATATGTTTGGTACTCCAGCTAATGACCAGTGAGCTTACTGTCCATTTGTGGTGGTATCACAGTATTTCTCTGAAAAAAAAAAAAGTTAATTTGAGTGAAGTAGAATAAAAAATATGGGAAAGCTCATGGAAGTGGGAAAGCATGAATGGGGTGCTGGCCCCTCTGGGCAGTTGAGCCTTAGGACCTGCTCCTCCTGAATGCAGCACTTGTCTGCCGGGAGCACCATGACACTTGACAGTCCAAGTGACTCCCCGGAGCTCCACATTACCTCTGTCGCCAGGGAAGCGTGTAATGTAATGCTTCCACGCATTACAGACGGGCCGGGAGGTGAGAAAATGCTGAGAACGAGGGCGTGACTTGCAGAGTAGCCCCAGATTTTAAGGCTCCTGTAGGTTCGAAAAGGAACTCCAAGATGTGTCTAGTGCTCAGCACCACCAAGGTCACAGAAGAACAGATGTTAACAAAATATGTTCCAGAGGGGCCCCCCCCCCCGTATCCATGTGGTTTCTTGTGGCACTAACAGCAGCTCCGTGTGTGCCCAGAGCGCCCACCTTGGCTCATTATTGGTGGGCGTTCAGCACCTGGCAATGGAGGAGGGTGTGTGGCAGGAAGGCCCCTGAGACTGCTGTGGACAAGCCTGTTCCAAAGGACCTGCGTCGCCCGCCTCCCTGTGGCCCCTGCTGTCCCCTGGGACCCATGTCTTTCTTGTGCACATGGGAGTGGACACCACCAAGCCTCCGGTCATCAGAGCAGTTCGGCCCTCTGGCTTTCTCCTCGGCTCACGGTAATGGGTGTCACTTTGTATTTTATTCTAGTCCCCTCCCGTGAGGGGGCCTGATTGTTCACTCATCTTGGGGTGCAGGAAGGGGGCTGGGTGTTCATTGGTGCTCCTGGGCACGCAGGGCTGGCTAAGAAGCAGTGTGTGCAGTCACGCCTTGCTCTCCCGCCCTGGTAGCAGGGCAGACACTTCAGCTGCATGTCTGCGGCCACTGCAACAGATAGCTCTGCCCGAAAGCTCACAGGATGCAGCAGAGCCGCACCACGCAGCCTTACTCATAACTGTTGGATTAGTCAACCCACCACACGCAGTTCCTTTGATGACATTTCATTTGAAAAATATGCCGTATAAAAAGCTAGTATCTCACATCAGAATGCAGACACCGTGGCTTTTCCTCTGTTCCTCTAAGGACACAGCTGGCTTCCACCTGCCATGTGGAGAAACCATGGGCACAGATGTGGGAAGACACGCTCCTGTTCTGGCTGAGAGCCCGTCTCTGTTGGGGTTCACTTGTGAGTTTCTAATTCAAGAGTTGTAGGAATAGTGTCTTAATTCCTTGCAGGGAACGGTTAAGACAGTTTCAATTCTGCCTCAGTTGTGAACATCAAAGTAACAATGCAACTGTTGCTGATACTGGAAAATCTAAAGGAAGTGATCCCCAAACTCCCCAAAGATAAATGCCTCATTGACATGGAAAGAATGGACCCCTTCTCAGTAAGATCATCACATCCACTTATTGAACACAAATATTTAGCAATTTAGAAAACTGTATTTACATACTCATAATGGACGCTACATTGACCTAAAAACAGCACACACGTGGTCCTTTTTTCCAGTGAAGACGATCTTCAGTGTGACTATAAGTTCCCAGAGCGCCGTGCCCAGAGCTCAGCACCTACCAAACAGGGCCGACGAACTGCCAGCTACACACCTCTTTGGCTGCTGCATGACGCCAATGTCAGGGCTGAAAAGAACCCCGCCACCTGTGCTCTGGGTTCTTCTTGGGCTTGTTGAGCAATCAAATCAACACTAGACAGAGTAGTGGGGAAAATGACAAAGTTAACCTTGTATGTTTGGAGACTCATGCGGCAAACCCAGGGTAAGGGTGGGACAGGGGCCTGGAAAGGTGGGAGCATGCATGACACAGACCAGGTGGCCTGCGTCAGATGTGTGCCCTGACATACAGAGAGGTTATTTCTGAAGATACGCCGACCTCTGGGTAATGTCCCTCGCTTTTCATTCGGGTCTTAAAGGAGTGGTGGAAGTTCCTCACAGCCTGGAGGAGGAAGCCTGGTTGACCTGAGCTCGCAGTCATCCACACGCCAGACTGACGTGCTGTAGGAAGGTCTAGCTGAGCATCTTAAGGAGGCCTCGCCTTCACCAGCTTCCAAGTTTTCTTTTTCTATCATCTCATCTTTTTAATCTTCTACTAGTCATGATTTCTTAGAGAAATGATATGAAGACAGAATTAAAATGGCATAAAATTTGACAAACTGAGTGCCAAAACTAGGACATAATTGGGAGAATCAGGCTATGATTTAAACAGGAACGTCTTGTCTTCAGAAAGATTTTATTGGCTCGAGCTACTGTGGAGGAAACAAGAAATACACATTTATCCGACACAGCAGTGGAACTCCGAAATGTTTCATTTCAGTGATTTCTTGAAAGGTGCAGGCAGGAGTGAAGGTGAGCAGAGAGAGGCAGGCAGAGAGAAAAGCACCGCATTTAGCTGTTCATCTCAGTTGTTTGCCCCGAGACACAGATCCAGATCTTTGCGGCTGTCGGAGGACTGTGCCAGCCAAAGGCAGCTGACCGAAACACTACTTCACCAGGGCACACCTCGATGATTTTTTAATTATCTCACTTAGCATAGTGCTCTCAAAGTCCATCCCTGTTGTTGTAAATGGCAGGGTTTCCTCTTTTGTAGGGTTGTGTAGTATTCTACTGTGTATGTACAGCACGTTATCTTTATACACATCTGTGATGGGCGACGGCATCTAGTTTGTTTCCATTTCCTTGCTATTGCACAAGGCCCTGCAATGAATGTGAGGGTGTGTTGATATCTGCCAGTGTTTTTGTGTTTTGCGGGGTAGATACCTAGCAGTGGAATACAAGATCATGTGGAATCTCTCTTTTCAATTTTTGAGGAATCTCCATGCTGCTTTTTCCACAATGGCTGTACCAATTCACACTCCCACCACCAGTGTACAGCCAACACCTGTTTAGTCTTTGGTAGCAGCCTTTCTCATACGTGTGAGGTGATGTCTCATTGTTTTGATTTGCATTTCCCTAATAACAAGAGATGAAGAATGTCTACTCATCTTTTCTTATGCCTGTAAGTGATATGCTTAACATGTGCCTTGTAGCCCATTTCCCAAAGCCAGCTCTATCAAACTAAGAAGCTTCTGCACAGTAAAAGAAACTATCATGAAAACAGACATTTGCAAAAGAAAAGATAATTCACACATCACACACTAAAAAGGCTGTAAAGAACTCAAAACTCAACAGGGAAAAAAAACCAATTCTTCCAAGACAAAAATAAGAGCAGATGAAATAAGACATCTCAAATTTGCCAAATGTCATTTCCTTAGCTTCAAATGCAACACAATAGACTATTTTTTAGAAACCTACTTGTCACTAATTAAATACATATATGACCACACGGACATGGGGTGAGCGGGAGACCACTAGCTTATTACTAAGATGCAGGCTCTTCATTCACATAGAAATCTATTTGTACAAAACAGTTGGTCTTATGAAACTTGCTGTCTGTTACAAAGACAGTTCCAAGCAAAGTACTCCAGTGTCCATTTCAAACCCTGTCTTTAATATTCTCTCAAATTCTGGGGAAACCAGCACCTTAAAGGGAAATACATTCAGCCCAAGTAGCTTCATCAGATTGCAAATGCATGTGATCTTTTTTTGCCCTTAAAATACAGAATTCCCTTTTGGGCTTGGATTTCTCCCAGGTGACAACTTTATAAAGTCATTCTGTGTAATGCTGAAGTGCAAGTTTCCTCTTGGTTTGGAGAAACGTAGAGTTTGCTGTAACGAGTGTTCACACCATCTCATGCAGACATGGTGCAGTTGTGGACTTGACAGTGGCATCAGCAGTGCGCCTGACAAACAGGGCACAGGAGGTGACGAGGCTCACATAATTTGCTCCTGTCGTGTACTTTCTAGTATGGGGGTCGCTATTCCAAAGTGATGGGACTTTCGGGTCAAAGGTTGTATAAGGAAATGCACAGGAGTCTGTAGTAAGGAGCCAGGCCAGGCTTTGCATGACTGCATGCTGCCGAAGAGGACGGCACCACTGTCAGGGCTTGACCCTCATCCCCAAGAAGTGTAGGAGAATCAGAGCCCAAGAGGGGAGGAACAGGGCCTGTGTCCCCAGGAGTTGAGTGGGCACCGAACGTTTAGTAGGTTCTGTGGCACCTATCAGACGGCAGAAGTCAAGCACCCTGTCCCGCTAGAGCTGGAGGGAGTGTTGGGCATGTCCCCGCTGCCTCCCGCCCTACATGGAGCCCGGAGCCCAAGCTGTTTGTGCTCCATGGAGCTGAAATCCCCCAGCCCTTGGTGGGCGCACCTCACTGCAGAGCTTCAGGTTATGGCAGCACTTTAGAACTGAGTTTCTACAGGTCGTGGCCCTGGGGAATGGAGGTAGTTCCCTTCCACTCTTCCAAACAGTGCCTGGCCGCGGCTCCCCAGGAGACGCCCCTGTCACGGGGCTCACAGGTCAGGCACCGCTCTTGGCTGGCAGCCCCCCAAGAACTCCGTTCAGCCACACGCCCTTGCATGCGCCTGAACCTTTCCTCTTGGTGAGGTGAGCTGTCTCACTCACCTCACCTCCCTACATTCCAGCAGGAAAACTTAATTAAGCATTCTCAAAACTTGTGCTGGCTACTGTAGTTTCTCACACTTATTGAATATGTTTTAAATGTAAAATCTATTTTTTTTTCAAAAGCATTACCAGTAGTTGTGATGGTTTTCATTGAAAAGGAGATTTTTCCCTCCCCAGAGATTCTGCTTCAAGTCTCAGCAGTCGTTGGCACCCTCAGGCCTACCTTATATTTGGCACTGACTTGGCTTCTCTATGAGCCTGTCTTCCTTTCGCCCAGGAAAAATGCTTTCCCTTTCCTTGTTGTTGCACTCAGTTGTCAGACTCCTGCTGAAACTATTCCAGACAGGGTTCTTGGCTCTCAGTTGGCTGTGCCTCCTGAGAGCTGGTCACACCCACAGCACTCAAGTCCCCTAGGGAGGACACGCTTCGTTTCTGTGTATTCCTATTGGAACAGATGTTAGGTGCCTTCTGAGGCAAATAATTCCATTTCTTGTGGGCATTATGAAAGCTTAGATTGATGCAAACAGAAGAAATCACTAAGGACAATCACATGATACTGTTTTTCAAGTTTACTGCATTTAGCTGGTTGGTAGTAAAGCAAAGTGACCTTTTGCTAGGTCAATACTGTGAAATGCAGCTGAAAATGTAGATGCGAAACTGGAAATTGCAAGGCCCTGCTCTCTTCCTAAAGGCTCCACTTGGATGGGGATGCAGTCAGGGGCGCTCTATTCTATTTATTTACTCACTACTTATATTTTACTTTACACACACACTTACACGTTACACATTAATTTATTTACTATAGAAATGAAGTATACGAGAAAAATGAGTTCAGTGATCCTTTACCTAAGAAGACAGAGGCCTCTGTTGAACGAGCACTAGTTCAGCCGCTGCGCAGTGCCGGCAAGGGCGCCGGCCTTCCCGATGCTCCGTGCGCTCGGCCACCACCCGGAGGCTGCCTAGGCACGCCCGACAAGGCCGTGATGCACACGGGCACAGCATCTGTAAGTCCTGGCAAGTGACATGACTGTTTAGGATAGAAACTAATTTTGCACAAGCCTGGGCGCTGACAAGTAGACGCTGACACTGTGTGCGGACAACATGGACTGTGGACATGCTGGAAGCTGTTGGGTATAGTTGGTCTGGGTTATGGAATCATTACCTCACAACGGTACCTGAGGCTTTAGGACAATTTAGCAATTCGTATGCTGATGCACTCTGGGTTTCAGAGGAAACCACTCCTCTTTCCTTGAAGAGCTGGCATCTTGCTGAAGGGTGAAGCGGGCAGAGCATGCATTTCCGTGGAACTGTCAGACGGGTACCCGTGTGCCGCAGTACAATTAAACACAGACTTCTCCACTTTCCAATAGGCAGGAGCTGGAAGTCAGGTGTTGTCTACACTCTGAAATGCAGGGACTGTGCTACTTCGGCGTATTTTAAAGGGCTCCTTCAGGTCTCGAGTTGGGCTCCAGCTGCTGAGTGTTCGTGCTGCCGCAAAGCAGCGAGGCTGTGCTTCCGCGTGGCTTTGGAGACTGACTGCAGAGGCCAGTCAAGGGGCCCAGGGGTGCTGCTCATCGTGAAAACATGAAATACTAACTTTAGAGACTATCTGGGAGTTAGACAAATTTTGTCATTTCATTCCCAAGAAAATTGGAGCAGGTAACAGTAGAAAAGTATGATCCCTGCTCTCCAGTCATTAAGCTGATTCTCAAAGACCAGAAAGCAAGTTCCTTAAGAGCCCCTGCAGGGAATGCAGAACTATTAGGATTAGGATCTGCAGAAGTACCTCAGCTTAAACGGATCATAAAATGTTATAATTAAGCCACCAATTTCCTACAGTCCTCATCCCCTGCCCCAACTGCTCCATGGAGAGCTGGGCTCAGATAACCCGCTGTCTGTCTCTCACGGGTCCAAGAATAGTGCTCTTGTCCTACTCGTCCGATCATCTTCCATCACTTTGCAGATACAGAGAGAAAAACGGTCCCCTCGCCATGTCCCGCGAAGAGAAAGTACTTCAGAGTAAACCATTTCCTCAGTGGCTTATTACAAGATCTAATCTGGAAGGAATTTACAGGTAGTCCAATATAAGCATAGTTACTGGTTACTTGCATTCATGGTCAGTAAAACCTTCAACTGGGTGGTTAGAGGGAATATTCTTTTCCACCGTAAGAGAAAATTTCTATTTGGCAAAATTTTTCAAGTTCGGTAAATAGCTTTTTTTTTTCCTTTAGCAGACTGGAAATTAAAGCTATTTGTGTACATATGTGGGTTACTAGTTATTAGTTAAAAGAAAATATTGTGTCTGTTTCCTCATCCAAATCTGTGTCTCATCCCATTCCTGCCTCGTCCTTGTAGCACCACGGTTGTCCCCTTACCTTGGAAACGGGCCCTGATGAGCAGCAGATGGAGGTGGTGCGCAAACACGGGGCTCAAGGCTGAGGCCATTACAAGTAGAATACTCCACACCATCCCCAATAACTGCATAGTAATGGATGCAGAGAGCATGCCTGGTGTGTTTAAATATGCTCGTCTGCTGACTGGCAAGAAAGATGTAAATATTAGTGCCACTCCCTTAACAGGTCACTCTTTCAGATGCTGGAAATACAGACACTCCTGTGTTACCAACTCCTGCCAAAGAAACATCTGTACCAACACCAGGTACCTCTCCAAATCTTGCCGTATCAACAACTGGAACATCTCCTGCAGGTATGATTGACTTAGTGAAATCTACCGATCTGTGCAAAAATGAACGGATAATCCAATCTCAAGAATATGATCTAGGGTCTTCCATCTGTTGTCAGGAAGTTGAGTGCCATTACAGCGTTCCAATGCCAGTGTTATTTTGGGTTGAACAGAGGCCCCCACTGGCTCTTGATGATACCCCATTAGGTCACTTCCTCTTTAAGAATGATCTATTGTGCATGTTATATCCACAAAGTTTATTTTTAAGGAAGAAAAAAAAATAGCCATTTCCTAAGTCACAAAAAGAGTTTTCTAAACATTCCAGTTCTCCATGTAAGCAACACAGCCTACCAGGTGAAACAAATAGCACATAGTTTTTGTTCTTTGCTTGGGCTCAGAAAGATTTGATCTGGAGGTTTCAGTAATTGTCAGTATTATTGCTACTGGCCTGAGGGACAGTAACTATACCACGTAACTATACTCTTTCCTGAGGAGCCTCTCTAGCCACCTCCAGCTGCCACTGTTGGACTAGATTCCAGCAGGCCAAGGAGTGATGACAGCTACCTAGCTCCCTGGCTTCAGCAGAGCTGATGATGCTCAGAGGAAAGGGGTGTGTCATGAATATAGGCCATATTTCTGGAGTGCTCCATTCCGAGGTGAAACCCATAATCCTAGAACTTCTCTCCCAAGTGTCACACAACAGAGGCAGCACAGGGGATTTTCATCCCCAGATTGTGGGATATTTACTTCCAACCGAAGGAAACTGCTATATTTTTCTTTCAGTTGTGTCTTCTCACGGCTTGAGAAGAGGCATTCTAGCACTCTTCCACAAAGTGTTAACTGTTAGCTCAGCATCTGTCCTTCCTCTCACCCTCATTTCCCTTGCTCCTTCTCCCTAACGCCCACGCCCCATCTATGTGGTGTCAAAGGAAAGGTTCTTCCACTTCTTTAAGGTTCTTCACAGGCTGGATAAGGAACAGATGAATAATTAGCTATGATTAGTCAGAGAACTGATATGGCAGTATGTTCTGAGGTAGCTGGGACAAAACAAAGGCTCACATCCTGTGCTGAGGCCTGGTTCCGGGGGGCATGTTGTCAAGGAGATGTAACTAATATTCTTTCCAGAGATTAGGGAACAAAAGGCCATTTCT
The DNA here is from genome assembly GCA_004363575.1 of Solenodon paradoxus. Lineage (NCBI taxonomy): Eukaryota > Metazoa > Chordata > Mammalia > Eulipotyphla > Solenodontidae > Solenodon > Solenodon paradoxus. Next base: position 157,002 of record RJWH01002090.1, on the reverse strand, counting down.
AGATTAGAAGGGTGGAGGCCTTAGGAGTGACAGGTGGTGTCTTGGATTAAGGGGAGAGGTTTAGAAGAAAGCCTTTGCCTTTGTCAGAGTGAGACCCTCAGATGACACTACCGCTGAGAGACTTGGGGTGAAATATTTTAGTTTAGCCCCTACTTCTCCCCACTTCTCCATGTCTCTTCCCCGCTGCCTCCCCTGTGGTGTGTGAGAGCCCTCGTCCTACACAGGCGGGAGTCGGTCTAGATTCTTCAAGTAGAAAGCCGACACCTCCGAGAGGCCCTGCACACAGTGGAAGCTCAGTGTTTCACGCGTGAAGGAGTAAGTGAAGGCTTCTGCAAGTGCCTTTATGATTCATGTTTGCCACAACTTAGCTAGAAATTATTCTGAAAACAGAATCTAGGGTAGCATGCCTTTTATTTACTGTGTCATTTCTCCCAGTGGGAAAATTAAATGAATTTAAATCCAGTTACCTTCAAACACATTTCTGAAGGTAACAAAAATTTATGGAAAAGCAATCTGCAGTGAAAATTAGCTTTGGGATAAATCATACAGATGTTTGTGTGTTTTCATGGACACCCAGATATTCAGTACTTACATTCCTCACAAAAATTTAGCTGTTGAGTCTAGTCTACCTACCAAGATTTGACTTTTTATGATTAATAATAATGTCATCTGTTTTATCAAACTAGGAACCACCAAGGAATCAGTGAAAACAACTCTGCTGCCAACGCTTTCTTCACTAACCACAACACTTGCAGATGAAGGTGAGGAATAATTCATTTTGCCACTAACTTTTTTTTTTTTTCAATAGGCCATGATGATCACACTTTCAAGTGATTTTTAGTGTACTCACAGGATTTTACAACTCTCACTATTATCTAATTCTGCAATATTTTTATAAGCCTCAAAACAATCATTCCCAATTCACCTCCCTCTTGCCCCTGGCAACCAGGAACCCCTACTTTCTATTGCTATAGATTTATTTATTCTAGAACTTTCAACCGAATGGAATCATGTGACTGATGTCATAATATTCTCAGTTTCGTCCATGCTTTAGCACTTGTCTCAGTTCATGTAAGTGGGATGTCAACATCTACTTGTCAATGGAGTCTCTAAAGATGAATAAAGGGAATGGAAAGAATCCCAAAGCCCAGGTCCCTTCTGAAGTCACCTAACTGCTTCGTCCACCTGAGCTCTGGGGTGTGTATGCAGGAGGAGCCCTTGGAGCCCAACATCCCTTCATTCCTGGGGTCACTGCCAGGGCTGCCACCTTGTGAGCTGACCAGTAGGGGACAGATGACCAGAGGCAGCAGGAGCCCTCAGTGGTGGGTATAGCATCTCCCCCTAGAGTTGCAGCAGGTCCTGTGTGGTCTGCAGAGAGGACTTGGGTAAGCACCAACTCAAAGGGACTTATAATGCTAAGCAAGAAGGGAAAGAAATCAAACTCCCCTCCTGTCTCCCCCACATTCCCGACCCACTGTTTCACTCATTCTTGCGTGGACACCACATGGCCGTGTACATGAGCTCCTTTCCTCCAGGTGAGGGGTTGAGGTCCTCCGGCAATGTCCAGGGCTTTGTCTACACTTCTTCACATCTGGTGTTTCCTCCTCTCAGGCTCCATATTTAAACTTAATTGCATCTGGGGTGTTGCTTTTTATTCCCATTGAAGAAAAGAACAGTCCAAGTGCTATCTCAAGAAGAATCTTGTCCAGTATTTGCCACCGTGTTGACGTACCACTTCTGGACTCGCCAGCATCTGAGTGCTCTTAATACCACGGAGAAATCTAGGACTCTGAGTCTGTCTCACACCACCCACATTCTTGTGGAACAGAAATTTCTAGAATCTTGTGACATGACAGTCCATGAAATGATCCCCTAAAACTTGTTTTAGAGAACACTACTCCCTGGGTTTCACATTGCACAAGTATATATACTATATGTAACTAACAGAAACCTAGTAACCTAAAATTTTTAGGTTAAATCTGTGCAGCTCCAAACTGCACTACAAAAATCTTTTAAAAAACAAAGCCAGATACATCTATGATTCTATAGAAAGGTGTTAGTAAAATCTACTCATCAAAAAAAAGCGCTCAATCCATGTTATTTCTGAGGACACAGCAACCATACAGGAAGCGTTCATTGTGCTTTAAATCATCTGATTCCCAAAGTGGTTCTCAAGCCCCCTTCCCTACAAATTCTAGCTCCATAAACCTTCCCTTTCAAGTCAGTCTGTGGTAAATACCCCTTAAATTCCCAATTAACATGTATATTTATTGCTTCTTCCCCCAAAATGTAGAACATGAGTGTCACGTGACTAGCTCCCTGACAGCTGTAGTAGCCCGTCCCTCCCTCTCATTCTTAGTGACCCCGTGATTCTCTCTCAAGACTCTCGAGTTAGATTAGCCTTCCAATTCAGATATAGGTTAAAAATGCTTTACAGTTTGTCATCCTGAGTTTCCCCTGTATCAAAATTCTAAGTCTTAAAAGGGCATGAATTTCAAAAACACGAGTCCCAAAAGTAAAGGCAGTATCATGTTAATGTTACAATGCTTGTGAAGCCTAATACATATTAGTACCTGGACACGCGGTGCAATTCACGCCAGTCGACCAAAGCAAGCACATGTTATGGGGGGAAATGGTCAGACAGAAACACTGACAGTGCAACCCACTGTTAAGAACAGCTTTCAGACTCAGCCACTCCTCCGTAGGAGTTCAGAATCTGCTTTCATGAAGCCAAGCGCAGTGTGAAATTCTCATAAGATACTTACAAAGCACTAGGATGCTCCCCTGTACAAGCCCTCCTGGCTCAAGAACAGCCTTCAGCCCATGAGTTAATGCAGCCCTGTGCATGCACCTGCTCGGCCCAGCACTGCTGGGACATGTCTTCAGGGGGGAGCAAGGCAGCCCGCCCCCGCCAGCCCGGGAGCGGCGGGGATAGTGTGGCCACTGCTGCCCTGAGTGACCCTGCAGAGCCCAGAGCTTCCCATCACCTCAGAAGTAAACAAAACAGAGAAAAAGCCTCAGCATCAAATACAAGGTAGAGAATGGGAGACATGCCAAATCCAAATCATCCAAAAATCAAGAAGAATGACACTAAATGTGATAACCTAACAGATAAAAAATTCAAAGTTCTTTACACAACAATTAACACCAAAGGGAAATCCAAGGACTCAGAAAAGAAGTGTGACAGATAAGGACTACTTCACCAAAGAGTTTGAAGCTCTAAAGAAACCCAAGAAAGCTGCTAGATATGAAAAATTCAGTCACTGAATTGAAGACAAACATGGAAAGTTAAATAAGCAGGCTCAATCTTGCAGAGAAATGAATTTCAAAAATTGAAGACAAAAACAGATGGCACTTAGGGAAGAGGAGAAGAAAAAGGATTAAGGAAAAACAAACTGCAGGAAGCATCAGGTACCAAGAGGAGAGCAAACAGTAGCTGGGCATGCCCTGGTGGAGTGGCAGCTGCGTCTGCCAACTTCAGCCAAGTGCAATCCACATAGAGCCCAAGGATCCATGTTCATATCCTGGGACAACAACTAAAATGAGAATAAAAATGCTCCTTCCTACTCCTTCCTGCCTGTACCTTTCCTTAAAAAACATTCCTATGAGCAAAAAGAACTACACCAATATACATCTCAGTAAAACTAGCAAAAGCCAATGTGAGCTCTACTGCGGGCTGTGAGAGAAAAGAAAAACAGAGGTGCACTCACTAGGCAATCATCAGACTTCTCTGCAGACACCCTACTGACCAGGAGAGACTGAAGTGGCACATTCAAAATACTGAAAGACGAAACTACTAGCTGAGAATACCCTGCAAAATGATCATTCAAATAAATGGAGAAATAAAGTTCTTCAACGATAAAGAAAAGTTAATGGGCTTTTCCATCAGCAAACCTGCCTTCCAAGGAATGTTGAAAGTAGTTCTATAACAGGGAAAACAAAAACAAAGAACCACTAAACCCCGAGTATTTGACAAACAGTAAAAGACAACAAAAACATACTAAACAGAAAAGGAAAACATGGAAGAGACGATGACAGCTCAGAAAAGACTGTAAAGATGGGTTAAGCTGGAGATTTCTAGAGACCCTAAGGTAGCCACAAAACCTATATAATCTTAGATATACACAGATGGAAATGTAAAGAGTCAACACCGAAAACCATCCAAGGCAAAGGGAAAAGAAGTGACATATACAGAAAACAAATGTTGGGTTTTGTCACTGGCATTTGATCCTATCCAAAATGACCCTAAATGTAAATGTACTAAACTCACCAATCAAAAGCTAGAGTGGATGGATGCATCAAGAAATAGGACCATTGCTGTTAAGCCTGCAAGAAACCCACATCCGATAGATCCAAGGACAAACATAATGAAGGGTTACAGCAAAATACATCAAAGCAACAGGAATGAACTACAGTAACAATATCAGACAAAGCAGACCACTTAAGAGGGGTAACATGAGGCAAATACGGACACTATCATGGTCAAGTGGTTAATCCATCAAGAAAAAATAACTGTCATTAATATGTCAGACTACCTAACATGTAAAACAAATGCTCAAAGAGCTAAGGGAGACAGTGGCAACAGTACAGTAAGAGTAGGGTCTTCAGCCACTTTTACATCAATAGATATGAAGAGCCTCCCATTGAGAGATGAATGGACAAAGAAGATCTGATGTATATATACACAATGGAAGGTGAAATACTGACATTTGCGACATGGATGGAACTGAAGGGGATTATGCTGATGCGAAGTCAGAAAGAGAAAGACAAATACTGAGTGATCTCATGTGGAATATAAAGAAACACAGCAAAAAGACAAAACAAAACCAATCCTAGGACACTGACAACAGCTGAGGTTGCCTAAGTGGAAGGGGATGAAGGTGGAAACGAGGGGTGGTGGGTCCAGGATAGTGGTGAAAATCTGCTGGAAATTTGGTCATTGGCAGGGTGATTATCCTCTACTTGATGATGAATGAACCTGCACATTTCAACTTACACTATCATCATTTTGTGCAAATCGCAATTGATTGAAGTAATCTTATTCGAATCTCATTTTTGAAAGCTGAGGATAATTTTTCTACTTTTTACTTTCTAACAAATGAACCAACATAGTTGCAAGTTTATTCTATGTGCTTCGTGCTCTCCCTCCTCCTGGCTCTTCCACGCTGCTTCCTTGCCGCCCTTGCTGGGGGCCAAGTGAGTCCGGTGTCAGAAAGGCTTGGATTCAGATCCTGGCTCTTCTGATTTACCTTTTCAGAGCCATATGCGACTGTGATCACTACCGAACCCATGGTCACTGTTATGACCTGTGAGAGAGCAGAGGGCAGGCACACAGGAGAGGCCGATGTCCCTGCACCAGGCCGCCGCCAGTGTTGATTTATGTAAACTGTTCAGTGAGTGGTTTTGCAGCTGTCACTGGACGATCATGTTGTGTGATGACACAGCTCATGATGGCTACAGCCTGGGTGCTTTCATCTTTGTGTGTGACTAGGAGCCACCACCCAGGGAGCCTTGAAGAAGGAGCTCACAGCCACAGGCACAACAGCAGCGAATCTCTCACTGCCACTCACATCAACGTCGCCACAGCCCCAGCCCCACAGTAAGTACAAGAAGACTGAACACACATCCACGGCCGACTGTGTGCTCTCGGGACCCCACAACACTGTGCTGTACAGACACCTCTGTCTTCACAGCCTGGGAGGGGTGGGCGTGGGGGTGGGGGATGTTCAGAGCATGGCTGGGCAGCAGCTGGTTCCCCCAGCACCAGAAAGGTAAACTTGGGCACCAAATCAGAGAGCTGTGAAAAAACTGTGAAATTCTGAGAAACAAATTGCTAAAACTCACTCAAGAAAATATGACCTAAAACAATTAGAGACACTGCACTAGGAATTTTAAATGGTCCTATGAAGAAAACTCCATGTAGGATGATTCAAGTGTAAATGTATAAAATATTTTCAAGAGAGATGATACACTGCTTCTCAAACTCCTGAGGCCAGTATTACTGTGACACCTAAGCTAGAAAAATACAAAGTAAAACAAAACTGCAGACCAACCACAACCAATATCCCTACGCGGGGAGGGGGGCTTCTCCAGGAATCAGGGCTGATTCAGCACATGGAAGCCAGGTTATGCAGTACACTAGTACGCACCAGACGAGCAGATGCAGACACAGCACTGGAGAAAGTTTCGCACTCACAATGTAGACTCAGAACTAGAAATAACCTGCAACTTCCTCGAAATGATAAAGCACATCCATGAAAACAGCAAACACCGTTAATAGTGACAGACTTCATACTTTATGATCTGCAACACAGAGCTGTCCCCTCGCTCCTGTTCAAAGTTGTACCCAGAGATTCTGCAGAGGGGACAACCCACCGTTCAGACGCCTTGTGCTGGCGGGTGTGCTCCGGGTGTAGCTCAGACTCCAGTCTCGGAGTCGCGGAGGAAGAAGGGCGGCAGAGCATGAAGCAGGCATGCACAGTAATATCTTCATTCTCAGTGAGTCTATCGGTAAGAAAGGTTGCGCTGGTATTAACAGCAGGAGGAGCAAGGAGCTTTTTCTTTGTATTCTATTTCTCTAGCAGCTGATATTGTAACTGCGTCTTCCAAATACAGATTATGTATGTGCAAAAGTATTTCAACTAGTGTTCAGAAGTATGAATTACATAAGCTCTCCATTCGGAGCCCACAGAAAAGGACATTCGAATCAACATCTGAATTATAAGCATGTCACTGCGCAGTAAAGCACTTCCCCTTCTCTCAGTGAACATTTGCAGATCTGCAAATAGCACATGAACTGATCATAAAAGCTGCTTGAAACATGGTAGCTGTTGTTACCTAAGTAGCAGTCCCTTCCCTTCACATTCCGGATGTTTCTGTCTGGTGGCAGACACTGGGATTGCAGCTCTCAGCAGAAGAGGACGTCTGTCCTCGGGCTTGATTCTGGAATGTTGCCGTGTCAAACTCAAGGCTGCTGTTAAGCACATGAAGCAGGCACTTCCCTAGTGTGGCGGAGGTGACTTGCAGGAGGTCAGAGCCAGCCTCTGGAAGGTGACGCGTGGTGAGGGTTCTGGATAGGGATCCCCACCACAGCTGGCAGGAGGGCGGGCTGCGGGTAGGTTTTGGGGTTTCCCGGGCCGTCTCTCACAAGCATGGGGAGCTGGGCACACAAGGGACAACTCAGAAGTGAAAACGACACTGCAGCTTAGCTGACAGGTGAGGGCTGCTCAGAGGCGGCTTTCAGACTTGCACATCTTGGGCCTCCTCCTCCAAGCACCATGTGACCTCCGGCCTCTTCCCAGGTGAGGGAAACAGCACATCGCAGAGTACAGTGATACTCGGCTTTTAATTCTGGTTTTCTATTCTTTCTTTCCTCTAAAGCTGAGAACCAGAGTTCAATCAAAACCACAGAACAAGGTAGGTTCATCATCATCTCTCTGAGAATATTCAGGGTAAAAAATCCCAGGGTGAGCCAAAGCCAGCTCATCCACTGGGGGGCAGGTGAGAGGGGACAAGGAAAACGTTAACCTTCTGGTGGCTGAGATGATGAAAATAAAACATCCAGACCAGGAGAACCTAGGAGATGTGGATGGATGGGGAGGGGTGCCCTGCCTGTTCCTTCCACCTGGGGATAATGCCACTGCACCTCCTGAGGACCTCTGGGGACCCTTTCTAATAATCAGTGCAGCTCATGGGGAGGGGAGCACCCCCTGGTGTGTGAGCCAGTCTGGCCCTGAGGCTGCTGTTCTAGTCAGTTCTGGTCAGCAGGATGTCTAAGAGCCATCTTCTCTCCTTTCTAACAACTGTACCATGTTTGGCCATGCCTTAGTTTTTACAGAATGAATTTTGGACAATGGAAAATTGAAAGAGATCATTAAGTAGGGAAGCTGGTAGTGTTGAGTCTCACTGCTATCTGAAGTCATATTTGAGAGTTTTTATCTTTCTATATCCTACCTGGTACTTATGTAAATGGCACACCTTGTAAGTTTTAACCCTGGTCATGCTTGGCAAATATAAAATGAGAAGGTGTTAAAGCTCAAAGAGTTCCAAAAAAGAAAAAACAAAACACACACCAAGATACATCATAAAAATGTCAAAAATATAAGATGAGGAAAAACAAGTCATATATACCATACCCACCCCTAAGACTGCAGATTTCTCAGTTTCAACAGAAAGTACAAGCCAAAAGAGGCAGGATATATTCAAAGTGGACTTCCAACCAAGGATACTGTACCTGGCTAAGTTATCACTTAGAACTGAAGGAATGATAAAGAGCTTTCCAGAAAAACAAAAGGAATACATCACAACTAAACCAGACTTTCAAGAAATACTAAATAACATCTAGACTATGAAAAGAAAGGCCATACAGAAGCAGCAAGATACCAAAAATGTAAAAGATACAGAGGACAGTAAAAATGAGGACTGTTAGAATGAGGTTGCGACTAACTTGCTTTCAAGTTAAAAATGGTAATAAGCACAGAACCTTATATGTAAACCCCAAGGTAACCTCAAAATATAAGCCCATAGAAAAAGACAAAAAAGAAAATAGAAAGAGAAAGCAAATAAATAAATGAAAAAACATAAATGTTTTCAAAACACAAGAGAATGAGAACAAAAGAACAGCCACAGCCTGCAGCAATGCACAGAAAACAAACAGCAAAATGGTAATTACATATCAGTATTTCCCTAAATGTGAATGGATTGAATTCACCAATCAAAAGGCATAGAGCAGTTGAATGGATTTTTTAAAACTGCACACAGGAAATTCACCTACATTTGAAAGGCAGGCAAAGGCTCAAAGTCAAAGGAAGACAACCTGTAGGCAGATGGTAATCCACCCCACACCCGGCCGCCTCCAAAAAAAGTCAGACATACTTATATCAAAGAAAGATACTAGATGGGGATATACATTACACAGTGAATAAGGAATCAATTCAGCAAAAAGACATCATTCTTATTAATATATGTGCACCAAGTGCAATTATTAAAAGAGAGACAATGACAGCAATACAGTAATAGTAGGAGACTTCAATACTCCCACTTAACAACAGACAGCTCAACCAGGCAGAAAATTAACAGGCAGACAGTAGTAGGCTTAAATGAAAAATTAGAAACGATGGGATTAATAGACATTTGCAGAACATTCCACACAACAATTCACAGAATTCACATTTTTCTTGCATGCTCATGAACATTCTCAAGGATAGACCACATGTTGGGGAACAAAACAAGTGTCAACAAATTTACTAAGTTGGATATCAAGTATCTTTTCTAATCACAATGCCATATAAATCTAGAAATCAACCACCAAAGTAATAGACAAAATTTGGCTAGAATCAGAAATGAAAGGGGAGAAGTTACAGTGCTACCTCAGAAATAGAAAGCATCCTAAGAGACTGCTATGAGCAGCTACATGCCAATAAATTGGACAATCTAGAGGACATGAACAAATTCTGTGATTCATACCTACACTAAGACTGAATCAGAAAGAAACTGAAAACCTGAACAGACCTATCACAAGCAAGGAAACAAGTATTCAAAAGCAACACCAAATATAAAAGTTCTGAACCAAATGGCTTTCCTAGTGAGTTTTGCCAAACTTTCAGAGAAGAATTTATACCTACTCTTCTCAACTAGTTCCAGAAATAAACTGAATCACAGGGACTTTCCAAACACTTTCTACGAAAAAGCCATCCTTAACACTAATACCAAAAGCAGACAAGGTCAGCACAAAAACAACAAAAACCTATACCAGTATCTCTGATGAATACTGATGCAAAATACATCAGAAGTATCATCCATTATAACTAAGTGCGATTCACTCCAGGAGTCAAGGATGGTTTACATACGGATAAATCTATTAATGTAATATATCACATCAACAAAAAGGAAGGAAAAAATCAGATTAGTAGTAGAGAAAGCATTTAACAAGAGTCAGCACCCAATTATAATTTTTCAAAAAAACTCAAAATAGGGATAGCTACAAATACTGAGGAACAGCAGATGCAGTGGCTACAGAGACTGAGCAGCTTTCGTGACGACAAAGGGTAGGCAAAGACATCCCAGTTTGCAACGAAACCACAGATTTGGGTCTCAGTATAAGAGCTGCTGGCGGGGGGTGGGGTGGGGTGCAACTATGGGATGACACCAAAAGGCTGAAGACCTGATGCAGAGGCAACAAGGAGCGTGACCGGCAGAGCCAGAACATAGAGGCAGGGGAGACTGTCTTGACGCGTGGTAGGAGAGCCAGCACCCTGGTGACTGAGCTGGAGCCTGCGTGGTGAAATTACACTGGGCACCACCATAATCAGAAAGCAGCTAGAGAAATGTCCCCCCATCCCACCACCATTTTGTACCAGAGTGTCAGGATCCACCCACCAGATAGCCTGCCCACCAATATCCCTTCCCCAGGATTAAAGAAGGTAGTCAATCGACCTGAAGGAACTAAACCTCAACACTACCCACTAGTGCCACTCTGTGGGGAGAGGCAGAACTGCACACAGATTACCAATTCTGGGCCATCACTGCAGGGAAACCCAATCCTCAAAAATATAAACAGAATGCCAAACAGAAAACAGGAAGAGAAACATACGTAAAATGATGAATCCAATCAAAATCCCAGGAGAAAATCTGAATATAGCAGACATATGCAAACTACCTGAAGATGAATTTAGGATAACAGTGATTAACACACTCAGGGGAATCCAGAAAACAACAGAGGAAGTAAAAGAGAATATCAAAAAAGAAAAGAAGGAATATATCAAAGAAATGAATAAAAGCTGAATTAAAAGAATTCTGTAGAGGGAGTCAACTATAGGATGGGTGAGCTTCTAAGAGGATCAGCGGTGTGGAGACAGGTCAGAGGAACTCACCAGCAAATAACCAGCAAATAAAAATAATTGAAAGAGACATTCAGGACCTTTGGGATAACAATTGCATCACAGAGGTTCCAGAAGGAGGAGATTAAGGGGAGCACAGAAACAGTATTCGAAGAAATAATAGCTGAGAAATTTACAAACCTGTGAAAGAAAGCAAACCTTCAGACCCAGGAATCTCAAAGAGTTCCTAATAAAAAGAAACCCAAACAGAAATACACCTAGACCTACATTTTCATCAAAATGTCAAAAAACAAGATAATCTTAAAAGCAGCCAGAGAAAAAAAGTATCCCTATAAGACTGTCAGCAGATTTCTCAACTGAAACCTCTGTAGGCCAGAATGGGAATGGCATGATATATTCAAAATGTTGAAAGAAAAGGATTTTCAACCTAGGATACTATACCCTGCGAGATTATCATTCAGAACTGTAGGAATGACAAAAAAAAAAAAAATTCTGACAAGCAAAAAACTTGAAGTTATCACCACAAAACCAGCTTTGCAAAAGTATCTTTTAAGTATAAAGAAATCCCACATAAAAACAAGGTAGCAAATATAACGTGGGGAAGAAGAGAGAACAAAATGTGGGTAGTTAGAATGAATGGAGCACTAACCTGCTTTCAAATAAAAATAGGAAATAAACAGAATTGTTAATGCTAACTTCAGGGTAACCTCAAAATACGTCACAAATAGAAAGCAAAAAGAAAAAAAAAAACAATATCCAAACTAAGAAGAGAAACAGAAGGCATTGTCTGGAGCAACATATAAGAGACAAATTTCAAAATGACAGTAAGTAGCGACATATCAATAATGAACTGAACTCACAGAGTAGCTGAATGGATTAAAGAGCATAACCAACCTGCATTCAGGAAATACACCTTGTTTCAAAAGATAAAGGTTCAAAGTCAGCAGTTGGAAGTCAGTCCCGCAGTCAAATGGCAACCACAAAAGAGCAGGAACAGCTATACTCATCAGATAAAAGACTTCCATCTAAAGAGCATAACAAAAGACAAGAGATGGACATTATATAATGATTAAAGGGTTAATCCAGCAAGAAGACATAATATTTATTAACATATATGCACCAAATGAAGGAGGATCAAAATAGATCTGACAAGACATTGTCAGCAACGCAATAATAGTGGGGGACAATCACAACAATGGACAAATCAACCAGGCAGAAAATTAACAGGGAAACACCCACTTTAAACAACCATCTGAACAGATAGGTCTAACAGACATATACCAAGCACTTCATCAAATGACTACAGATTTCACTTTCTTCTCAAGTGTGCATGGAACATTCCCAAGGATAGATCATATGCCGAGACACGAAACATCTCTCAACAAATTTATAAAGACTGAAATCATACCAAGTATCTTACCTGACTACATGGTTTAAAACTACAAATCAGCCACAAAAATAAAACTGGATGACCCCAAAGTAATTGGAAACTAAACAATATGCTTCTGAATGACTCTTCGGTAAAAGAAGAAATCAAAAAGGAACTTAAAAATACTTTGAAAATACAGACAAATGAGAATGAAGACAAGAGCTACCAAAAAATATATGAGATGCAACGAAAGTGGTGCACGAGACCCACCTCACAATCCAGGCCCACCTCAAGAAAAGAAAAATAGCAAACAAACAACCTAACAATACATTTAAAACAATTAGAAAAAGAACAATTAAAGCCAAAAATCAGCAAAGAAAGGAAAAATCAAAATTTGAGCAGAAATAAATGAAATAGAAAACAAAAAGACTATCCAGAAGATCAGTGAAACTAAAACTTGTTTTTTTGAAAAAATAAAATTGGCAAAGAAGAAGGAAGAGAAATTCTCATAATTGGAATCATAAATGAAAGGGGAGAAGTTACAACACATACCACAGAAATACAAAACATCGTAAGGGACTGCTGTGAATAGCTCTATGCTAACAAAGTGGACAACCGTGAGGACCTGGACAGATTCTTAGCAAAAACCTGGAAGACCTAGAAAACCCAAACAGAAAACTCACAAGCAATGAAATTGAAGAAGTAATCAAAAGTCTCCCCAAAAATAAAAGCCCAGGACCAGATGGCTTGTAGAATGAGTTCTGCCAAACTTTCGAAGAATTAACTCGTTTTTTCATGCTCTTCCAAATAACTGAAGAATGCAACTCTCCCAACTACTTTTTATGAGGTTAATATTACACTGATACCAAAAGCTAACAGAGATGTCACCAAGAAAGAAAATTACAGACCAATATCTCTAATAAACATAGATGCAAAAATTCTCAACAAAATATTAGCAAACAGAATCCAACAATGCATTAAAAATATCCATCATGACCAAGTGGGATTTATCCCAAGAATGCAAGAATGGTTCAACATACATAAATTTATTAGTGTCATACACCATATCAACAAAAGAAAAGAGGAAAACCACACGATTATATCGAGATGCAGATGAAAGCTTTTGACAAGCTCTAACACCCATTTATGATTTAAAAAAAAGAAATAAAAACCTCCATAAATTGGGAATAGAAGATACATACCTCAACATGATAAAAGACCATACACGAAAAGCCTACAGCCAAAATCATAGTCAGTGGTGAAATATGGAAAGCCTTTCCTATAAGTCAGGAGCAAGCCAGAGCTGTCCACTCTCACCTCTGCTATTGAATATTGTACTAGAGGTCTTAGCCAGAGCAGTTAGGCAAGAAAAGGAAATAAAAGGGAGGTAGTAAAGCTATCATCATTTGCTATGACATGGTTATACATATTGAAAACCCTAAAAACACTGAAAAAAACCTGTAGACCTCACCAGCAAATACGGTAAAGTAGCAGGCTACAAAATCAACGCACAAATTTCCATTGAATTTTTATACACAATACGCTAGAAGAAAATAAAATCATGAAAATCACAACATTTAAAATAGAAGTTAAATGAATGAAATACCTGGGCATATACATAAAAAGGTAGTAAAAGCCCTAGAAGATGAAATTATAAGTCCTTCTTAAGAAATAGAGGAGGAAACAAAGAAATGGAAAGGAATCCCCTACTCACGGCTGCAAAGAATCAACATTAAAATGACCGTTTTACCCAATGCAATATGCAGATTTAATGCAATCACTATTAAAATCCCACGGGCTTATTTCCAGGAAACAGAACAAAAAAACTAAAATTTATACAACAAAAGACCCTACATAGTCAAAGCAATTATCAGAAAAAAGAGGAAATCTGGAGGGATTACACTCCCAGACAATGAACTCTATTACAAAGCTATAGTGATCAAAATGGTATGGTACTGAAATAATAACAGACACACAGACCAGTGGAATAGAACTGAATCACCAGAAACTGACCCACTCACTTACAGTCCATTAATCTACAACACAGGAACCAAAAGCATATGATGGAGAAAGGAAAGTCTCTTCAATAAAAAGGGTGTTGGTAAAACTGGACAGCCACACGCAAAAGAGTAAAGCTAGACCACTCTCTAACACCATTCACAAAAATTGATTCAAAATGGACTAGAACCTAAGCTCGGAAATCACAAATTTCTTAGAAGACAACATTAGAAAAGACTTTCCATGACATTAGCCATGGAGGTCTTTGTGGACTCAATTCCTCCATCAAGAGAAACAAAAAAATAAACTGGGACTATATCAAACTAAAAAGTTGCTTTACACCAAAAGAAAACTACCAAAACAAAAAGACAGCCCACTAACTGGGAGAAGATATTTGCATTTCGTATTTCTGACAAGAACTCATAAAACTCATTAACAGAAAAACAGACAATCCAATCAAAAAATTGCAAGAGAAATTGGAGAGACCATTTTCCAAAGAGGATGTACAGAGGGCCAACAGGCACAAGAAAAGATGTTCCTACTTGATGGCTATCAGGGAAATGCAAATCAAAACAAATGAGATACCACCTCAGACCTGAGAAACTAGGTATTATCCAAAAGTCTGCTAACAATAAATGTTGCTGAGGATGTGGAGAAAAGAGAACACTTAACACTGCTGGTAGGAGTGCAAATGTGTGCAACCCCTATGGAAAAAAGATTGAGGATTCCTCCAAAAATTGAAGATGGAAATCCCATAATGATCCTGCCATTCCACTTCTGGATATTTACCCAAAAGATACTCATTCAGAGATTTATACACCTGAGTGTTTACTGCATCCCTATTCACAATAGCTAAGAACTGGAAATTACCTAAGTGCCCAATGTCAGATGATGGATAAGGAAGATGTGGTTCATACACACAATGGAATACTACACAGCCCTCAGAAGAGATGAAACCCTGTCAGTTGAATCAATGTGGATGGATCTAGAGGGGATGATGCTAAATGAAATAAGTCAAAAGAAAGGTACCAGATGACCTCACTCATAGGTAGAACGTAAGTAAACACAACAAAGGAACAGATGAAACAAAACCAACCCTAACAATAGAACTGAGGGTGACCAATAGGGAATGGGGCCATAGGGTGGGGCGGGGGGAGGACTAGTGGTGAAGCCCACTGGACATTGGTTAAAGAACACTTAATTTGTTAAAGGGCAGGGTGTGTTGACAAATCTAAGGAATGGGGAAGCTATAAATATATACATATGAGAGGTTATTTTAATGAGAACAATTACAATAAAAAAGAATGCACCTAGAGCACTCTAACATCATACATAAAAATTCAAAATGAATTAGAGATTTAAGACCAGAAACCATAAACTAAATAGGAAAAAAAAAAAAAAAAAAAGGCAAAATGTTCCCTGACATCAGCCTTAGAGTTCTTTGGGAACTCGCCCAGTGAAAAGGGAAACAAAAATTAAAGGGAACTAGAAAACTAGTCTAAAGGAGAAAGGTAAGTACCAGAAAATCTCACTCTTATGTGGAATATAATGAAACAAAAGCAAATGAACAAAACACAAAGGCTAACAACCTAGGACACTGACAAAAGAACTGAAGTTATAGGAGGGGGTGGGAGTGGGGTCAATGGACAGCAGAGGAGGACTGCTGGACATAGGATGGCGGCCGTGGTGAATTATGTATTTGATGAAGAGTGAACTTTCACATCTAACTTATATTACCTTGTAAATAAAAATTACCTCAATAAAACTATTTCATGAAAAAGTCTCAGCCTAGCCCACCAGCATTCCTTCTGGGCACCAGCATTTTCAGTAGCACCGCTAGGAGGACGCCCGCCAGGGGCTCCCCCACCCTCCCTAATCAAACCCGTCCAGTTAGCCATCCGCCCCTGGGTCTTTCAGCCTGGCCTGGCCTGGCCTGGCCTGTCGAGGGAAGGAGTTATTGGTTGGCTTGATGGGAAGTGAAAGGCCTGTGTAGAAATGGACCAATCTTGCATGTCATGACTCAGCCCTGCAGGAATGCAGAGCACGTCCACGTCACACTACCCGAACGGCAGGCAACACGAATGTCCCCACATCCCAACCTTTCCCAAGCTTTCGAAACGCTAACAACAAATTCCCTGGATCTCGCTGATGATAATGCTGGTAACAGGAACTCGGTTCACTGTGTGTGGGTTACGTGTGTAACGGAAAGGAAACGGAAAGGGGTTCGGGCTCCTAGGCAGCTCCTATGATAACTGTTCCCTTCTCCTCTGAGCTAGTGTTTCTGATCTTTAAAGACAGGATTAAATGTTTAAGAATACGGTGAATTAGCCCAAAAGGAGTAGTCAGCACAATACCACGTTCATTTCTTTATATTACATATAATTTTATGGAAATTGCTACCCTTCAAATAAAAACCCTACGTCTTCCTTCAGCGATACCTTACAGGGTCGTCTAAAGTACACAGATCTCCATGGAGTCATTATCAGGCTGCACTGGACGACACTCGTCCCTCTGCTTAGTCACACTGACATCCCAGACCAGGGAGACACCCGAGAGCGCACTTGGTCAGAAAGTTCTCCTGAGGAGCCTGCAAGCTGGCTTTCCTCACGTGAAGATGGCCCAGTACATGCTCGCTGTGGCCAGAGTGGCACTGGCTCTGGAGAACCGGCCAGTCTATCGAGTCCTACTGCCACCCCCTCCCAGAGCACAGCACTGCTGTCTGCAGCTCCGGGCCCGCTCCCCACCACAGAAGAGCCCGCAGGAGCCTGTGCTGCCCCAGGGAGAGGACACACACCACAGCCCTGACCAGGCGGCTTTTAACTCACAAGGAGCCTGCTTGAGTCTTCCATCAGCTTCAGTCCTGATTTGCTATTTCCATTTTATTCATCCGGTAACATTCAGCTGGTGCTCCCACTTCCTTTTTAAGTCACTGTGCAATTCAGGACCAAGAGCATCATCTGCCATCGTCCCTGACACTCCGTCTCTTCCCTGTTGGCTGCCATCAGCCCTGGCTCTGTGTCTCTCCTCCAATGTCAGCACCTTCTCATGGTCTAACTGACAGTCATCACATTACCAACAAGGTGTTGTGGCATTAAAATTCCCCGTGGTTTGTCTAGCAATCTATTTACAGCAGGCGCCAAGTACATACCCATCAGAGTCCAACAGCGTTGATCTGGAAGCGATTATTATGACAGCTTGATCCTGGGTCCCTGCCTCAGACAGCTTGACCCATGTACACACACATCTAGTGCAATTCAGTGGCCACGACATTCTCCGCAGAGCTGCGTCCTCCGAGAGAGCACTGTGTGCACCAGCGTCTCCAGCTTCTGACGCGAGCACAGAAACTTTCTGAAGAAGAATCCAGACAAACTGTCGGGTTGAAAAGGGCCTGTCCTGGTACTTTGAATGGCTAAGTCCGCTGCCCACAGCCGGCACAGTCCACGTGCATGACAACAAAATGGGCCTGCCTGGGGACCACTAGGACGGACAACTAAATACAAGGAATATACGCTTCTTCCTCCTCTCTCCCTGCCTGCCCCTCTGCTCACCTACATTCATACTGTACCTTCTCTTTAAAAACCAAAAGACAGCTTTCTAGAGGACTAATCATACTGTCATTGTGAAATAACAGATCAGTAAGATATAAACTTACTAGAGTCAGTATTCTAAGAATTTATTTTTACTCATTTAATTTTCACAACAACACTGATGTCGAACCATTGTTATCATTTGTAGAGGTGGGAACTTGGACACAGGACTTCCCCCAAGATTCCCCAGAAAACAAGACCTGGAGTCAGGTCTGAACCCAGAAACTGTGGCCTCTGCATCCACTCAACCTGTGTGCGCTGGAAGTAAAGTAGGGTGACGTGTCAGCAATGCCCACAGGGCCCTCAACTCTCAACACACTGGCCCATCCACCTCTGTCACGAAGAATCCCTCAGCTCACAACTCACGGATTCAGCTAAAACTTGAACTTGCTTCAATGTGATCTTGCTAATGGACGAGGTTCTCAACTGAGTTAGTTTCCTCAGTAGGTCAGGAAAAGGATTTTTAAAGATGAAATAAGAGCAGAAACACAAGACATTGCATGTAATGGAGTGTCTGTGTATTGGATCAGAAATTATTTATTCATGGAAGCCAGCAGTTACAGGAAAAGCAGAAACAAAGCTGAGAGTCCTCGTCCAAGGAGCCAGTGCACCTTCCTTCCCTCAGGGCCACCATCAGCAGGAGGGCGCAGGCCGCCGGGTTGCATCTGAGCAGAGATGATGCTCAGAACTGCTGCTTCACTCCGCCTCTCTGAAGCGGCCAGGCGGGAGGGGAGCCTCAAAGACGCGCCTGGGAAAGCATCTGCGGCTGGGGGCCCCACCGACGGCACCATGGGTGCCCATGCTTGCGAGGACACGGATGCTGCCTGCTCTCCTTCATTCGCCCTTTCTCCTCAGGGCAAGGCTGGCAGCCTTCGTTCTTGTGGGCACACGTCTAGCGCCCTCCCATGGACCTTGCACAGCAAGCTTGGTACAGGCTCTAAGCCTTACGCTTCGGCCCCAGACACCAGAAACAGGTGTGTGTGGCCGTGCAGGTCTGGGGGTGGAGGGCAGACCAAGGGGTCCTAGGCAAGGCCAGTGCCTGGTGGCTGGTCCACCACACAGGCTCTGTCCCCACTGTGAAGTGGTCGTGGTGGGGCCTCTGCCTACGGTGCAGAGGTCAGCACATGTACTGCACCCCCATCACCAAGCAGGGGTGAGGTGGGAGGAGAGACCACCCCATGCTGCAGGGGGAACAGTGCCGTTCCCAAAACGTGCCACCTACATACAAATTCTGTTCTTTCTCACATTCACAGGAATATGTGCTATAAACTCAAAAGAAACTTACTCATATTCCCTCAAAACACTGAGATTGTGAATTTTGAAAACCTTATAATTTGTGTTCCAGTCCTTCTGACTGCAGATGGCAGAACGTGACTTAAGCAAACGAATAGTAATTATTAACGATCATTTTCCTCAGAGAAGGGTGCGGACATGCCCCCAGGCAGCTGTGTCGGGGTGACAGGAAGGTAGCCCCTTCGAGGTTTCCCTCGTCTTTCTAACCAAACCCCAACTGCAGTCTCTCTCCCACTGCTGAGCAGCATTACGAACAGAAGCCCTGGGCGCTGCTGTCCATCTGGGTGTCAGCTGTGCTCCATGCAGACCTTCCCACAGGAGCTGCTGCCAGGGGTCCGGCTGCCAGCTGGCTGAGACACTGGCTGAGCTTCCAGACTTTCCTGCTCCCAGAGTGGCTGCGACCCCCAGGGGTTGTGGTCTCTGCAGGAGGAACAGGCGAGCCACTGAGGGACGGGCCTTCAGAAACGCTGTGGTCTGACTGTATGATCCTCCCACAGTGGACACTGCCCAGCCACGTGTGTCTCCTGAGTCCAGCACGGCCCCCGTAAAGGCTGTCACCCTCACGGCTCCCGACAGCGCCCTGCCGACTGCAGGTATGAGATCTGGTGCACGGGCGGAAACGCGATGCTGGGCCCGCCCCAGGAGGGTCCAGTCTTGTAGACACGCTGCTTCCTTCACGTGTCCTCATTACCCGAAGACAAGATGTCTCGGAAGCGGCTATGCCCCTCGTTGTGACGACAGTGCCCAGGGTGTGGATACCCCAGTCCTGCAGTCTAGCAGACTCGGGGAGGAGAGCTGCTTCAACACACGGTGAAGTTCTATGCAGAAGCACCATCTTCAACCCTCAGGCCCTTCCTGAAATGGGGCGGGGTATGAGGACTGGCAGTGGTGACCCAAGGGATTCATCTCCTTTCTCTCTTAGGCCCTGAGACCACCAGCAATGCCAGCACTCTGTCCAGCGGACCGTCCTACTCCAGTGAGTGGCTGCGTCTTCCCTCAGGCAACAGGGGGATGGCCAATAACAGGAGGAGTCAGACTATGTACTACGTACTCCTAGCTCACAACCCCTTCCGATCTGTCTAACTCTGCAGCTTTGGGGATTTGCTACTGGTCAGTCTACCTGTAATAAGCACACCTTTGGATTTCTTAACATGCTGCTAGGCAGTTCTACCAAGGGCAGAGGTGAATGGATGAGCCTAGTCTCAGACGAGACAGCGCACAGATCCCATAGGAATGAATACACACCTCCACCGAACGCTGTCTTCATGTGAAAAATGGCCTTTTTAGAAATGTTTCATTTTAAAATGCAAAAACATGTCACAGTTATGCTAGAAGTCAGCGGAGAATATTCATTAATTTCCCCAGAACAGGTTGGAGTGATAAGAGATTTCTCAGGTCCAGGTAAAGCCTTCCGTTGAATGAGACTGACTGGGTTGGCCAACACGTGGTGTCTTCATCTGGGGAAGCGTTAATGAGCTCTCCAAGTGTAAGTGAACCAACAGAAGTAAAGCCGTGTAACTGTGCAGAGGAAGTGTAAGCCACCCAGCAACCATCAGCTCTTGCCCCATAAAGGCAAGGCCTCAGGAGCCTGGAGACTGAGCGCTGCCCAGATCACTGCTGCAGTCATGACCGCAAAGAGCAGGCCCTCCTCCCACTAAGAACAGGAAAAACAGCCAAAGTTACTGCACAGACATCCCCTCCCATGCACAAACCACAGGTTAACTCTTAACCCTTTCTGGAACCCTGTTGCTCCTAGTTAGAGATCACATCCACTATTTTCATACCTTTTCTAGTTTTAAGATGTTATGAGAAGGTATTTCTGAGTCTTTTTTCCAAAGCCAGAGTTAGGGCTGACGTGGTCCAGCAGGGTAGAGCAGCCTCTGTATAAACACTGAGACACTGTGGGGCCGAATGGGCGGACTCTGCCTCTGTGGTCCTCGCCTCTTATTCCTCAAGCCTCTAGAAGGTGGAGGTTATTCAGAAAGGCTACAAGACTGACATCAAGTGGATATGTCAGAAATGACAACTAGCACAAAACTCACAAATCACATAAATCTTTCCCTAAAATATATTTTAATAGAATTTTAAAAGTAAAAAGGAAGCATGTGTGTCTTGCTTGGTCATTTAACTGTTTATCGTGAAATTCAGTAACCACCCACCCCAACTGACAAAGTCTCCAATACGTTTCAGGTGTCATTCTGCCAGTTGTCATCGCTCTGATCGTCATAACACTGTCAGTGTTTGTTCTGGTGGGTTTGTACCGAATGTGCAGGAAGACAGACCCGGGTAGGTAGCAGGTTTGGTTCAATTTGCTTTACTGAAAGGAGAACGTATGCGAACTTTGGTTTTAAGCTGTTAAGGGAAGAGGAATGATAGAAATGAAAGGCCCTATTTTTTTATCACAGAAATAGAGAAAAAGGGGAGTGGGAAATGACATCGGGGCAAAATCAGATCATCAAAAATGGGTTCTTTTTAAGAAAAGAGCCCCCGTTGTGGGTGGTCCGGGGAATAAGGTAACACATGTCCATGGGACAGAACACGGGAACCAGGCAGAGCAGCCCTGGGTAGGAGGAAGTCTCTGGTCTGTGGGTTCAACAGCAGACAGTGAGTCTCAGGGTCTGGAGGCTGGACACCATCAGAGTAGAGTCTGATGGGGACTCTTCCTGGGCCATAGTACCCCTGCCCTGCGCCCCACATGAGAAGGGATGGGGCTCTGGTGCCCCCTTTATATAGACAGCAGTCCCGTCATGAGGCTGCCCTGCACCGTGGCCTCGTAACTCGATGCTGCACCACCACCACTGGGCACGGGACTGCAGACGTGAAGGGGGCAGAGTCCAGTCTGCAGTAGCAGGAGCCTGAATGCTCACAGCGCACACACATGTGTTTAGCAGGCCCACTAGAGGCACACCAAGCTAAACTTAATATTTTCAGTAAAACTGAACCTTCACCTGCCTCACTTGAATTCTAAATATCCCACTAACAGAACTTTTTAGTCTCATGCACTGTGAAAAGTAAGCATCAAAGATTTCGTAAGGTGCATGAGCCACCTGTCCTTACTCACCCACTAGACACATGCCCACATAACAGAAGGCTGTTCCGGGGCCAAGCCCTGCTTGCTCACTGGCACGTACCAATGCACAAACACACACACACACAAAACCAGTCCCACACATACGCACAGGACTGCAGGGGAAACTCTGAACCAAACAGTCCTTGCTGGAAATAAGAAAATGACTGATGTCTTTTTCTTTGGGAATCAGTGAATATATTTATTATGTCCTTAGTTCCCCAAGGAAATGACATCTTCATAAATTAGTTTCATTTCTCCAAGTTCCTTAACTACCAGTCCTGTCTTTTATGGGAAATTAACCATCCAAGTCAAAGTGTGGGTGTGCATTTACACAGAATAAGTAAAAATGAGCATGCTACATTCATTTGCAAAAACTCCCTGTGCTGAAAATTGCCTTGCAGAGGAAGAGTTGCAAGTAAAATACTTGGAAAGTCAGCATTTTCTGTGAAAGCGGACTTGAGATGAAGGGGATCAGTCCAGAAAAGCATGCCACACCAGTGCCACCGCAGAGCGCTGTCCTGAGCCATGCATGCTGCTCTGCCCTACGGGACTGCTTCAGCCCCAAGCCTGGTTTTGAAAAAAGGCCCACGAGTCTGGTAGTTACACACTGGCCAACTCTACTGCTCACCAGTCACCTTGTTTCCCACCCACATCGTGGAAAACACTGTCATCAACAGTCGACTGTAACAGTGTCCAGCACGGTTATCATTAAATTAGCACATTGAGCAGTGCAGTTAATTTCTCCTTAAGGATGTGGGTGAGACTTGATTAGGATTAGAGAATTAACAAACGCCCTCTCTCGGAAAGACATGAACCCGAGTTTTCCGCGTGAACTCCACTGACTGGGTAGGACTGGAGCAGTGAGTCTGCAAGTGGGAAGGGCATCTGGAGGAGTGCCCCACACGCGTCTCCCAGCCAGTGAGCCCAGTCGTGGTGCTGAGGGATCCTGAGGGCACACGTCTAGAAACAGAGCTGTGAGCATCAGAGGTGACCACAATCACACTCGCAGGGCATTCAGTGCTGTGAAGGTCTGGCCATGGGGAGGGGACATGTCTAGTTAGACCGCAGCACGTGGGCCATGAGTTAAATAAACCCAAGGGGTGAAGAACCCGACTGGTCTCCCAGCCAGCGACGGAAGCAGCCAACATGTTAGTGGGAACTGGGTCTCTACAGACCAGGAGGATAGAACTGGGAGGATTATTCAAAGGGAACATCCTGATGACAAGTGCTAGATTCGAGGACAGGAAACCCAAGAGACTTGAGTTACAACAGAGTAAGACCAGAGTAAAAGTGAAGTGAGACAAGGGACCAAGAGACCACGTTCACATCTGCCTGGCGGCCACTGACCTACTCTCGGGCCCTGCTCACGCTCACGGCCCCCTTGGCGCTCGCGAGTGGGCCACTCTGGCACTTGCTGTAAACGGACACTTCCCACTGCCCGGACACCTGCTGGGTAGAATAGGAGGGTCAGTGGCATGTCCTCATCTGGCCGCATGGCAGACAGCATGGCTCTTCTGAAAGAGGTTGACTCAAATGCTGTCAGGAGCCATGTCACCACCAGTACAGTTACTAGTGTCCCAGGCCAGAGATACAAAAATGCAGTTATCTGGTATGGAAAGCAAATTCAGTACGTGGAAAACTTTTTTTAAGAGATACCTAAATAAAGACTTCCTTGTGTCTAAGATGTGGGATGACAAATAGTGGCTTCAGACGGCGACAGAAACCCTGAGACTCAAATGCATGCAAACTACATTCCATGGAGTGGGGTCCTGAACTGGACTGACGCTCCTAACACAGCACTGACCACATCAGGGTGGTGGCAGGGATGGCGGCGGGGCTGGGGCTAAAAAAGGTTAAGTCGGTCTAGAAACAGCTGGGGTCACAGGGTTCCGTAGCCCAGCTTCTCACAACAAATAACTCTCTCCTAGGCACGCCGGAAAACGGAAACAACCAGTAAGTGGTGCTCCTTTCTTGTTCTAGAAGCGCTGGCCTACCATTCACATAGGGAAAGTATTGATCTCTTATCCCTTATTTTTTAAATACTTTGTTTCAAAAGCACAACATAGAGGCTTTCGCTAAGGAGACCGAGCTCTCTTCAACAGAGAGATTCCAGCAACTAGAGAAGATTGCTCTTAAAGCTTGTAAGTTTAAAATCAGAAATAAAGGATGAAACAGGACGAGAGAATAAAGATAACTCTGAGGGAAAATAAGATAAAAAATATACCTAGGTTCTTACAACAGCTCTCCAGTCAATGCTGGGCATGTTCACCACCGTCGGGGCACAGCCCTAACACCTTTACCGTAACCAGGTGAGGGCTGGCTGGCCTCAACCGGGTGAAGGCCAACGGCCTTTCTGCGCCGACTACTCACACAAGCAGGTGAGGCCAGTTCAGCCAAGCCCACAATCAAGGCGCTGCAGAGACACTTTGTTTCCATGTCGGAGCAGTTTGTTGGCAAGCCTGCCTCTGTGCAAGTGTCCATGTCCACCAGCTGTGGCCTCCAGAAAGCCGCCATCGGAAATAGAGGCTCTTGAGGTGCATTGGGGAAGAGATTGGGGCTCAAAAGGGTCTAGGCCCTAAGCAAGGCAAAGTGGGGGCTTTGGGTTCAATGTCCAAGAACAGGAAGATTCCAGAACCGAGCATCAGCCGAAAGGTTTGGGGGACAGTCCTCTGTTGCCTCTTCATGATTCAGAACTTGAACATAGGCCCCCACGGTCCCGAGTAGTTTCACAGGGCCCACCCTTGTGCCCATCCACCTGCTGAGGGTTGTGCGGCAGAGCGACGGGCTGCTCACTGTGTGCTAACCTGCTGTTCTGTCCACAGGCCTCAGTCTGACCGAGAGAATGTCAAACTCCTCACAGTTAAGGCGATTTCTCACGAGTCTGGTAAGCCAGCAGATTGCCGACTGGGCAAAAAAAGGTGTTTCAAACTCTAACCTGGGTTTGTTCATGTGAAACATAACCAAAAAGCACAACTTCTTAGAAATAGCCTGTTAATTCCCAGTATATACTTCTCCAGCGTACAAAAGGTGAGTCCTGGAAGTCGCACCCTGGTTCCCTGGTTGGACTAGGGGCTTCAGGCTGGGTGGGTAGTATGTTCTGAAGACTGAGGGCTCCTTCGGGGGGTGGGCAGGAAAGCACTGTGAGCCCTAGACTGTCAGGGGTGTGCAGGGTCTCCTTCTGGTAACAGTTACAAATGCTGAACTGGAGCTGGATTCTTCAGTTAAAATTCAAATCATTTAATATGACTTTAATCAAACTTCCCAATGAAGATTATACAACTGACCTCTGGAGAAATTTACATTTCTTTCTCCAATTCCTGCGTTTTTGGTTTCATCTGATTTAAATGTAAAAGATTTTGAAAACACTGGCAGCCACACCTATCCTACAGGTCCTGGCAAGGCCTCCCAGAGCCACTCTGGACCCAGGGGCTGCTGGCATCATCACATCGCTGCCTTGGAGCCTGAGGGGCCCTCACAGCTCTGAGTCAGCCCCTGGAAGGGCCTTTCCATGGAGGGCTGGGACCACGCCTGCGCTACCATTTTCACCCAGAATCAAGCTTCCAGGAAGGAAGCTGTAGCGGCTGCGTTTCTTGTGGTTGCATATTGAGTATCCAGCCTTCTCTAAAGCCCTGGGGAGGTTTTCTGAGCTGATATGGTTCTTACACAGTATCACCATTTTCTGTACCTTTATCTGAGAGCCCCAGCATCCAAGTAGCAGGCTACCAATTCAAAATGTGATTATTATAATCAGGAGCTTCCTTTAATGTAGATGAGCCAGGTCACTAGAGTACAACAAAAACGTGCTTCTAGAAAAAACAGACCCCAAACCTACGGACCAGAGTCCCCTGAGCACATGTAAGACCCCACTCAAGAAGCCCTCCAGGATGGACGCCCCATGACAGGCTGCAGCAGATGCGCAGACACGACCCATCCTGGGAAGCTGTGCACTGTCATCTTCAGGTGTACAGCTGAAAGAAACTTACGTCACCTAAAGAGTCACAACCCCACCAAGGAAAGTGCACTTGGTATTGAATCAGATTGAGCGAGAAAAATCAGTTCTGAATTCACTACCGTCTCGTCTGCTAGGAGAACTCTGAGAAGGCTGTGCTGACTTAGGCCATATGCAGTCAGTCCCAGGACAAGCCTCCACAGAGCAGAGCCCTGACTCAGTCTTGGGCCTCTTCAGAGGCTGATCACAAGGCCCTTTATCTGGCCCTTTTTTTTCAACTGAAGTAATACTCTGAATGTACAGCATTACTTGTTTTGCTTATGAACTTGTACAAATAAAAGTCCATTAGATCTGATTCCAAGATGACACTCTGTTAGGATCTCAGGCTCCCTCCTCCCCACAGAACAAGTAGAAAACATCTATTTAGCAAACAAACCCTGAAAAGAAAAGGGACCTGCAACTCCACAGACGACAACAGCATATTCCTCCATAAAAGGCAGGCAGAGCCAACCGTTCTCAGCACATCACTGACTTGCAACTCTGAAAACCACTGGGAAAAGCCAAGCCATGGGGAAGAAAACCAGGCACAGGTAACACGCCAGAGTTTAAAAGCCTGTCTCTGGCAGCAGAGAGCACTCCCTGTCCAGTCACTGAGCAGGGGCGGGGGAATCTTGGCATCGGGTGGAAAATGAATGAGTGTCCTGGTAAAGAGAGCTGCAGAACCCTAAAACAGTCCTCACAGGAGGCTGCCAATGGGAAAGCCCCTGAGGGAATCATCCACACTTTCGATCATTAGCAGCTAGAGCTTCAGGAACTGTCCACCTGAAATCCCAAACCCGGGGATAAGGGTGGGGTTACCACCCCCTGCTGGGGTGGCAGCTTCTTTGGAGGACTGAGTCTCCTATAAAGAACGAACCTATAACACCTACCAGCTAGCTCTGCTATGTGGGCAGAGTTGAATTGAACCTGCAGCCTGCTTACTGATTGTGGACCAACAACTTTAAGTTGCTCTCTATGTATCTACTATTCAGACCTATGAGGCTGGGGGAAAGCTCGGCATCCCCCACACAAACTCCAACCCCACAGGCTGGACTCTTGGACCTTGACAGGGTCTGCCTTACGGCTTCAACAAATCTGACCAATGCTGGTATCACGCAAAAAGAAAATCCAAGATCAAAACAAGATCCAGGCCTGTTCTGTGCAATTTCACATGTTAACACACGGCTGTTAATTCAGGGAAGCCTAATCCATAGAAATAAACAGAATGCTAAAAATATCAGAGACATGGAGAAATATAGGCAAAATAATGGATCCAAGCAAAACCCGGGGGAAAAATCTGAATGCAAAAGACCTAAGCAAACTACCTGAGGAATAATTCAGGGCAACATGACAACCATACTCACTGAAATGAGGAAAACAATGAAGAAACAAAAAGAGAAGATGTCGAGGAGCTAAAGAACATATCTGAACTAGAAGAACTCAGTAGAGGCACTCAAGAGTAGAATGGATGAATCCCCCAACAGAAGCAGTGATTTAGAAGACAGGGCAGAGGAATGCACTCATGCAAACCAGCAAGAAAAGACTGAAAAGAAATGAAAACAATGTATGAGACCAATGGGATAACATCAAGAGGAACAACATTCACATAACAGGGATCCCAGAAGATGAGAGAGAAAAGGAAGGAGAAACTGTATTTGAAGGAATAATAGCTGAGAATTTCCCTAACCTGAGGAATGAAGCAGGCTTCCAAACAAGGGGAGCTCAAAGAGTTCCAAACAAGAAACCGAAACAGACCTGCACCAAAAACACATCCTCATTAAAATGTCAAAAATACAAGATAATTTTAAAAGCAGTGAGACAATAAGTCACATATAAAAAAATCCCCTAAGATTGCCAGTGGATTTCTCAGTATTCAAAGGGCTAAAAGAAATGGATTTCCAACCATTATACTCTACCCTGCTAGATTACCAATTAGAATTGAAGGAATGATAAAAACCTTTTCATATAAGCAAAAATAAAGGGAATTCATCATCACAAAAGAAGTTTTATAAGAAATACTGAAGGAAACCTTATGAAGTGTAAAGAAATCACACTTAAAAGGAACAAGACAGCAGAATATAAAGAGTGACAGAGGAGAGCAGAGTGAAAATGTGGAGGAATCACACACACACATACACGCCCACACGTGCACACACAATGAAATACTACAGAGCCCTTAAAAGAGATGAAATCCTGTCATTTGAATCAACATGGATGGAACTAGAGGGGATTATACTAAGTGAAGTAAGTCAAAAGCAGAAAGATGGTTACTGGATGATCTCACCCATGGGTGGAAATGAAGAAACAAAGCAAAGGAACAGACCAAACAAAAAATCCTTGGACACTTGCAATAGAACTGAGGTTACCAGCAGGGAATGGGGCGGGGGTTGGGGCAAGTGCCGGCGGGGTCCAATGGACACGGGTGAAGAATTCCTGGTAATTTGATGGTGGGTGGAGTGTATTGACATATCTTAGAAATGGGGAACCTGCATATATGGGTTTATATTATTTTGTAAAGCAAAGTTACACCAATAAATACTGTTTTTTTTAAAGTCCATTAACCCCAAGAATGAACACAGCTGAGAAAGCCTGTGGCCTGACGAAACCAGCACCGAGGCAGACTGTCGCACCCTCGCAGGCACCCTGTACCCTACCTGGGCACTCCTGCCCACCAAAGCCCTTCCTGCTCCAGTTAGCACCTGTCACTGTTGGCTGTGCTGCACATAATTAAGACTGAAGGATATGACTCGAGAGATCTTCACACTAAATGTTCATCCAAGGACTCCAGGAAAAGCAGCCCTGACTGAGGTCTGCTGTCTCTCCTGGAGGATTCACGGGAGCTGAAAAGACAGGTTTCCAAGTGAAGCTTGGACGAAAGGGTGTTCTCAAAGCAGGAGACGCGGGCCATGTGCTTTTCTTTAGTGGTAATTCTGTGCTTGAGCCTACGGAACAGGGAACGGGAACTGTGTTACTCAAGCGTCCAAGGCATAAAAGACATTTAGAGCACTCAGCTTCCTCGCACCTGAGGCAAGTGTATCTTCTGCTGGTGATAGAATAACAAGTCACTGAGTAATGTCCCCAGTGCTGTTCTTTATTTCACCAAATATTCAAATTTGTCTACAAATTTGCTTTCACAAAACTCTGAATTACTTACATTTAAACAGACAACTCCAAACGTCTTCCTGATAGACGACACAGGTTTGCCTGGGCAGCAGCAGCTCATGCACAGGGAAGTCTCTCCCTGGTTTCCCTCAAGCAAGCGCCACTCCTTCAGGGAAACAGATGACGACCAGAACGAGGGTATCAATCTTGGGGGCCTACGGGCAAACTGGGGGCTCTCCTGACATTCTTACAGAGAAACTGGACTTGCTCTGAAAAACTAAAGCAAGTCAAGAACTTTATTTTCATAGTCTTCACTCTCTGAGCTCATCAATCAAACATTTTCTGTTTTCCAGGGGAGCGTACTGCACAGGGAAAAGCCAAGAACTGACACAGGACAAATTCACCTCCACCTCTGGGTAATAAATAGGTGAGTTTTCTAATTTCACTTGATATATATGCATTAGATTATTTCTAAAGATTTTTAGAAGCTGAAAAGTTAATCGTTTGTGTCAGTGAAGCCGTCACTGCCTACTTGTCTAAAAACAAACTAAAGTCTGCAGATAAACAACTTTGGGAGCTGAGTTGTTGTCCCCTGGCCCATTGACCCTGGGAAGGACTCACCTTCCCTCTGTTCTCTGCTGGGATTGGTCTGTGTACACACACTGAGGTATCACTGAATCACAGGAGGAGGGGACTGCACTGCAGAGGCTTGGGGAGATCCAGGGAAGGGGATTAGGACCCATCCTTCATTTGAGAGGACCCTATGGGGTAACTTTCTCTTGGGCCCAGGAACGTCGGCCCTGAGTGCCGGGCACTGGGCACGCTGCCCAGATGCGCCAGGCCAGGCCATCATGTAGTTGCTCTTGCTCCACAAGTTTAATCTCAGTAACTGCTCGACAGAAGTACCAAGCCCTGCAGATGGCAGTTACAACACTCTCATAGTGTGCTCCACACAGCATCAGCACAGGGCAAGCTCTTCACTCACTTCAGTGGATGCCTGGGCCCATCTAGCCTGAGGCAGTCCTGCTCACCTAGCTGGGTGGGGGATCTCCTTCTGACCTTCATCCAGTTGTCACAGAAGCACTCACGATTAGTGTTTGGTGATTTCTAGAACCTGCAGAAGAATGGACCAACTAATAGTAAAGAAGCAGAACAAATAAAGGCATGTATGACCAGGAGTGGTCCGGCCACAGGGTGACCACAGGGGCAGTCACTGGGTAGTGTCTGCCTGCATGCCTGTGTCCACCACCCACCACAGCTGGGCTCTGCTCCAGGCACTCAGCGGGGAGCAGGAGACCCTGCTGCTCCAGCTGTGCCTTCCACAGTCTGCACCAGAGTCACAGCCCACCCACTCTGACCAGCAAGGATGCATGTGCACTCGAGGGAGGAGCCAGGGAGTTGGCGTCTATGTTTGCTGTTTGCAGTGGACACATCTGTTTAGTGCAGCTTCAGAAGCTGAGCTTGGAGACGGTCAGCTGAGCTCACCCATGGGAAGTGTCCTCCTGGACCAGTGTGGATTCCCATGTGACCCTGTGGCTAGTATGATGTGCCCTGGACCCAAAGGCCCATGCCTGGAGGAAAACCATGGTCAGCCACCGTCTTGCAGATGGGGGTGGGGGCTACCCCCCAGCTTCAGTGAAAGAGTCCTTCTCAAGCCCCTCCCCATCTTTGTACTCGTAAAAATAGCCCTGGCCTTCGAGTTCATGTCTTTGGGTTAGAGGTAACTGATGTGTGGCTCTTCCATGCGTGTGGGGATGACTTAACAAGAACGAAGAGCAGAAAGAGACAGGAAGGCAAGTCTGACGCCCAGCAGGTCTACTGTCCTCTCCATTATATTCTCTTAGTAATCACTGTGCTTTGAATGCAGTAACCACGGAGCTGCCAATTAGAAATCACTGATATTAACTCAGAGATTCAGAATAAGTAGAACTGTGTTCACACAACCCAGAAGGCTGGGTAAAGGCAGCACAGAAGTCTTTAGATAGGATTCAACAACAAATGCTAATATAGAAATAATCACCCATGTTAAAAATGGCCATCTCAAAATAAAGCTCTAGATTTTTTAATGTTTGTGGTGTCCTATTTAGATCATTTTGTCTTACACAGAGTATTATGTATAATGTGGTCTGCAGGGGAGAAATACCAAAACACTGATATTCTCTGACCCTTGCCTTCTGCAAAGCTTTGTCCAGTGGAGCACGAAAGCCCACAAGCCAGAAGAAGATGAAAGGGCTGTGTAGGCATGACCGATGCTGAGCCACTGGTTCAAACTAGTTCTGACATCTCCCTGGTTTTTACGTCAATACAAAAAGACAATATTGAGACTACCGTCCTTTCACCTCAGGTGTACTGCTACCATTTAAGGACCCTCATTCTTTAAGTGTGGAAAGCACGGTTTTAGTTTAAACTTCCCTATAGAATTCACTTTGGCGTAGCCCTCAAAATAACTCTTCATACTAAAACAACTTGTAATAGTAGGAAGGCCCCAAGAGCTGGAGGTAGGAGAGATGTTTCTGGAGAGCAGAGCTCATTCACCAAAGAAACATGCTCTCCCTCCCCGAGAGGAGATGGGAATGACAGGGCTCATCCTTGCCACAGACAATCTCTGCCAAGGCCAGGTCCTCCGCCAGAGCACAGAGCAGCCAACACACACAGCCGCCCGCTCCAGTGGACGCCAGTAAGAGGTGGAGCAAACTGGTCAGTAATTGGGTGTGGGAATGCTGGTTAATGACGTGTGTGAGAAAAATATATAAAGAATACATGTACGAAAAGAAGAAGAAAAATAAGGAATGTTTTGGTGTCTAGCAAGTGTAATGGAAAAGACAGCAATTTTGCTATGTCATAACTGAAAACTTCTAAGCAAAAAATAAGATGAAATGCCCATGGTATGGAAAATAAATATGCTCATACAGTCAATGACACTGCACAACTAGCAAAAGTAATTCTCAAGACAGTATTTTGATTATATGCAAACACATTCAAGACAAAGGTTAAATGGGGAAGAGGTGAGAATTGAGCAGAAAGTCCTTTCTATTAGGGAGGGGTTCCTGCCTAAACCCCCTGAGGTTCCAGCAGAGGAAGAAGGGACCTCAGCACAGGCGCCTAGCTCCCAGAATTCTCTGACTGCTGTCATTTTCTCACTGGTTCCCTGTTCACCCAAAAGCATTTTGCGAATTTCCAGATCTTACCATGGTTTTCAGTTATTGTTCTTACATTTTTAAATGAAGTAAGAGACTGGAGAACACATCATGATCCTGAACATGCCTCTTAATAACTTGGCCCTGTGACAGGGGGCGGGGGCTTCCTTCCTGACAAGCTGAGTTAGACGGGTGTGGGACACTCACTCATGGACAGTGAAAAGCTTCCGCTGCTCACCACCGCCTGTCCACAATGGCTGGGCATCCCTGCCTCTGCCTCAGCACCAAGGGTCTGACGGTGTGTCTTCCCGCAGCTTCATCCACAGCTCCCAGGCTCCGAGAGAGGAAGAGGGTCAAGGCAGTCATTCCCAACCCAACAGAGCTGTGCAGGGGCAGGCAAGAATCAGACCACGCCTGAACCCGCCTCTCCTGCCTGGGAAGGAAGAAGCTCCCAGCAACACTCACTCGTGGGAGCCTTCCCAGGACAGCGGTTTCAGGAGCGCTGTGCGGCTGAAGTTCCGGAGCCGGCAGTTCTTCTCCAGGGAGACCTGCCCACCCTCTCAGTGCTGTATTATCACCTAATTTTTTGTATTTATTGTTTTCCACTATGTTAATGCAGGGAAGATTTGCAAGATTATTATTAAATATTAAACAGAATTCATACCATGCCACTTTGAATAAGGATATTTTATACATGTTTTCCGTGTTACTTTTCATAAACACTGTACTCAAAACACCAAGAATTTCACAACAGACCTCTGAAAATGGCAGTGGTATGTCTTCCCATAATTATGAACTTTCCAGACTGTTAGAATACGAGAACTCACTAATGAACGCCATCTGCACTGTGAGAGGACACAGGATGCAGACACCTGGTCACAAAAGTCAGCCTGCCTCCCGGGACTGCCTGTGATGGCATCAGGGAGCCTGAGCCGCGTGTGGCAAGGGCAGCCGTGCCAGGTACGCCGCAGTCCGTCTGGCCTGGAGGACTATCAGAAACGGACGCCCCGAACAGGCGT
Organism: Solenodon paradoxus; assembly: GCA_004363575.1. Classification (NCBI taxonomy): domain Eukaryota; kingdom Metazoa; phylum Chordata; class Mammalia; order Eulipotyphla; family Solenodontidae; genus Solenodon; species Solenodon paradoxus. The sequence goes on along the minus strand of RJWH01002090.1, from coordinate 123,601 downwards.
GGCTAACTCACTGCGCATGCGCAGGATTCGAACACCTGACAGCAATGTCAGTGTTCCCTGGGTCACCCGCCCGAAAGCGCTGTGTGCTTCCAGCTGCCACTCTGTCCAGAGCAGGCTCCCTCCCCATGGGAAGCTGACTGGTCCACGTGACTGGCTCCCAGCCTCGAGGAGGGAGAGCCCAGCAGCTGCAGTTCTGGAGGTGCCACATCGCTGCCTTTGGGGCAGCTCTTCCACTTCCAGGGGACCTTAGCCAGTCGCGCCATGTGCCATCTTAGCGACCTGAGCCACTGCCTTCTGAAAGTTTCTTGTCACAATGTATTGGGAAAGTGTCAGGTCTGAGGATTATATAAACATCATCTTGATTTTAGCTTCCTGGTGTCTGGGCTCTTTCCAATCAAAGACACTAAAGCAAGCACATCTACATTTTTGACGGGTATCATTTTATGTTTCTTTTCGTAAAAAGATGAGAGAGAGAGAGAAAGGGGGCTGGGTGGGGAGAGCGGAGAAAGCATGAGGACCACTCTGTCCAGCCAGCTCCAGTCTGGAGGGCCTCCCCTCCCAGGGAGTGATGTGGGTGTCTGTCCTTGGAAGGAAACACCTGACAGACACACTGAGCTCAGCACTGAGCCCTCAGCAGAAGTCTTGCAAAGACCAACTCCTCTGCAGCTAATTCACTAGAAGTGATAGATTCTGTCTTCTGGAACAACCACTTTCTCCACCTTTCAAGAGCATTTCTAGGCAAAAGTTTACAAGGATCAGAAAGAGAAAAAGCTAGTTCAAGAAGTATAAAAAACTGCTTTAAACTAACAACTATAGCATTCAGTCTTTCAAAAGTAATAGTGATGAGATCACTAAGGAATTTTCAGCATGGCATTTTCTGGTTTCAATCTCAGAGGAAACATCTGCATTTTAATGTCAACTAAACATCTGTTGAAATACGGTATTTTGTTTTCAAGCCTAAACTACCATTGGTCAGATTTTTAATTATCTGATTTGAATGATCTACTTTTTATGCCAGACATTATTCGCTTTGTATTCGGATAGCTCAAATGTCACTGCAGGAAAAAGGCTGTTGTGTAGATCAAAGGCAAACTTCTATGTGTTAGTCCTTTTTGACCACAGGACAGTCATTCACGAGAATCAAACAAGAGTTAATTAGCTCCACTGTCCTCTTCTGAATAAGAGCTGCTGTGAGCGGTACCACGACTGTGAGGTGTCAGCAGAGAAACATCTAAACTCCATTTGCTGGGCTGCAATATCCCATCTCATAGCTAACAAACCTGCCTCTATTTCCACTCTACCTGTCATACCTCAGGACATCAACGACCCCCACAACAAACTTGCTGCTTTCCCTGATGTTCTCTGTGCAGCCCACTTGTGGTCTAAGGCTCTGAAAAGAAGACAGATGTGCCCTTGAGAAGTGATGTTCTGAGTGTTGGTGGTCTCAAGACAATGAAATTGCAATGATTGCCTAATACTGAAAACACCTGTCACTATGATCAATTAATAAGAGTACCCTGAACTGAGGATTTGTGATGGATTATTCACAGAAATTCCCTTAAAAGTTCCCATAAACACAGACAAGACTTCTCATGTCCATTAAAGCATATTTTGTCCTTGATCAAGAAGATTTGTCCTGGGGCCTGAGTGCACCTGTTCTCTGCGCTGGATGTTTTTGAAAGAAAAGGCACTTGAATAATAATGGAGGAATTCATCTTGTCCATCCATATTTTATTCTTGAACTAGAAGCCAGGATTCTACCAAAGTGTTCTGGGATGTCAACTCTGCGGACCCGCTCCAAGTCTGTCGTCACTTGTCTAGCCATCTTGATAAGGGTAGGAAGAAGACCAGTCCTGATGTATTTTCATGTTGTTAGCATCACAAGTAAATCTGCTAGAGATATGGAAATCAAAAGAGAAAGTTAAATAACTTACTCCAGGCCATACAACTAATAAACAGCACAGATTTGGGGATTTCAGCCTAAATCCCAAAATCCCAAATCCCTGTTCTTTTTCAGTGTTCTACTCCTGGCTACAGTTAAATCAGGGCCAGAGTTAACACCCCTTTATGAACAATTATGACTGAGCAACTGTTCCAAATGTGGAGAAGATGGCTGAAGTCTCATAGGTCCCGACTCTGACCTAGATCAGCTGCGCCAAGGCAGGACCCATATGGAACCCAACATAAGGCAAAGAACTACAGAGAAGCTGTGTGTCGAAAACTCCTAGGTTTCACCCAAGAACTTGAGGTTTCGTTCAGGGCAGAGACAACCAAGGCTGACCAGCAAAATCACTGCTGATTGATCACCTTGGTTAATGGTCCCAGAAAATTCACACCTTAGTAAAGGTGCTAAAACAGCCCTGAGTAAAGAAGTTTCCAAATAACCCCTAACAGAGCTTAAAAGTAAGCTTTAAAAGAACAGAGCTGCTAATTCACAAAATATTTAAAGACCAACCAAGACAAAGTAAGACAATCTTTAAAAGACAACAAAATACAGCCAGACAATATCTCAACAACATAAAGGTCAAAATATTCATCATCCAATCTAAAATGTCCCCAAGGAAGAAACTGTGAGCCATAACCATCAAAAAGACTAGTAAATAAAAATGGACTCAGAATGAAATAGGGCGGAGACTTCATCGTTAACTACAGAAGGCTAGTATATATTAATTACTCTGATTACAAAACCAGATAAATACACTTCAAGGAAGGAAAACAGAAACCAAAACTATACAGGTTAACAACCCTCATGAACGTAAAAACCAAAAGAATTAAGCATTATCGAAATCTAGCAATATAAAAAATAAGAATAAAAAATTTAATAAAAAATTAAAATTAGGAGGCCAAAGTTATCTAACATTTGAAAATCAGCCTTTGTAATTCAAAATATTAACAGTTAAAGGAGAAAATTCATGCTTATCTCAGTTTTAGAAAAAGTATTTGACAAAAATCAGTATGATAAAAATATCAAGTTATAAGATTAAAAGGGAACTTCTTCAATCTAATCAGGCATATTATGAAAAACGCACAGCTAACTCTTAAATAAAGTGAACATTTAACATGTTTTTCTCTAAAATTAGAAACAAAGTAAAAATATTCACTGTTACTGTTTCCATTCAGCATTGTTGGGGGAGGGACAGGCCAATGCAATAATACAAGAAAAAAATAAATAAAACACACAGATCAAAAACAAAAATGACAGACTCATTCATAATCCTATAAAAAAGTGAATCGTTATTTTTCAGAGAAGATTAACGAAATCAATTAAAAATAATTAAAGTAACAATGTCATTTCTTTGAAAAAATAAAATTGATAAAATCTTTAGCCAGATTCACAAAGAGAAAAAGAGTGAAAAATCCTAATAGTAAGAATCAGAAGTAGGGAAATCACTACAGACATTCCAGAAATACAAAGGCTCTGAAGAGATTACTATGCACATCTCTATGCCAAATGCATCAATCTTGAAGAAATGGACCCTCACCCACCCAAAACTTCCAGAAAGACATAGGTAACTTGACCAGATCAATCACAAGTGCAAACATTGAAGTGTCCCAGAAAACAAGTAGCCAGGACCACATGGCCTCCCCTGTGAGGCCTCACATGGTGAGTTTTATCAATATCCAAAGATGACCTAATACCCATCCTCCTACACTCTTCCCCGAAATTGCAGAGATGAGGAAACTCCCAAATACATTCTATAACGCTAATATCTGTGAATCCAAAATTAGGCAATAATAGCACCAAAAAATAACTACAGACCAATATAACTGATGCATTATAGATGCAAAAATCCTCAACGAAATCTTGGCCAAGCAAATTCAGAAATGCATCAAAAAAAAAAAATGGCATGCCCTGGTATAGCAGTGGCTTGGTCAGTTGTTTCCAGCCAAATCACATATATCCCAAAGACTTGAGTTCAAGTCCCAGGCTGAGAAGAACCACCAAGATATACAACTAAATAAAGAATAAAGTGATTCTTCCTCTTCTCAACTCCTGCCTGCCTGTCTTGCATTCATTCCTACCTATGCCTTTCCTTTAAAAAATTATGTATCATGATCAAATGGGATTTATGCTTTATTCCAAGGATGCAAGGATGGTTCAACATATGGAAACAATGTAATACACAAAGTCAACAAAAGGAAAATCAAAATTCCTATCAACAAATGAAAGCATCTGACAAGATTCAACACCCATTCATGATTTTTAAAAACTCTTGCTAAAACGGGAATAGAAGGCACATACCTCAACAATATAAAATCCATAGATGACAAACCCACGGGTAACACATCATACCCAAAGGTGAAAAACTGAAAGCCTTTCCCCGAGACCTAGAAAGGACAAGGATGTCCACTCTCACCACCACTATTCGACATTGTTTTGGAAGTCCTGGCCAGAGCAGTAAGACAAATAAAGGACATCAAGGAACCCAAACTGGAAACAGAGACAAAGTTATTATTTGAAGATATGGTACACCCAGAAAAAAACTGTTAGAAACAAAATGTACAACAAAGTGGAAGAATATAAAATCAACAGACAAAAAGAACTAACATTTTTATATACAATGAACTAGAGGAAAGAGAAATCAAGAAAGAAATCCCATTTGCAATCACACCAAAAAAAAGATAAAATACCTGGGAATAAACTTATTAACAAAGGAGGTGAAAAGTCTGTTAACATAAACATTATTAAAAGAAACAGAAGAAACAAAAAGACTATTGCATGCTCATGAATTGAAATAATTAATGTAGTTAAATTGGTGATCTTAAAGTTATATACAGATTTAATGTAATTCCTATCAAAATCCCAGGGACATTTTTCAAGGAAATTGAACAATACTAAAATTAGTATGGAACCAAAAAGACCTGGAGTAGCCAAAGTTATCACCAAAAAAAAAAAAAAAAAGGAAGGAAAGAATCATAGTCCCTTACTTCAAACTATACTACCCAAGCAATTGTCATCAAAACAATATGGTATGGGAACAAAAACAGACCAGTGGGTAAAACTGAGACCCCAGAAATAAGACCACATGGGCAGTTAATTTATGACAACACAGCCATGAACATACAATGCTGAAAGTCTACTCAACAAATGATGCTGGGAAAATTCAGTTATCTGCAAAGAAAAAAAGAAAAAAAAGCAGCAGCTAAATTAATTGCTGGCAACATACACAAAACCTAACTCAAAATAAATCAAAGAGTTGAATTTACGACCCGAAACCATTAATAAAAACATTGAGGAAAATGAGGTAATATGTTCCATGACATCAATCTTGGTATAATTTTGGGGAAGTTGTACCGACAACAAAAGGAACTAAAGTAAAACTAAATGTCTGGAACTACATTAAACTAAAAAGTTTCTATACAGCAAAAGAAACCAACACTAAAACAAAAAGGCGGCTCACTGAATGGGACAAAATACATGCACAACATATATCAGATAAAAGCTTAATCTCCAAAAATTTATATACCTCAACAATTTTTTTAAGCATATAACCACTCAAGAATTTGGCATAAAAGCTAAATAAACACCTTTCTAGAGTAGACACAGATGGTTTACAGACCCAAGAAAAAAATGCCCTACACATCATTAACCATGAGAAATGCAAATACAAACCACAATGAAGTATCATCTCACGCAGGTGAGAACAGCTGTATCAAAAAGATTACAAACGAGTAGTGTTGGAGAGGGGGTGTAGAAAAGGAACCCTCCTGCAATGATGGTGGGAATGTAAATTAGTGCAGCCTCTTCAGAAAACAGTATGGATTTTCCAAAATAAAAATATATATATAGATCTACCATTCTATTTAGGAATTCTACTTCTAGACATATACCCAGAGAACACAAAAACTAATCATAAAAAGAATCTGCATCCCTGTGTTCATAGCAGCACAGTTCATAATAGCCAAGATTTGGAAATGACTTCAATGCCCATTGACAGATGAAAAGATAAAGATGCTGTGGTGTGTATACTTAATGGAATTCTATGCAACTATTAAAAAAGGTGAAACTGTGTCTTTTCCAACAACATGGGAGGAAGTGGAGGTGATTGTATCAAGTGAAATAAGCCAGAAAGAAAAAGAAATACAGGATGGTTTCACTTATATGTGGAATATAAAGAAGCAAAACAAACTGACAAATTTCAACAAAATTCACAAGATGCAAAACTATGGCTACAGGGAGAGGCGGATGTGTGGAGGGAACAAGGTGGTGGTAAAGCATGCTGTGACTCTGGTGGTGAAATTGTGTGAAGTGCACAGAATGAAGTGTGAATTTAATATCCTAAAATGCATACAGCAATGTGAAATAATAAAACAAAAAGAAATGTTGCTAACAGGGAGAACTGATAGAAATATGAAAAAATGCCATTACAATAAAGTCAACAAATATAAAATACTGAGGGATAAATTTTACAAAATACATGCACTCCTTGGATACTTATAACTGTCACGATTTTGAAACGAATTAATGATTGCCAGACCAGAAGACTGAATGATAGTTCTACATAAGCTGATCTATAAATATATCACAATTCCAGTCCAAAGTCCAGTTTTTCTTTGTAAAATTAGTAAGACTATTCCAATACTTACATGGAAAGAACACAAAATAAGAATAGCTAGGGCATTTTTTAAGCATAAAGTTGGAGGGCTCACTCGCTACTGGAGTGACAGAGCTACCATAGTGAAGACAGGGTGGCATGAGCCTGAGAACATGATGCAATCAATGGAGCAGAACAGGGCCTCCAGAAATCACATGTATGATTTTCCCCTATAAGCACAAACACAGACTCACTGATTTCTGATAAGCTGCCATGGTCATTTAGAGGGGAAATGTACACACGCGTAGTTTTACCAGCGTTAAGAAGTCTGACAACGGAAACTTCTAAGAGCTCCCCACTGAATCATCGACCTACAGCAGCAGCGATGTGCCAAAGCACCCCCACAACTCTCCTGCTCCTCTGGGACTTGTGGTCCCCCACAGGACCCAGTTGGGATCAATAAAGAGGAAGCTTAGTTTAAGTAAGCAATGCCTCAGCTGCGGGGAGCGGGGATGGAACACAATAACCCAGGTCCCAGGAAAGCTAGGCACCACCCTGCTCGTTCCTGCTGAGGCTCAGGAAGAAGCGGAGAGCCAGATAGTTAACTAAAACCTTTTAAATGTAAAATCACTTTGTAAACAATGATTGTTAGAATGGCTGATTTACTTCTTGTATTGTTTCTGTGAATGACTTCCCTGTGTAATGACAATAAATAAGAGAGGAGTCAGTGACTCGGTGTGGCCATTTGGGGGGGCAGATCCCCAATAGTTCATCTCCTGACCCCGCTTTCTATTTTGGTCTTTTTCTGTTTCTCAGTCCTTCGTGGCCCCTCCCTTCAGCCCTGACCTCAGGAGTCGTGCCCAGCAGGAAGCAGCACCTGAAGGGCAGCGCCTGGGCCTCCTGTGAACAGCAGAGGTGTTTGAGGGTGTGTTTTGATAACGAGGAAAAGAAAATAGGGAGAGCCACGAGGGAACGTTGTTTTTAAGTGATGGATTTGTTTCCTTTTGGGAACATGCTTGTTTTGTTGGCCTGAGTGAGCCTGGGCACGTAAATTAAAGCCACAGAATAAAGACAATGTCTGTGACCGTCTAGGGTCTGAGCCGTAGCTGAGACTCTACGTAGTAGATCAGGTCCGGACAGACCTTCTCCGGCATCGGCTGCCTCTGCAGGTGCGCGGCGCGTGGCGTGCACATGGTGTGCGTTTGTGCGCAGCAGGTGGACAGAGACGATGGAGCACGCGCAGTGCAGACACAGAAGAACCAGCGAAATGTCCCAGAAGTGGAAGGAGGCGACATCCACACCAACCTGATGTCACCTGGCTAGGTCCCCATTCAACCAGTAAGTCATCTTCACTCGACGAGAGGTCCAGGCCAGGGCTTCATCCCACAACCACCAAGGCCAAGTCTGCGCCTCCATGGAGACAGAAAGCACAGATGACCCGGCTGAGCCTCTGCACCCCGTCCTGCATCAAGACACGTTCCAAGTAACGTCCTGTACCCGCTCCTGCCCTGAGTGACAGCAAAGTACTGTTTCCTCAACCGTTACAGACAGTAATGGGTGATGAAACTATTTTGCTCAGGGATTTTTTTTTTTTTTTTCAAAACTCTACCTAAAAACACTCACACACATTTGTCACCCCTTGGTACTGATATTAAGACGCCCACGATGAAGCCTCTGAGTTTGTGCCACCAGAGTTCCTAGAGGACTTTGTATTATTTCTCATTAGACAATATGAAGCCAACACACCCCCCATTTGGCCCAAATTACCAGGAAACCTAGGATTAAATCAACACATTAATTCACTATTTTAATATACCTGCTGACAAAAAGATGACATTTGGCCCTTTGTTATTTCTTTTAAAACCATGTTTAATTTTTAAAACCAACAAAACACTTCTTAAATCAACAAGCCCTCCCACTACTCACTGCTGCCTGCCCGCACTGCAGTGATTTATTTGTTCTAGTCCGAGAATCTGACCTGGAACTTTCATTGTATCTCAACTCTTCCTCTCTGAGATTTAAGTCAATGTTTTAGTCACAACTCCAAGGGACACCAACAAAAACGGAGCAGCACAATGCCAGTGTGCACGTGCTCACCCCACACGCACACACACGCACACACGCACATCCCTCTGCTCCACGTTTGCGCCCTGCTCCGGACGCGCTCTCGTCCAGCCCACAGATGCTGTTCCTGTTTCCTGGACAGTAGAACACCCCGTGGCATCTCTTGCCCTTTTCTCCATCACTCTGGTATGGCCACTTCCTCTGAACTGAGTGCCATCTGCCTCCCCAAAAGGACCCAGGGACCACATTTCTGCCCTCCCTGCTGTTCCCACCTCCTGAGGGGTAGTTGCTGTCACACCTCCATCCATCCCCTCTGCCCTCATGGTTAGTTCCCCAAGATCCGGAGCCTGTCTGGGAAGTCACTCCTCCTTCAGTGCCCACGCTTGACTGGGTGGCATCTCCTACACATGGTATTTACACTGCACTGTGAGGACACTGAGCCCTGTCCCAGTGCCACCACCAAGGACTTTGTGTGTGGAAGGGACAAGCAACTGCACCAACCTTGCTGATGTCATACTGAGCCCTATTACAGGTGGGAAGGAGCACTAATAACCAGCTTTAGTGGGAAGCCTGCTCAAGGTTTCCTCTAGAGGCCTGTCCTCGATCCAGTTCCCCAAGCGACAGAGCAATGTGGCACCTGTCAGAAGCCCCACGAGCGCAGCCTGAGACCAGGGATTAAAGTTTAACTCTCAGGACAGTGAACTGCCTCTGACTCCAGCACCCAGTCGTGGGGGATGCATCGGGATCGATGAGGAAAGCTGATGGCCGAGTTCACATGTGGGACATGTAGTGCGTGACCAGCACAGACCCTTCACCAAGAAACAAAAGAACGACATCAGGTGAAGAAGCCCAAGAATAACTGCAAAGGACAGTGTCACCTTGGCCAGTCAGGACCTGAAACCTGATCTGCAGACTCCTCTCTCCATCCCCCTTCCTCACCATGTGGGGTTTTCCCTTAAAAAGTCAGGCGAGGCCTGGGGTCAGCCTCCCCACTAATGGGGTCTCAGCCTCCTGGCTGGCTCCATCCTCTCTCTCTACCCAGAGTCCAGCGAACCACTTCAACGCTCAAAGAACTCCAGTTCAGGCTTGAGTTGGGACTGCCTTCTTCCCGCCCACCTGCCCAAGACCATCCTGCCGCTGTGTCCTTTGATGTGCAAACCACACCCATCAACCTTTGAATGGGTGAGTCTCTGGTTCTCAACCCTGTGTCCCTGAGAATTTGGTTTCGGATCTCTCTAAACTCACAATTGACCACTGGTCGGACCTCTGGCTGATACTACTGACTCCCGGTTGCTATGCTGAGAAATCTGAGAGCTCAGTCGAAATTCTCCACTGCTCGAATAGTAACTTCCCGAGGGGACACTCTTGGCAAGTTCTATTCTCTTCCTCCCTAAACACCCAGGGGCAATACAGGGATGACACCACAACTGACCTCCGGTGGGACCCCCGGTGGCTGTCCTGGGATGCCTAACCTTGCCACTGAAAGGTTTTTTTTTTTTTTTGCAGGTCATTGCAACCAGCTTCACCCTTTTTCCAAATTCTAACTTTATTACATGCAACAGCACATGGTCAGAAACTCCCTATTTACAGGCCTTCTGGACACTCTGATCCCGTCCTTCTCTATGCCAATCTGTTACCTCCTTTCAGATTCTACTGCTTAATTAAAAAAGTCTCAAAACTCTGGAGGGCCCCTTCAATGCACAGTCCTCCAGCAGAAAACCTTTCTTCATTTGATCCTGCCGACCACCCACCCAGTCCTTATGCTGACCCACTACATCTGCTGCCCCCGCTCCCTCTCAGGCTTCTGCTCCCCAGTGCTCTGCTCCCCTCTCCCCGCAGGCATCCACGCGGCAGCCTGCCGCTCATTCGTCCTGTCATACTCCCTCCGCCTTGGCTCCCTCCTCCTCGCTAAGCCGCACCGCCAGGTGGTCCAGCCCGTTCTTTGCCGCCGTCTCCCACTAACACGCCTATCCTGGCAGGTCCAAGACCTCCAGGCCATGAACGAGGTCCCTCTCCCCACCACCCTTACAGTACCTAACCCGCACTCTTTCTCCCGCAAATACCGCCAACCACCTCCCACTATACTGTCCTCTCCCCACCCAAACCAGCTCGTCTCCCTGTCTCCGCTGAACCCCCTTCCTCCACACCCTCCTCTACCAGTTTATATCCGCTCTGCGAAATCGAAATTGCAGGCCATTCAAGTCTGCCGCCACCTCTGAGAGAGGGAGCACATTCTTCACTGTGGCTGCACGCAGACAATGCCACTGACTTTAGTGTCTGCTGTCATCCCGCCGCCTCCTTCCCTCAGGGAACTGTCAACCAGGTTCCCCAGACCTTCCCAAGCTCTCCCACTATCTCCTCTGCCTCTTTGCAGGCATGGGAAGATCTGACTACAAGGCCATAAAGGAATAAATCTCAGGCAGGACAGACAGGAGCCCAGAGCCAGACTGGCCGGTGAGAGAGAACACCTCCTCCCTGAGGCCCTTCCCCAGAACAACTGAAGGGAATGAGCCAATGTTGTCACCTGGCCTGTGCTCTCACTGTAACAAACCAGGACACTGGACTCGGCACTGCCCTAATCCCAGCCCCCTCCCCCAGAGCCTTGCCCACTCTGCTGGCAGATGGGTCCCTGGAAAATGCATTGTCCTCTGTGTACCCCTCAAAGTGCCTGAGTATGGAGGACCTTTAAAGACCTGTCCCCTCTCTGCTGTTGGCATTGAGGGAAAGCAGTCCCAGCCACTCTGCACCCCTCCTCTTAACTGCCTCTGGAAGAAACAGACGTCTGCCCAAGCTTTCAACTTACTCTTTCCTAGTAATTCTAACCTGCCCCATTCCTATTCTGGTGGGAGACTTTCTATTCAAGACAGGAGCGTTTCTTTTCTTTCCTGTAACCCCAAAGCAGGTCTTCCTCCTAACCCTGGCAATACAGGCCGATCCTGTGCATCCTTTTCTCCAAAAAGACCCAACTCTATCTTCTCCAGGTCTCTTATTTAGAGCTCACCAGAAAAGGCAATCCCCTCCTCAAGAAAAAAACTCCTCTCCAGTCTTATCTCCTCCCCACCACAAAAAGGAATTTCTCTCCTTTCTGAGGTTAGCCAATTTCTTCTGGCGCTGGTTTCTTAACTTTGCCCTCCTAACAAAGCCCCTATACCAAGCTATGGCAGGACAAGACATTGACTTGCCCCTCCCCAGTCCCCTCTCAATCCAACAGCACCCATCCCTGTGTTCAGTGCATCACTTACCGAGTACCTGAGATGCACCTAGTGAAATGGCCAGTTACTGCCTGCTGAGCAGTCAGAGAGAGGAAGTCATGTACTTGCCTCACCTAGAACAAAAACTGATGGGAGTGAACACTGTGTCTCCACATGAAGGAGTGGGGCCCACACACACACATGGACCCTCTGATGGGATGGGGACCACACACACGGAGCCCTTTCTGATGATGGGAGTGGGGACCACACCCACTCATGGTGCTTCTGATCGAGTGATGCCCATACATGTCCAGCTGGAAAGAGAGCAACTGTGTTCTGCAAACTCAAGACCAGGGAGAGAAAAGTACCTTTGTCTCTGCTTATCCCACACAGAGGAGCACCCAGGTCCCACAGGAGTCAGCTCTGGGCCCACAGCTGCCTGAGTCAAGAGTAGGACCAAGAGGCCTGCTGCAAAGCCAACACTGGCTCCTGTCAGCAGATGGAACCTCGTGGGAGTAGGACAGAGCAGTCCTCAGTTGTTCGTCTTTGAGCACGGCCTAGCCCTCTGAGGAGTGGCTGCTCGGTAAGGCCAGTCCCAGGATGGGCTGCAGGGCTTCCCCCAAACCAGGACCAGACAGGAGGCTACCACCAGCAGGCCACAGAGGGACAGAGCCAGTGAGTAAGGGAACAGACCCCAGAGCTGTACTTCAAGAAGATAAACCTACAGTCTACACAGACGTACTGCCCAGTGGGTATGAAAGGCTGACTTTGGGGAACAGAGCTAGCTCAGACTTAGTGAAGACTTGATGAAAAGCTTGAAACCACCAAGAATGCTAGCCTTCTGTGAACAGTCCAGCAGGACCGAGGGGTGTCCATCAGGGAAGACAGCCCTTGTCCTCTCACCTAGGCCCTCACCAGCACAGGGGATGCATTGGGGTACAGCATCCTGACACCCCCTAGAGTGCAGAGCAGAGCTTCCCATGTTCCAGCACCCACATCCCCTCCTCCCTTGCTTCGACTACCCAAGTCTCCTTCTCCTCACTACGTGTCTCAGTCAGCATGGCCCACAACAAAACCCACATGCATTTCTTCTCAGTTCCAGAGGCTGGAGTCCCACACCTGTCCACATAGTTCTGAGGCCCCCCTGTTGCCCTCATTCCCTCCAGTAGAGACCTACCAGGCTGGACCGGGCCCCAGCCACCTGCCACCCTCAGTTTCCTCACTAAAGACCTCCTCTCCACATAGTCAGACTCTGGGGTGCTGGGGCCAGAGCATCACAGCCTCGTGAGCAGGTGTGACCTGCGTAAGGACGCCGCCAAGCCTTCCGCGTGGAGAGTGCATCTGCTACCCTCACGCTCGCCAGGTTGGGTCTACAGTCTTTGGAGACAACCTCTCAGTTGAAAGATGTCTAGTACCTGAGCAAGACGCATCTCTACAGAACAGGTTTTGAAACAGAGCTGTATTCTCCTGAGAAATGTAAACCCTGTGCAGTGACCATTCAGGCCTTCCTGCTTCAAAGTCAGGCCCGCTGACACTTCTGCACGATTTCAACCCCACAGAAATCAACCACACAGCACCGCAGTCACACCAGTTTGTCACAGTCTGGGAATGTCTGTAACAACCTGACCAGGCCGCCAGGTACACAGATTCTTGGGTAAACACTATCTGCGTCCACCTGGCTGCAGATCGGAAAGCTGGCTTCTCCTGCTTCTTAAACACAGTTTGGTGTATCTGCTTATTTCACATACTGAGATAAAGTCTGTATCAAGAGTGGATCACAGATGCCACCCTCGGGCCTCCTTCCTGCTTGTGGAGTAGACAGAGGCTGATGGCTGAGGGCCCCCGGCCCCCTGCCAAGCACAGCCTCACTCACTCGCGGTCCCAAGGGGTGAGACAAGTCCATAACGGCAACCCTGAATTACCAGCCTGATGTCTCGTGGACCCCTTCCCTTTAAGAGAGTTAAGTTCTGAGGTGATCATGCAGGTTTCTTCTGGGGGGGGAGCAGCATAAACGCGCCAACACGCCGCTCGCTAGTCAGAGGAGCGGACAAGGGACAGTAAAGGGCCACGTGAGGAAAGCAGAGTACATGATCTGCCCCCCACTATTCGAACCCAACTTACATTTCACAAACGGGTCAAAAGAACAAACATCTGCAGACCCAGTTTCAGGCCATGTGGGGTTTTAGACTGATCCCTCTGAGATACAGCAAAGGAGACTGCAGTCAGAATACAACACTTAGTGGCGATTCTAAACTCTAACCGCAAACTACAACGATACTCCAAAAATGACATAAAAAGTTACTTAAAATACTGAAATTAGAGTCAAATAAATTATCTTTTTAAAAAACATGCAGATGGAATAAAGGTGAGCAGAGGCAGGCAGAGGGGAGAAAGCGGTGTTTTATTTATTTTATTCAGGGGTTCTCTTGACTATTGCCCCCAGCCCCAGGATGCCAATCCAAGTCCTTAGGATGTACGTGGACTGCACCCAACTGCTGATCCACCAGGGTGCAACTAAACTATCTTTTCACTAAAGAGAGTTTCTCTAAAAAAATATTCAAAGTTGAAATTCTAACCTAAGAAACGTCAACTACAGAGGATGCAGTGAAAATCAAATGAGACGACAGGATTTCCTTATTTTGTGGGGTGGTCCCCTGACCACAAACCTGCCAGCACCTTGAACTGTGCTGATCACCATCGGTGACTGACAGCAACTCCATCTTTACCCCGAGGGACAGTCCCCCACGCAGAAACTGGGTTACCAGCATCCACACGTCGCCTGGGGGTGCTGCGTGCCTACAGCTCCTCCCCAGGAGGTTTGGCCCGGCCTCACAGGGAGATGGAGGACGGGGAGGAATGGGATGGTGGCCTGGAGATCCGCCCTGGGGAGTCCCAGCTGAGAGCCGGGCCACTGCCTGCATCCTGAAGAACAGAGACCATCCCCTCCACTCCGTCTAGGAGTTCAAACAACTGCAAGCAGTCAGTGCCCTTCGCTCTGTCTCTGGTAGCGACACCACCTCAGTGGTGTGTTCCAGCTCAGATAAATGTGGAGACAGGAGGTGTAAGTACGAAACAAAAGCGCCAGGCTGGCCTCGAGCAAGCACTGTGGGGAGGGATCTGCCCTGACGTCTGACGGCTGCTCACACCACAGACACTCCTGACCCGACCTTGACCTCCCCTTTGAGCCTGACCCCACCTGACCTGCTGTCTTATCCTGACCGACCTCACACTTGACGCCCGCCTCCGCCTGTGCTCGGGTGCAAACCCTGGGGCTCCATGAAACACCAGGTCCTCTCCCAGTAAAATACAGGCGCCACCACCTGCACGGCGCCCATCAGCTCCACCGCTGCGACGGCGACAGTCACTGCTGCAGTCAGGCGAAGCTCTCCTGAGACCGGCCTCCTCTCGCCACACTTGCTCTTTAAATTCCAAAAGCAGGAAAAATGAAGCTTCCTATGTTGGAAGAGAAAGCAGGGTGGCGCGGGTTGGGGGGAACCTGGGAGGGATTCCAGGACAGTGCCCACACCGCCGCCTGCCGACCACCCGTGGGGCCTACGGGAAGGCAGAGCAGCCGGCCAGGACAGCCTCCAGCACCACCTGAGAGGCCAGGCTCGGCACACAGCCACCACCAACTCTGCTTTATGGGTGGAGCTGCGAGCACGCCAGAGTCCCCTGTGCCTACGGGGGCTTCGTAGGGCAGGAGCAGAAATACCACCCACAAGCATACAGTGTTTACTATCGCACAGAACAGCTGGCATCCCTCTAGAGAACTGGAGAAGCAGGAGAGGGTCAGACGAATAGAGGGAAAGAGGGAGAGAGACGGAGACGGAGAAAGAAAGAGATGGACAGGGAGACAGAGGGACCTCAGTGGACATCTCCCTTTTGTCCAGGTTTTCCTTAAGCCACCAGAGAAAGTCTTCCAACCCCCTCCCCGCCCCCAGGCCCCTGCCCCCTGCCCCTGGGCTGGCTCAGGTCCCAGGAACAGAAGCCAAGACAGGGCTGGGTGTTGACAGAGAAAGATGAAAGCACCCCTGTGAAGGGTGAGGACTTCAGAGGCAAGAAAACCTAGGGGCACCGGGGTCTGCTGGTGGAAGGAAAGAGGACCTGGAGTGCTCCCCACGCCTGTGCACCTGGGAGCCACCAGCCCCTCACAGGCTCTGCCTACCAGGAGCAGCATCCTGTGCAAGCTCAGCAACACAGTGGTCGTGCACAGGTTCTAAAAAGTGCTTTCAAGCACAGTGCACATCACGTGCAGGTCTCTCTATCGGCGACCTCGCCAACAAGACACGGGACACCGGAGAAACACTACTCCAAGGCAGGGAGGGAGCTGCCGTCTCCAGTCTCCACCCCAACAGTAGGAGGTACCGCCCCTCCTACTAGAAGGTACTGATCAGAGAAGGAGTCCGTACAGGCTGCCATAAATCCTGGGAGAAACGCCACCATGAAAGAGAGAATGTTCGGCATGAACAGTGTCATGGCTGATTGCATCTTCTGTCCACCTCCTCAGCGAAAATTGCTGGGAATTACGTAACTCCTGCACAGAAGGGAGTTTATTCACCTACCATACTGAAAGCCTTCTCTGAGAACATCAGCTGTAACAATGTTACTAGAGAAGTTCTCACCGTCTGAAATATTCTCATCAGTTTCTCTGGATTTGGGAAGAGGGAAGTAGTACCTTTCCTCATTTTTGAGGTCAAATCACTGAAAAGGCCATGGTGCCACTGCAGACTTCCTGAAGGCCGAGTTTGGTGGACAGAACACCTACCCCGACCAGAAGCACCAGATGCCATGCACCACGTTCACGAAACACAGAAAGGGGCCTCCAGGGAGGTGGCCAGATTCCAGCACGAGTCTAGCTCCTGGGTGGCCTTTGTTTTGGAGGACACATCCAATTATGCCCAAGCCCCCAGTCCCCAGCTCTAATGGTTATGAAATTCCTCCACAGTCCCAAAGCTAACCTTCCAAAGCCAAGAACAGACCTGCGACCCTCACGTCCACTCTAGAAGGGCCAGTAGCCGAGATGTGCTGGACCACTCTGCTCAGCCCTTCCTGTTCCAGAGAGTTTCCCCTTCGCTGGGATCCAAGTGCAGGGCACCCTGAACGCATCAGTGGCATCCCCATAGCTTTATCTTCAAAAACGTGAGCTAGAACAGAATGCTGGCTAGCTTTGCTTTCCAGTGGAAGCTCCTCTCTGTCAAGAGTTTCTAATTGGAAACCTTCCCAAGTCAAGACTATTCAGCTGCAATCCAGTATCTTCCTGAGTAGAACTTCTCTAAACAAACAAACAAAAAACAGTGCAAGTGCTCAGGTTTGAGTCTGTGGCATCTTCGTCCATAATTTGTACTTGAAGATGCAGAACAACACCACACAGCAGAGATAAGGACCCAGATGGACAGGCTTCCAAACTGAAGAGGGAGGGGGGCTCACCCAAGGTCCAGACCTCCACTACTGAGACAGCCCAGCTCCACGGGGTGCTTCTCACATCGCACCCTGCATGGACACACACAGAAGTGTGCCAGAATGACACCCAGTGGACCAGGAGCCTCCTGAGGGTGAACTATGATGTGGACAGACAGAACTTTCGGATGGCGACTCAATAGGAAGCACTTTCAGGTTGCTCCATACAGAAAATGAAAGAAAAAACACCTATTTTCCTGAGACAAATACCAAGAAACGATTGGCATTTCAACTGGAGGTGGACTGGCTGACAACTAATGGTGGGTGACGGCACCCAGCATGGTTCTCAGCTAAACCGAGGATTTGGATTTGGGACAGAGCTAGGGCGTCTAGGGACGTGCAGTGGGGCAGATCCAGGGGAGGCGGCTAGGGATTTCAGTACCAGCTGCGGGGGCAGTGAAAAGCACACCCAGCAGGTTGAGAAACAAGCCAGGGAAGGCCAACTTGAGAGGGTGAAAGGAGAGCCAGCACACCCAGAGCAGCTGGAGCCTATGCAGTCAAACTGCATTGGGCGCTGCCATCACTAGAAATTAGCCAGAACGCAAACCCCTCCGACAACCATTCACACCAGAGCCTGGGGTGAGCAATTATCCTGCCACCCCATATCCCACCCACCGGATATCCCACCCATCGGATATCCCATTCCCAGGATTAGAGTGAGAAAGCAGTTCATATAGGACCAAATCTCAATGCTACCTGCTGGTGCCACCTTGTGGGTAGAGCCGAAACTGCAGCCTGATTGCCAATCCTGGGCAAGTCAACCCTACACCAATGCCAGGGAAACAGAACGCCGAATAGAGCAAAAGTACAGAGAAACATATATGAAATGATGGACCCAATAAAAAATCCAGGGTAACATCTGAATACAGACCTGAAGATGAATTTAGGGTAAATGTGATTAACATACTCATGGGAATCCAGAAGTCAGTAAAGGCAGTAAACAAGAATGTCAAAGAGAAAAATTAAGACCAGAAATTAAACAGGTAAGAGATAGGATGGCTGAATTAAAGAACACAACAGTGGGACTAAACACTACGCTGGGTGAAGCTTCCAACAGAATCAGCAATCTGGAAGCTGGGACAGAGCAAATCAGAAAAGAGATAAAAAAAATTCAAAGAAACATCAAAAGGAACAACATTCACATCATAGGGGTCCCAGTGGAAGAGAGAAAAAAGGGGGCAGAAGCCATATTTGAAGATATACGAAGTGAGAACTTCCCCCGTCTAAAGAATGAAACAAGTCTCCAGATCCAGGGAGCTCAAAGAGTTCCTAATAAAAGAAACTCAAATAGAAATACACCTAGACACATCATCATCAAAACGTCAAAAATACAATATAAAGAATCTCACAAGCAGCCATAGGAAAACGTGTCATATACAGAGGACCCCCCCCCCCATCACTGTCAGTGGAATTCTCAAATTTAACTCTACAGGCCAGAAGGGAATGGCATAATATATTCAAAGTGCTGAAAGAAAAGGATTTTCAGCTAGGATACTACATCCAGCAAGATCATCATTCAGAAATGAAAGAATGATCAAAAGCATTTCTAACAAGCAAAAGTTAAAGGAGTTCATCACCACAAAATCAGCTCTGCAAAAAAATATTAAAGGATGCTCTATAAAACATAAAGTAACCACACAGAAAAACAGTAACACAGCAAATATTAAAAGAGGGGAGGAAGAGAACAAAAATGTGGATAGTTTCAATGAGTGGAAGACTACTAATATGCTTTCAAATAAAATTAGGTAGTAAACATAGAACTGTGAATGCTAACTTCAGAGTAACCTCAAAAATACATCCCCAGGGAGAATGCGAAGAAGAAAACAAAAGACGAAATCAATCAGAACATAACTGCACCCATCCAACCTAAGAGCAGAAAGACAAAAAAAGGCAGCATCTGGAGCAACATACGAAAGACAAATTATAAAAAGACACTAAGCAGCTATATATCAATACTCAACCTAAATGTTAAAGGGCTGAATTCACCAAACAACAGAGTGGCTGAATGGATCAAAAAGCATAACCCAACCTTCTGCTGCACTTAGGAAAGCCAATTTCTTTTGAAAGATAAACTAAGGCTCAAAGTCAATGGCTGGAAGACAATCCTAGAGTTGAATGGCAACCACCAAAGAGCAGGAACGGCTATACTCATATTAGATAAAACAGATTTTCATCTAAAAAGCACAACCAAAGACAGAGATGGACACTATATAATGATTAAAGGATCAATCCAGCAGGAAGACATATCGCTTATTAACACATATGCACCAAATGAAGGAGCATCAGAATACGTGAAGGAAGTATTATTAAACCTGAAGGGAGACACTGACAGCAACGAAATAATAGTGAGGGACTTCAACACCCCACCTACAACAATGGACAGATAAATCAGGCAGAAAATTAACAGGGAAACAGCCACGTTAAATGACCATCTGGAACAGAGAGGTCTGCTAGACATATACTGAACACTTCACACAACGACTAAAGATTTCACTTTCTTCTCAAGTGCTCATGGAACATTCTCAAGGATAGAGCATATGCTGGGACACAAAACATGGACGTCATACCAGGCATCTTCTCTGATCACAATGGCCCAAAATTGGAAATCAGCCACAAAAAGAAAGGTGGAAGACCCAAAACTAATTGGGAATTTAACAACAGACTCCTGAAGGACTCCTTGGGTAAAAGAGAAAATCAAAGAGCACTTAAAAAATACTTAAGAGACAAATGAGAATGAGGACACGAGCTACCACAATCTATGGGATGCACCAAAGGCAGTATTAAGGGGAAAGAAACTTCATGGCAATCAAGGCCTATCTCAAGAAACGAACAAAAAAAATTGCAAATATGTACAACTCAACTCTATATTTAAAACAACTAAAGAAGAGTAATTAAAGCCAAAGTCAGAAGAAGAAAGGAAAAAATCAAAATTCAAGCAGAAATAAATGAAACAGAAAACAAAAAGACAATCCAGATGATCAATGAAACCAATAGTTGGTTCCTGAAAAAATAAATAAAATTGACAAAACACTGGCTAGACTCACAAATAAAAAAGGGAGAAAACGCTCATAACTGGAATCATAAATGAAAGGGGGAAAGTTACAACAGATACCACAGAAATTCAAAACATCATAAGGCACTACGCAAGCTCTACGCCAACAAAATGAACAACCTTGAGGACATGGACAGATTTCTAGTATAGTATAGTCTACCAAGACTGAACCAAGAATTGGAAAAACTGAATAGAACAATCACAAACAGTGAAATTAAAGAATCAGAGGCCTCGCCTCCAAAAAAAATCCCAGGACCAGATGGCCTCTCCAATGAGTTCTACCAAACCTTCAGAGAAGAATTAACACCTATTCTTATCAAGCTCTTCCAAAATATTGAAGAACAGGGAACTCTCCTAATACATTTTATAAGGTTAACATTACACTGATACCAAGAGCCATTAAGAAAATTACAGACCAATATCTCTAATTAATGTGCAAAAATTCTCAACAAAACTATTAGCAAACCGAATTCAGCAATGTATCAAAAAAGATCATCCATCATGACCAAGTGGGATTCATCCCAGAGATAGAAGGATGGTTCAACATACACAAATCTATTAATGTCATACACCGTTATCAACAAGAGCAAAGAGAAAAACCATGTGATCATATCAATAAATGCAGAGAAAGCTTCTGATACGATCCAACACCCATTTATGATTAAAAAAAAGCTTCCATAAAATGGAAATAGAAGGTACATACCTAAACATAATAAAGGCCATATATGAAAAACCCACAGCCAACATCATAGTCTATGGCAAAAACTTGAAAGCATTTTCTCTTAGGTCAGGAACAAGGCAAGGTTGCCACTGTCATCACTGCTATTTAACATTGTACTGGAGGTCTTAGCCAGAGCAATTAGGCAAGAAAAGGAAATAAAAGGAATTCAAATTGGAAAGGAGGAAGCAAAAATCTTATTATTTGCAGATGACATGATTATATATATTTTAAACACCAAAAACTATCAATAAACTTCTAGAACTCATCGAGTACAGTAAAGTGGCAGGCTACAAAATCAATGCACAAAAACCTGTTGCATTTTTATACGCAAACAACACATAGAGTCAGTTAATCTATGACAAAGGAGCCAAAAGCATTTGACGGAAAAAGGAAAGTCTCTTCAACAAATGGTGTTGGAAAACTGGACAGTCACAGTGAAAGAATGAAGCTAGACCACTATTTTAACACCATTCACAAAAATTAACTAGAAATAGATTAGAGACTTGGACATCAGACAGACCAGAGACCAGTCATAGAAGCCTTTGGGGACTCAACTCCGCCACTGAGGGAAACAAAAAGAAAAATAAACAACTGTGACTACATCAAACTCCTAAGGAGCTTCTTCACAACAAAAGAAAACACCAAAACCAAAAGGAAACCTACTAACTGGGAAAAGATATTTGTATTCAATAATTCTGACAGACTTAATACCTAAAACATACAAAGAACTCATTAAACTCAACAATAGAAGAACAGGCAATCCAATCAAAAATGGGAGGAGGAACTGGAGAGAGACTTTTCTGAAGAGGATATACAGATGGCCAACAGGCACATGAAATTATGTTCCTACTCACGCTCAGGGAAATGCAAATTAAAACAACGAGATATCAAAAATGTTGGCAAGCATGTGGAGAAAAGGGAACATTTTTGCACTGTTGTTGGGAGTGCAAATTGGTGCAACCCTATGGAAAGCAGTTTGGAGATTCCTCAAAAAGTTGAAGATGGAAATTCCATGAGATCCCATCATTCTACCCCTGAGTATATACCCAAAAGATATAAAAACGCTCATTTGCAGAGATTTATGAACTCTCATTTTATTGTAACCCCATTCACAATAGCTCAGAACTGGAAATTACCTACGTGCCCAACATCAGATGAATGGATAAGATAGAATACTACACAGCCCTCAGAAGAGATGAAATCTTGTCATTTGAATCAACATGGATAGATCTAGAGGGGATTATGCTAAGTGAAATAAGTCAAAAGAAGAAAGATACCAGATGTTCTCACTCACAAGCAGAATGTGAAAAAACAAAACAAAGGAACAGACGAAACAAAACCAACCCTTAGACACTTGCAACAGAACTGAGGTTACCAAAGGAATGGAGAGCAGGGCAAATGGTGGCAGAGCTCACTGCACAATGGTAAACAACACTTGGTGATTTGGTGGAGGGCATAGTGTGGTGACACATTGTCTAAGGAATGGGGAACCTATACATAAGAAGTTATTTTAAGGTGTAGAATAATCACTACAAAATTGATAAATAAGAAATATATATAAATAAAAATAAAAGCAACCTTTAAAAAAGGCATCTGTAACTGAAAGTTTCCATTGTGAGACTTTGTGAGTTTCAACAAAAACAGGAGGACATGCCAAGAATTCCCTCCAGCCTCGTGCACACCCTTGATGGCAAACTTTGAACAAAGAGCAGGAACCTTCCTCTCTTCTGATTCTGGTGTCCCAAGCACATGTCAATGAGGCCATGATTTAAGCCAGATAAGGCCTCTGGTCCTCACCTCAACCCCAGATGACTTAGCTCTGGGGCTTCCTCCTTGTTCACACCCAGTTCCTTCCTGAGTCCCAACATAGCTTCACTCCCCTTCCCCAAACTACAAGCTCAAGGCATTTCTTTTACAAAATATACACAAATGGCTTTGTCCTGTGTGACAGGCTGAGTGATCCTGGGATCTACAATGAACAACAGACAGAAAAATCATGAAGTGTCAGTTCAATAGCCTCTACTAATTAAGATGAATAGGACTAAAAATGCTTTCAGAATAATTAAAAATGGCTGAGAAATTTCTATCTGTAAATTACAATATGCTATAAATTATAGTATGCTTTGTTCAATTCAACTAACATTTATCCTACAGAGAATTTCCCCAAGCACAAGAGCAAAATTTTACAAAACAAATAGCTTCCATTTGCTAAGCTCCTCCTACATATCAAAACCAGGTGATGGCAATGGGATATTCCTGACACTCCTCCTGTGAAGTAGGCATTCTTGGTGCAGGGGATGAGACCCTGGCCAACGGGCAGCAGCAGGCAGCCTCCTCCTCTGATACCCATTCCTTCCCATATTAGCATGAGAAGTGGAGAAATGGCAGTAAGATACTCACCTCTTGCTTGAACACTACATGAGATCCTAGGACACAGTTCCACAAACCCAAAGTCTCACACTTCACATGTGATTTCACCTGTGTCTTCCTTCTGCTTTTGGTAACTAAAGAGGTCTAAAGATTTCTTTCACATGTCTCTGCCAAACCCAAAACTTTGCACTAGGCTTCAACAACAGTTGCTATACATCAGAAAACACTTCAAGTCACCCCCGTCAGGTGGAGGAGACCAATGTGTCCAGTCAAAGCCTGAGATACTTCAGTTCAAGTCCAATTCCTCATGAATGGAGACACTTAAACACCACTATCAAGTCCTGGAGAGAAACAGCAGATCGCTCCTGACATTTTCTACAGGGTCCTGTGAAGGGTTGAGCTGGGTGAACAAAGGAGTCAGGCACCAGCACATGAAGAAAACCCAGCTGGGTGGCACTTTGTCTTATAATATCTCCATGACTGGCTGAAGACTTGTCTAAAGAGACATCCTGGCCTCACAGATCATGCAGAAGAGTCAAGTGTTTCTTTTGGGATTCTGTGCTTTCTGCTGACTTATCCTGTGCTCTCATCAGTCACATTAGTGAATTTAAGACTCCTTTTGTCTTCAGTCTCAAAGATGTCACTGCAGCAGCGCTGGCCTTTGGGAATCCTGACGCGTATAGAAGTCTAGTGCTGCCCGGCCTCACAGAGGGACCGAAACGTCAGTGCTGGCAAAAGCTGCAGCATCTCCACACATAGAGCAAAGGACCCTCAACAGCTGCAGCAGAAGTGGGATTTTCTCATGAAAGGACTTCCCACTGTCTGACTGGCTTACTTTTACCCTAGTGTGCAAGTCCTGTGTTTCAGACGTCCTGTACTCAGAGGGTCGCTTTACATTTGGTGAGAGACTATTGCACTTGCTCTAATTATATTATGAAGCAGATGGCTTCATTAACCCACAGTGGCAGAAATAACCAAAGCCCCTAACAAATAAAAATCCCATCCGGACACCTGGAAAGCACTGAATGACTTATTCAAAATGCCTCTCAAGTGCATTTGGGGAAATGAGCTTTCCACAAACCACAGACTAGAGAGATGGTTTCAGCTGTGCTCACACCAGCTTTCCTCTGTGTACCGAAGGGCTGCATAAATATTTCAGCGGAGACAGGGGAAGAGTGTGTACAATCAGAAAGCATGGCAGGGTCTGTAGATGCAGGCATAGCCACAACAATTAATGACATTTGGATTGACAGACACCTACAGTGTCCTAGGCAAAGACAAGAAAAAGAGCTTAAAATGTAGTCGTGGGCTGGTGGGAGATAAACATAAATTAAATGTTAATGACATGAAATGCAAACAGACCATTCAGGTGCTCACCATCCATTCTGCTGGCCTTGGCTTCAGTCCCCACCCCACATAAGTGCTGCCATCCTCATCAGCCTCCACATGATCGACATGACAGGTGCCATCAGCACTACAAATCCACAGTCCCACCAGACCTATGGAGCAAAATGCTTGTATGCACCCGTGTCCACACAAAAAATACCCCAACTTCCGTGGAATTCAGTCTTGAGAAGAAACAGAACATAGGAAATAACAATTATATACTAAATTATATACTATATACAACTATATACTAAATTATTATAAACTAAAATCTGGGAAAATAAAAGTATGAAAAGGCATAATAAGTATAATTAAAATGAAGCAGATCAGAGAGGCCCCTGAGCAAGGACATCTGAGCAAAACCCTGAACAAAGTAGGAAGTTAGCCACATTGAGGAAGAAAATATGGAGGAAAATCTACCTAGAGCAAGAAAAATGTCTTTCCAAGGAACACCAGAGTTCCAGAAACCATTAGGAAAAGACTTTTTTTTTTGGAGGGGAGGAGAAGAATTAATTTGCAGGAAGGAAAGGAGAGGAGGAAGCAGCATCTGTAGTTATTTTGGTTGTACAGCCCAGTCCCAGGCCACAAAGTTGGGTCCTTGGGCTTCCTATGACCTGCATGCCAGCATCTCAGTCACGAGCCAAGAAAACATTTCTTAACGAGACTACATTATCTTCGGTCGGTGTGACAACACTGCCATAAAGTTAACGGGTAAACAGCCAACTAAAGAAAATGTTTTAATGCCAAAACAGAACAAAGATCATCTCCTAAGGTATAGTGTTCCCTGGGTGCTCCGCCCACCCCAGCAGGTTCACACACAGGCAGAACAAAAAAGTGGGGTTCACGATGGCCTTCGTCTCTGGGTTTCTCACTTTCCCTTGATGACCACTTTTATGACATTAATAGAAGTGGCCATCTGAGCACTCAGAAATATGCATTTAAATTCACACCAAGTAAGTAAAGTAATTTTGAAAGAATATTTTTTGTTTTGGGGGAATTGCAAACTCCTATATGAAAGAAACACCCTTTCAACTGACCCACCCTGTTCAAAAAGTAGTCTTTTAGAAAATGTGCCTTCCTAGACAAGGTATGCTTAGGGCGAGAGAACTCCACCAGGAAAACCCACTATCCTCCTCTCCAGACAGTTTCTCCTCAAGGTGAAAGTCACTTCACTTTCGCAGGAAACCAAATCCTGCTTACCCGTCACTACGTGCCCAGACCCCACAGCGGCTCTGACTTCCACCTCTCGATGCCATTCTCTGCGAAAGGCTGTCACAAGCTTCTGTGTGTTGGGGCTATTCAATGTCTAACAATATCCCTTCTGTTTTCACAAACTAGACATGGTTAGTTTAAATTTCAGCTGCTTTTACCCCCTCGTTTGATCAACAAGAAAAGAAACTGTGATCCAAGCTCACACTTCCACTGGGCAGAGGCATGAAACCCCTGCTCATTTAAGTCCGTTCAGGAGTGGAGAGGGACAGCTGTGGGTTTCCTCTGCTGGAGAGAACCATCTCAGCCATGAAGAATATGAGCAGCGTGGATCTCATCCTCGAACCAGACCCGTGTAAACCTGCTGCTGTCTCAGGCGATCACTGAGGATCTGGCTGTGAGACATGGTTTCATTAATATTCATGTTTTGATACTGTTTGCTAACATTCACTGATTTCTAAGCACTTCAGGGATAATCAATCACTTCATCCTCCATGTGCAACTTTTTCTTTTTTCAGCTCTGAGACATACTTGACAAAACCGTACTATGTTTAAAGTTACAACATGATGATGTGATATGTGTATATACACTGTGACAGGAGTGCATCCCTCAAGTTAATTAACACATCCATCGCCTCACATAATAATTTTCATTTTGATAATCATTAAGGTCTACTCTCTTGGTAAATTAAACTTGTACAATATAGTGATATCAACCTATCAGTGACAGCCACCAGATCACACATCAGATCCTTAGGCCTTATTCATCCTACAACTCAGTGTGGGTAAGTTTACCAACCACGCACGCCCTGTGACTGGCAGCTGCCCTTCTAAGGCCTCTGTGGGCTCAGCTTCTTCAGATTCCACTAGTAAGTGCTCCCACACACTTACTTCTGCTCACTTCAGTCACAAAGCCCTCCATTTTCTCCTATGTTGTCATGAATGACAGGCTTCCCGTTTTTCTTTTTTATAGATGCATCATACTTTGTTTAATGTTCTACATTTTTCACTGAGGTGGCACTGGTTTGTAGTTTCAGCAGCACACGGTATTCTGCATCTATATCCTCCACAGCACGCAGACTCACTGTCTCTAGTCTTCACGTTTCAATGAACCCCTTTTCCATTTCATCCACCCCAACCCCTTCCCCTCTGGTAACAATGTTCTCTGTATGAGTTGGCTTTTGTTTTGATTTACTGAATTTCCTTCTTTTTTAGGTAGACTGCTAACAAAGTCAAATTTTTGTAAGGTCGCCATATATTTCAGGCGTATTTTTCAGTAGCACTGTCATTTGCTTATATTCCATCAAAACTGTTCCATCATCTAGAACAATGATTTTCTGTGACCAATAGGACTTCAAAAATAATCACTATAAGAAGTTTGGAGAAGTGTTGTGCTGTCACTAAAAAAGGGGCATTCATGTGAAAAATTTCCTGTAAATAGTTTTTAAAAGGAACAAGGAACTCATAGCCAAAATATATAAAGAACCATACAACCAGCCAACCACACCACCACCACCAGTTTAAAAAATGGGCAGAGGATCTGAATAGACAGTTCTCCAAAGAACAGAAACAGATGTCCACAGGCATCTGAAGAGATGTTTCTCCTCTTGTTACTGGGGAAATGCAAAGAGAGGCATCTTATTACCCAAAGATGGAAACAAGAAGTGTTGGCAAGGATGCTGAGAAAAGGGAATCCTTTTTACACTGTTGGTAGGAGTGTAAAGTGGTACAACCTTTATGGACAGCAGTGTAGAGATGCGTCAGGAAATTAAGACAACTACCATATTGTCCAGTAATTCCAATTCTGGTTTTCCGTTTCAAAGAATATGAAAACACTGGCTCACACTGCTGATTTAGTAGTTAGGTCTGCAGCTTTTGGCCAGTTCACTCCACATGCATCCCAAGGCCTCAGGTTAATGTCCCAGGAATAGGGGAAACAACCAAGATGAACAACTAAATAAAATTTTTAAATGTTTCTTTCTCCTCTCTATTACCTTCAATGCTGCCAGCACCTTCCCATCTACAAACTTATACAGGTGTGCCCTGGTAGAGCAGTGGTTGGGTGAATGTCTTCTGAAGGACACAAGCCACATAATCTGGGGTGCAAGTCCCAGGTCTGGGGGGAAGCAATCAGTTTGAACAACTATATGGAAATGAAATAAAATGCGAATCTCTCTTTCTGCCTGTCTGCCTGCCTACTTACCTTCATTCTTGCCTGCACCTTTCCTTTTAAAAAAGAAAATGAAAACGCTGATTCACAGAGCTAGATGACCCACCCATGTTCACTGCGGCATTATCGACAATAGCCAAGAGCTGAAAACAGCCTAAGTGCCCATCAACAGACGTGTGGGAAAAGATGCGGTACACACACGATGAACTACAACTCGGCTATCAAAAAGATAAAACCCTGATATTTGTAATGACACGAATGGGCCTAAAGGGAATCATGCTCAGTGAGATAAGTCAGAAAGCACATGGTATGATTTCACTCATATCTGGAAGAAAAAGAAAAAAAATCAACAAATCAGATTCTGACACAGAATGGTAGTCATCGAAAGAGGGATATGGGGGGCAGAGAGGGGGTTAATATGGGTAAAGGGAGTGAGTTCTAAGGTGATGGATAAACCAGACTTTTGGTGGCACTCAGTGCAATACATTCAGGAGTCAAAATGCTGTACCCCTGAACCTATATAATACTACAGTCCAAAGTTACTTCAAGAAAAAACATTAAAACAAATATTTAAATGAACAATGTAGTTTTAGTCTGTATGGCTGCACAAAACATTACACTCCTATTTTATTGCTCTGAAGCACACACAGACAACCAAAGGATAGCATCAAGCTCAAACTGTCCAGCAAACACTGAGCCACACCCGTTTGTTCATTATTTCCTAACAGGTAGTTAATGTGCCCTTCAATCAGGGGAGGATTCAAGCAACACCACCATTCTAGATCCCCACATGAGTTAAGGGGTTGTCCCAGAACCTCCTAGTGGGATGTTCTTACAGCCCACACAGAGGGCCATCAGCAACAGCAGAGCAGCCCGGAGGCTGACCTTTCCCTGCCCTCCCATGTGAGGTGGACTACCATCCACTCACCTCACCCAATCAGTTCACATGGCCTCTGAGAAAGCAAAATCACAAGGTCCATATGCATTCCAAAGATGACCTAAATTATGTCCTTGCTAATGACTGAATAGATGCTTTAGTAGAAAAAGGGGGGGAAATTTTAAGGGAAAAGATGAAGTACAAGTTTACTGAATTTCTGCCCTGAGGGGAAATTACTTTATAATCAACCTAAGTATAGGCCCAGAAAAGGAGTCTCTAAATGATACCAATAAAAGGAAAAATTCCACATCCTCACCTGCCTTTATTAACAAACAGCTTATTTCAAAGGTGTCCTCCCAGTGAGCACAAACACTGGCTAAAGGCCACCAGCTGCCTTGAGGGACAGAGCTCTGGCCTCACCCTTGGCCTCAGTAGGGCCAGAACCTAAGAGCTCTCCCCACCTCTAAAGAGGCTGGGAGACATGTTTTGAAAGACAAAACAGACACCCTGTCCTCGATTCTTGAAGGGGTGGGGGCGGCAGAGCACTGATCACATCCAGGTTCAGACGACACTTGCCTAACAGACAGAGCAGGGCCTGCGCGCCCCACAGGCACTGGAACAGTGGTGTGGCATTCTGAAGGAGCACGACACACACCAGGTCTGTAAGGCAGGAACCTAATCCTGCTGCTTTTCCCTCAAGTCCAAGTCCTGAGCCACAGCGCTGGACTCACATTGCCAACCACACCAAGAAAGGAGCAAGGTTTCCCCTAAAGTCATGAAATAAGGAGGACACACGTGGATGATCTATAAACAAAGCAAACAAAGAAAACAAAACAAAAAGACCTTGGACACTGACAAGATGATTGAGGTTCCTAGAGAGGAAGACGTGGAGGGCCAGGGGCCAGTGGGGAGGCCTCCTGGTACAGTGGAAGTGGGCGTGGTGTGCTGTCCCAGTTGAGGAGTGAGCCTGCACATTTAACACATATCCTATTTTCAACCAATGTTAGCTCATAAGAAAAAGAAAAAAGATGGCTTCTCAGCTTTCAGAAAGCCCGAAGGACACACTGATGGTCAGTGCACCCTGGCGAGCCCCAGCCCAGACTGAGGGATCCCATCGATACCGGGGGGACCCAGGCCCACCCGGAGAGGGGATCCTCGGGAGCGGGCAGAGGTCTGCAGGAAGTCTCAATCCTTGGGATGCCAGCATCATGTGGGGTACACACGTGGGCATCTGTGACCTCAGCTCACAGCAGACAGGAGGCAGGCCCATGGTCCCTTCCTGGGTGCACAGACACTGTTGGGGGGTGGCAGTGTCTCAGCCTTGGACAGCAAGGTCAGAGTAAAAGGGAATGTGATACAAAGAGACTGTGTATGACTGGACGTGCGGAAACTCCTGGCTTACAGCTTTTTTTTCTTTTTTGAGAGGCAAAAGCATTTTACTTATTTTTTATTTAGATGTTCACACTGTTTTGCTGCCCCCAGCCTCTGATCTTGAACCCAGGACCTCAGGATGTATGCGGAACTGCTCCCAGGGTGCACCAGACCACTAGTTCACCAAGATGTGCCAGCTTTTACTTTTTTCACATATGATTTAAAGTAAATCTTAACCTCTCACTGTCTCAATCTATTATTTATTGAAAAGACTTTAAATACATATGCAACTTGATTTAACATCACTACATCAAATGAAATAGGCAGGAAATTGCTTTATAAGCAAGACAGGAGGGCCATATCAAGGCAAAGACATTGTGACCATCACTACATAAAAGGGTATTTCAAAATCTATTGTGAGGGGATATTTAATATACTCATTAAAAATTTGAGCTTTATAGCATCAGATTTTCTAATCCATCCATTAACAATTCCTAATTATCTGACAATTTTTTTGGAACTCAGTTTCCTCATCTACAAAATGGGAATAATATGTTGTTTACTTATGGAGTTAACACAGTACTAACTTAGTTAACTTGTGTAATATTTCCTTCCATGACTTCAAACACCCTCTGTAGACTCATAGTTTCTATATTTATTACTCGAGCTTGATCTTTTTTCCTAAACTCCAGAACCAAATATCCAACTACTTTTAAACATCATCACTTGATTTTCTTGTAGGTATGTCAAATATAACATGTCTAAAACAGGGGCCCTCCAATACTCCCCTTTCTAACCTTTAGCCTTCTTTCACTGTCTTCCCTCTCTCATCACAGCAATGCCATGATTCTGGCTGCAGAGACCTCATAAACCTTGGTGGGTTTTTTTGGTTTGTGTTTTTAATTTATTTTTTAATTATAGTGACTATTCTACACATTAAAATAACTTCCTATGTACAGATTCCCCATTCCTTAGCTATATGTCAACACACCATGCCACAAACACCAAGCGTTCTTCCCCATTGTCCAGGGGGCTCCGCCACCATTTGCCCCACCAGCCCCAGTCCCTGTTGGTCACCTCAGTTCTACTGCAAACGTTTCAGGGCTGGTTATGTTTCATCTGTTCCTTTGTTTTGTCTGTTCACGTTCCACCTGTGAGTGAGGTCACCTGGTCTCTATCTTTCTCCTTCTGACTTGTTTCACTGAGCATCATCCCCTCTAGTTCCATCCATGTTGATTCACATGACAGGGTTTCATCTCTTCTCAGGGCTGTGCAATGTTCACTGCGTATACGCACCGCGTCTTCTTCATCCATCGTCAGATGTTGGGCACTGAGGTCGTTTCCAGGTCTTAGCTGTTGTGACCAGGGCTACAATTAAATATGGGCTTTTGTATCTTGGGTAGAAGCAGAACGACAGGATCCTACGGGATTTCCATCTTCAGTTTTTTGAGGACTCTCTACACTGTTCTCCACAGGGATTGTACCAATTTGCACTCCCACCCACGGTGCAAAAGTGCTCCCTTTTCTCCACATCCTCGCCAGACTTCTGGGGAACAGCCAGTCTCTCAAGTGTAAGGTGCTATCTCATTGCTGTTTTAATGTGCATTTCCCTGATACCCAGCGAGTAGGAGCATAATTTCACGTGCCTGTTGGCTCTCATACAGCAGCTTTTTAAGCTACTGATCTTTATTAAACAAATGTACCACAGCAGTTACATTAAAATGCCATCTGGTTCCCCAATCTCTGTAATCTTGTAAAATCTTCCCTACTGTGCATGTGCGTCCTGGCTTTTTACATATACAATTAGCCTAGATTGTATCTGAAAAGCTACTCAAATGAATACACAAAGTTTGTGTCCCCCTGGGACCCCTCTCACCCTACAGACCTATTAGAAAAACATGTAAGGTGCTATTTTCCCTTATCTTGAAAATTCTCAAATTGCTTAGTTTCTTCAAAATGTTTTGAGGAACAAAAGAAAAGTTGCCAGAGGTGGGTCCTAGGTGCTACAGAACAGGCATCACAGAGGCATGATGAATTATCCTCAAGCACTCCCACATTTTTACGCAAAGCTTTCATTTTCTACCTTTTTAACTTGACTACAATATTAGATTATTAGAGAGACACAGAGACAGAGACAGAGACATAAGGAAGCAAAGGCAGCAAGAGGAATTATAGAACAGTTTCATGTGACACCCTCCCAACACTATCTCTGACCAAGATCACAGGTCTGGACCTGGGTGTCTGCGGGCAGGTTGAAGTGACTGATGGGAAAGTCTAGCCAAGGAGTACATGCATGCCCAGAGTGAGGACAGGACTTCAGGCCAAGCATCTTGGAAGTCAGAAGATTGAAAGCCAGGGCGACAGTAGACGGGAAAAGGGTTGCTAAAGAAAAATCACCCAGATTATGGACTTACCCACGAGTCTCTTAGTTCAGATACAAGATTTGCTTGAGAAGCTGCCAATGCTAAGAAACTGGCTGAGTCTCTTTGCCCTATGTGAACAAGCCTGGGTCAAGTCTCACACTCATGGCTCCTCAATATCCAAGGGCATCAGTGAGCTGGGTCAGACCCAGTACCCTGTTGCTCAAGAGTCAAATCAATGGGCTGACCTACTTCTGCCATCCCAGCTTCTAGAAGACCCTGTCAAATGCTAGGTTTCTTCAAGAAAGAGACCGAATGTGACTACAAAACAATTGCTACTAGACTGTCAATCGTTCATTGTCTTTTTCTTTTTGGCTTCTGCTGTTCATAAAACAAAAAGAAATGTGGGTCACTTGGGGACACTGTGCTGCCAACCTCACCATTCTGGAACTGAATAGAACCCTAACTCGAAGAGGTAGAGGAGCTTCTTTTTCTTCCTCTCCACTCTTCCCTTCACTTTATATAGACTCCATAAAGCATGAATTCTGATTTTTCTCCTTTATATTGGGGGAGGTTGCCAATGAAACAAAACTATAGAAGATTTTCTTTAATCCTCTATCAGCAAACCAAAACGCAAGCATCTACTGCACTCCTGGAGCATTGTCACACAGACAAGACTTGCAATGCCTTCCAGGAGGGCCCACCGCGACACTTCTGCAATCTGAAGATTTCTCTCATTAGAACCTCCACAGGAACATGCTTTCATCTTACACAAAAGCAAACATATCATCCAGATCATGTTCTATAAGCAATGCCTAATCAAAGTGTTATTTATGAGGCAGCAGACTCATACAAATGGAATAATCATCAGATCTGCCAAACTCCTGATGCAATGAGCAAAAAAAGCACGATAAGGATTTACATTTAACCATTTCCACAAACACCCCAAATTTACTCAGAAAAGTGCTGAACTAGGCAGCCTGTGCTGAGAAAATGTAGATGTAGAAATTCTAATCCAGACTCTACTAATAAGGAGGCCTAACTCGTCTCAAAGTCTTTCCAGTGCTGTCAAAGGCACGGATGAGCAGCATGAGCCTACGATGTCTCCACAGCTGTCATAACTCATGACGAGCAACTGTATTTGGTGGGAGATGATTGGCAGGTGAAGAATGCAGCCTCTGGAGACCTCGGCACATTCCTGAGTTAAACAAGGGTCTTCCAAGACCACTCACCTCTGCATCAGCGATCATCACCTTGATCAATTTGCCAGATTTCATTTGCATGCATGGAACACCTATACATGATGCCATGAGCACCAAAACAAACCCCCTTCTCTACTCCTCACAAAGAAGTATAATGCAACAGTTATACAATAAAGAAATTTTTTAATTTGAGCTATTTTTTAAAAATTAAAACAGTCACAAAATATCTTATATTGCATAACTATTTATAACAGGAAACTCCATTTGTCAAGATTGCATATAATTAATAACTCTTAATACATTATTCTAACCCAAAGACAAAAAATATCTCTAAGAAAATAATACACAAAAAACAGTCAAGATGCTGTCAATTCACATAAGGAAGTTTTCATCGATTATTTTATTCTAGGGTGCAGAAATTCTCCAAGTAAAATGATTTTTCCCTAGAATACAGTCTCCATCATGTTTAAGTTATATAAGCTGAACCAAGGCGCTATTCTTTCCTACATCAAGGAAGACAACAGCACAAGAAAGAGCTTCAGCGGGGAATTTAAACTGTGGGAGACCACGGCTAACATTACAGGGATATTCAGCTCGCTCCTTTACATAGTTTGCAAGACCTTAGGAACTGGACCCTTCCCAACCTATCCAACATCTGACTCTCGCCCTCTTCTCCCACCCAATATCCTCCTCCCCATCTTACCCTCTGTCTGCACCTAACACCTGTCCACCCCGCCTCCCCACCACCGCATATGTAACCAGAGCAATTGCCAACTTCCTGTCCTCAGTCCTGAACTGCCAACAGCAGCCCATTTCCAGGGCTGTGGTAAAGATCACATGAAATCTTCACGTGGAACACTCCACCAGTGCCCTGCAGACCCTGGTGGTCACGAGTAGCACGACTCGAGACGCTCATCCACCGGCTCTCTCCTTCCTGTTCTTGATGCCTGTGACTCTTTCAGATGTTGGGGCAAATAGGCACTCTCCTCTGCCAAACTCCCTCCTGACCAGACCAACGCCCCTCAGCA
This sequence comes from Solenodon paradoxus, assembly GCA_004363575.1. Lineage (NCBI taxonomy): Eukaryota > Metazoa > Chordata > Mammalia > Eulipotyphla > Solenodontidae > Solenodon > Solenodon paradoxus. Next base: position 88,607 of record RJWH01002090.1, on the reverse strand, counting down.
AAGGGCTGCAGAGCCTGCTATGGTCCCCACTAAACCCTATGCCCCAAAGGAAGTTCTCTATCGTCACAGGTCCTATTTTGTCCCCACCCCCTGCATAGTGCTGGGTACCTAAAACATTTGCTGAAAGAGTGAAAGACTGAATGAATGGAGGTTGACAGGTAAGAGAATCTTTCCTGTTTGAAGTCAGATCCTATTTTTAGTTTTATTTTTGGTACAGGTACACTCTTGTATAGCTATGGGCTTCCCTTCTCTTCTACCCCCAAAACTGCTGCTGCTGGAAGACACGAAATTAGACTCACTGAACATGACTCAGACGGGCTGCTATTGGAGCAGGCACCATCTGGGGCCTGCAGACAGTGCTCTCCATCTTGCTGCTCCAACAATGTGCTGCTGACCCCACCAAAGCATATTTAGCTGGTTTCACTTTAAAACGGGAGGGTAGCAAATACCCAAAGCATTAAAAATATGCCTAATACTGAGTACAAGTTAATATATTTAAACTGCAAAAGCTAAGTGACTAAAACATCATTTGTACTAAATACTGTTTCATTCTAAAGCTAAATATGAGTTCTAACTTTTACCACAATTTTATTTTGTTCCATTCATATAACAACATACAAAAACAGTTTGAGCAGGATTAAGATTATTTGTGGAAATTCTAACTCCACATTACAAAGTACTATACTTCCCTAGCTCTGTTACAATGTTACATTTTTAAAAACCCATTAAGTTAAGCCCTAGCAGAGCAGCAGGTCAAGCGCCTCTAAAGGAGCACAGACCACATACTCCTGGATTCCAGCTCCAGGTCCAGAGGGAAACAACCAGTATGAACAACTAAATAAAAATAAAGTGCTTCTTTGTCTCTCTGACTGCCTACCTGCCTTCATTCCTGCTTGTATCTTTCTTTAAAAAATAAATTAAGGTAGTATCTGAGTGAGCTCCTATTCATTATAGGAAGTTTACACTAAATATATAATAAGCAATTGTAGTACAGTGCTCCCAATTGGAATGCTGGGCAATGACAGTCCTTGAATCCTAGTGCCAGGATTGCTTCCTGGGAACAGGGCCTGAGGAAGGGCGCTGCAGGAGAATGAGAAACTCCAGACAAGAGAGAGGACAGAAAACGTAGAGAACAGGGGGCCAACAGTCTGTTTCTTGAACTGAAGAACCTGACATTCTGGTCTCCACCTGTTTATTGGTTCCTGCACAGCACTGCTTCCAGGAGCTTATGCAAGCAAGTTTACTGCTACACTGGATTGCTTATACAGCCTTTGCTCACTTCAAAACTATATCTTATCTTGGCAGGTGAACAGTCACAGGCACACAGTCCCAGTGTTTTCACACAGTGACCCTAGCCCGGTGCTCAGGGCCTGGTGTCCTTGATGTTCTGCCAATACCCAATTTGCCCTTGCTCTACTCTCTGCCCCCAACATCCTAGGTATCCTTAAATTTAGATGAACAGCACAGAGATGGCCTGTCAGAACACATTATAGACTTTAGAGAAAAAACTATTAGATAATGCAGGCTAGCTCTGAAACAAGGACCAATTCCCACACAGAAGGACTGCCCTGGGCCTGGGAAGGTGGGCATCTGGCCAATGGACACGGGTGTGTTCCAGGACCGGACTGCTCTTGGACTGCATGCACCCAGCGACAGATGTCTTTCCTCGCTGTAACGCTGCCTGCACCTCTGTCACAATTCCCAATATCCACGGCTCCAACTGCTAACTTGTCCTTGAAATCTCACCCTGACTGGAGGGGCAGTTCGGAAACATGTCTGACCAGCCGCCATCAGACTCCCCCGTAAGGATAAAGGCATGTCCTTCCCCTCCACTCCTCCAAGAAGTCTGTTTGGACCATCCGAGGACCAGGTGAAAGTTCCTGGCTGGGAGCTTTTACATTACAGATAAACACAATTAAAAGTTATGATGAAGACAATAAAGAAAAATAAAAGATGGTTAAGAAAGGACTTAAGAGTGGGGTGTTAGGAAAATTTTCTCCAAGGAAGTGATATTTAAAGGGAAGAAAAAAAAAATTTGACATCAATTATCCACAAACTTTAAGAAAATGTGAGATGAGAAAAATAATAAATAAATCATTTAAGGAGGCCAACATTTTCCTGCTATTCAAGTAAGACGATGATCAAAGACTCAGAAAATGTCCCTCCTGAAGTAGAGGCAGAAACTCTCAGCAAAACGCTGACTAGTTGAATCCAGGAATCAAAAGGATGCAGGCTGTCAGAACATGTGAGACTAGTCTGACATTCCAAACTCGGCAGATGTAATTATTCTGGAGAAAGCTACAGCACCATCTTAGAAGACGTGGAAAAAAATTTAACATCCATTCATGATGAAAATCCGTTAGCAAATCGAACAGTGGGGCATTTCCTTGACATGGTGAGCACCTAGGGGTCCTCTCTTTCACCTTTCATGTTCATATTAGGCCTAAGGGTCTTGTCTGTGCAATAAAGGAAGAAAGAATAAAGGCCTACAGATTGTATGGGTGGAATAAAACTTTACTTGCAGGCAGCATGAGTGTCTGTGGAGAAAATCCCAATGAATTCATTTAAAAATTAGTAGAGATATTAAGCGAGTTTAACAGAGGAAAGGAAATAGGCCAATTTTTGTGTATCATATTTCTGTATTTCTCTTGTGCTCTCTTATGCTAGCCAAGAATATTTGGAAATGAAATTTATAAAATAGTATCCAAAAAGTACTTAGGTATAAATCCAGCAAAATATATGCAGTTTCTATGAGCTGAAAACTACAAACCTCTACGGAAAAAAACTCAAAGACTTGAATAGTTTATATAATGTACATTTGTTGAAAACACAATTTAAAGCTGAGATACAAATTTCTCCAAACTGATCTAGGCTCAACGCATTTCTAGTCAAATCCCAGTAGACATTTCCTTTTGCAATAAATAACATGATTCTAAATTCACAAAAATAAAAAGCCAAAATAATTTTTCAAAGAGAAGAACAAATTATGAATAATCACATTACCCAATTTGGATACATTTGTTATTACTGAAAGGATACACACACAAATTAACAGAATATAATAAACACCAGAAATAGAGTTGCATATACTTGTATGATCAGTTGATTTTCATAAAGATGCAAAGGCAATTCAATGGAGAAAGTAGTTTTTCGTAAGTGGTGCTAGAACAACTGGACAATGATGTCCAAAAAAAGTTTCAACCTATGGCATATCCATATACATAAATGTAAAACAATGAAACTTACAGGAAAAGATATGAGAAAAGTATCTGTGACCTTGATTTAAGCAGAAATTCCTTAGCTATGACACCAAAAATGTGAATCATAAAAATAATAATTCGGACATTGTTGTAATTTAAAACTTTTCATCAAAATACAGTTAAGAGATAAAAACAAACCACGAACTAAGAAAAAAGGACTTGCAAAATATATGAAGGACTTGCACCCAGAAGCCGAATGAATTCTCAAATCTCAGTTAGAGCTCTCGAGTTCCTTGATTAAAAAATACTCCTGCGCTACAAATACAATAAAAATCTATGAGCAAAGATTTCACCATGTGTTTCACCAAAGAATCCATACTGATGGCAAAAAAATCTCATGAAAAAATGAGTATCATGACTAACCAGGAAAATGAAAATTGAAACCACAACACGCTGTTACACTCCTGTTAGAAGGACTAAAATAGAAAACAAGTGGGGGGATGATGTCAAAGCCAATTTCTGGCAACGACATGGGCATACCTGGAACACGCATACACGACGAGAATACAAAACAGAACTTTCATTTAGGGAAACATTTTAGCGGTTTCTTATAAAAGAAAACAAGCACTTACCTGGGACTCGGCGATAGGTATTTATCCAAGAGAAATGTTAATGGACATTCACATGGCAAATACATATACTAGATCTACCCACCATCGTCAAAAACTGGAAACGACGCTAACGTCCTTCAACCGGCAAATGAACACGAGCATATGGTGCCTCTGCCAGCAGCAGCGCCCAGAAGCGCCCAAAGCGTGGGAGCATGTCCAGGGACTCCGCCAAGCGAGGGCGACGAGCCCCAGCCGGACATCCCATGGGCCCATCTGCACCGGCGCAGGGGCTGTGCAGCCGCACTGGTTACCAGCACGTGGGGGGTGAAACCGCTGTCTCCACGGGTGGTTCAAAGTGCGTGCAAGTCTACGCACAAAGCACGGGTGCCAGCGTGTTTACATTGCGCCTGCGGGGCGGCCGCCGCTGGCCACGAGGAGGGACGCCTGGTGATGTGGAGGCAGGGTGTGGACGCGGATCTGAGGACTGGGGAACCTAGACACAGAAAATCATGCTACTGTGTACAAAACTGCTACAACAAAAAATAAAAATAAAGTGCACCTCAATAAAAAGGGCCCCCAAAATGAAAAGCCACCACTTACTGCTTACACTTTGAAGACTTTCCAACTCGTCTGCATTCTCACCTTCCATCTAGAAAAAGCTCCACAACACTGTTGTCCCACACAGGTTCCCGCGCTCCCCAAGCAGACGCTCCCATGGAACCTCCTAGAGCGGGGCCTAGAGCGGGGTAGCCAGGCCGCTGCGTTAGGTGGAACATGTCACTCGTTCCGTGAAATGTGTTCCCAGATCAACAACAAGCCTGAATCTCAGCGAAGACGACGGGAACAGCCACCAACACCAGCAGACGACGCCGAAGGACCACGACTACAGCGGAAACGTGCGCAACCAGCCTCCTTTAAAGGCGACTGCACGCCCACCACGTGAGGAGGCGCATCTCCGGCGCCGTCGTCAATACGCACGCACCGCGCGAGGACGCGCTCTCCGGCACCGTCGTAAACACGCACGTCCCGCAAGAGGACGCGCTCTCCGGCGCTGTCGTCAACACGCACGCACCACGCGAGTAGGCGCGTCTCCAACGCTGTCGTCAACACACACGTCACGCACCGCGCGAGGACGCGTCTCCAGCGCTGTCGTCAACACGCACGTCCCGCACGAGGACGCGCTCTCCGGTGCTATTGTCAACATGCACGCACCGCGCGAGGACGCGCTCTCCGGCACTGTCGTCAACACGCACGTCACGTACCGCGCGAGAACGTGCTCTCCGGCACTGTCGTCAACACGCACGCACCGCGCGAGGAGGCGCATCTTCAGCGCTGTCGTCAACACGCACGCACCATGCGAGGACGTGCTCTCCGGCGCTGTCGACAACACGCACGCACCGCGCGAGGACGTGCTCTCCGGCGCTGTCGACAACACGCACGCACCGCGCGAGGACGTGCTCTCCGGCGCTGTCGACAACACGCACGCACCGCGCGAGGACGCGCTCTCCGGCGCTGTCGTCAACACGCACGCACCGCGCGAGGATGCGCTCTCTGGCGCTGTCGTCAACACACGTCACGTACCACGCGAGAACGTGCTCTCCGGCGCTGTCGTCAATACGCACGCACTGCGCGAGGACGCGCTCTCCGGCGCCGTCGTCAACACGCACGCGCTCTGGCGCGTAAGGACGGCCTTAAGTGGGGCGGGGAGCACGTGGCTCCCGGGAGGCCGTGCAGGGTGTGGCGTGCGCCGGGTAACCCGTGTTCCCTCCAGAACGTTGGGGTGAACTCTCCTGGCACAATTTGCGGTGTAGCAGCATCTCCATCCTCAAGAGGCCTCGCTTCTCACGCCGCCACCTGTTCTCTTCCGCGTTGCTGCTGCGGGGCCGCTCACGTGTTGCTGCGCAGGCGCAGCCACCTGGCGGCCAGCGGTTAAGGGCGGAGGCGCCGCGGGTCTCCCAAGCTGCTGAACGCTGTTCAGGCTGCGGCCGGGCCGCGGCTTCCTCGGAACACGCTCGTGCTGTGGCAGCGCTGTGCCCCGGGGTCCTGGGCCGCCCCGCTTGTCGCCCGACGGGCGGCGTGCTCATTCGTCTGCGTCCGGTCCACTCTAATCTCCTGGCTCAAGGCCTGGCTTATCACTAACTCTGTAAATGACGGCGACAAATACTGTCGAAGTGACATTTCTCCACACGCCCTCGCACTCGTCTAAACACCCCTTAGCTACCTTTTCATAATATGCTACCAGGGCATCGGGGATTTTTGAACGTCAGAGCAAAATTTTTAATTCTAATCACAGCTGATATTTATTGAGAGCACGGTATTAACTTGCCCAATCCCCGCAACAGTCCTCCATGAGGGTTTTTATAATTCCCATTTTTAAGGTAGAAATGGAGATGCCAACGTGTTAAATTCCTTATAGAAGTGTATTCAGCTTTCTGGTTTCACTGCTGGGGCCTCGGCTCCAGTCATGCACCTACCGCTGATGAAGACAAAAAACGAATCTAACTTTGCCAAGCATGTTAATGGGAATAGGGTTTCTATTTGCAGAATGGCCGTCAGAAGCGCCTGAAGAGTACCTGTAGAAGCTGCCCTCTAGCTCACACTTAGGCATTCTTCATTTAACGCCCTTCCTCAGCAACCCCAGAGGTCAGTGACATGAAACCGTCTAATTTCTCTGGGACACAGACATGGATGACAAAAGCTGTACGCTGGAATAGAGCCATTTGCCGGGACAGCAGGGACATGAATGGAGGTCCAGCACCTACATGAGCATGTCACTTTATTGTCCACCCCTTAGCTCTGTGAACATAAGAATCCAGAGAAATGGTATGTTACGGTGTTAGTCTTAACTTTGGAATTTCAAAGATTTTAAGATGGATCCCTAGAAAGCATATCCCCGGCTGACAGTTTCTTAAAAGGACACCTGAATGACAGAAATCTTTGCATAATTAAAGGAAAGCTGAGATTGTGCTTATTAAAATATACCAGCTCCCTTTACTTCAAAGAAGGTAATATATAGAATTGTTTGAAGAGAAAAAAAACCATACAACTATTTTAAGAAATAAGTCACTATGGTAACATTTTTCTGAATTTAGAGAGACAATGCCTTCCTTCTGTTACTGGAAGATTCAACTTTTAGCAGCAGATATTACATTTTTTATATTGAGCTCTTGTTTTGGTCTTATACGATGTATGTCTCCATGTTACCTTATTTAATGGAAAATCATTTATCATCCTATAAAATAACTCATCACCTATTTAATCATTAAAGTTACATTTTATTGGTTGGAGCATCCTCATAGATATAAATAATGATGAAATAACCTCTTCCAGAATATTAACAGGGTCATATATATCTTGGTACAGTTGGGTGGTCAGTGATTTCAAATGTCTGTAAATTTTTCCCCTAGAAAGTCATTTCCTAGATTAATAAACAGATATAATGCAGTGTTTCACACCAAAATAACTTTTATCCACATTCTTACATTACAGAAGGAAAGTTTCCTGCCTCCCATACAGTCACGCATGTTTTTTAGTTTCCCAATCAGCAGCAAATACTTTCCAGACTTCCTGCAGCTTTGTTCTACCAGTCATCATTTTGTTGCGCCTCGACAATTCTTGCCTAGTCTCATTTCCCGCCTTTGATGTTTTCTGCACTGAACCACGGATCGGCACCTCGAGAACAATTAGCAGCACTGATAATAATAATGACCGCTCATTAGGTGTGGTCTGCGGGCAGGCCCAGTGCCAAGACTTCCACAGGCAGTGTGCATTTATAGAGCTTAGATTTATTTATTAAAGACAAGTTAATATTCAGTATTGAGTACAGGGTCTCTCCTCATCCCCACAACAACTGTCGCAGTGTACAGAGGGAACTTGAGTCCTGTACAGATATTATCCATGTCCTGTCAAACCTCCCTGACTCCACTGTGATGGTTAAGAAGTCCATACATTTTCCTCCGGTGTCAGAGTTTATGAAATGAAACAAGCAATTCACTGAATGTAAACATTAATGAGAGCTCAGGAACAATGACTGATTCTGGATAAAGAGAAAACAGACAGGTGAACGTGAAATTTTCAACACCCCCATTTCAGCACATGGTGCCAGCACTTCCCATAATGCATGACAGCCCTTCTTATGTTTTGTTTTCTGGAAATCCCTGGCACTCTGAATTCACATTTCGCAGTGCGTGTATGCAATGGTATTATGAGCACTTTTTATACGGAACATAGATCTGTGCATGTACTTCAGATGACCACAGACTACTGTTTCTCTTTGGGAAGGAGGTGGATAAGAAAATCATAGTAATAAAATAGCAAAGCCCTTGCTCATCATTTGTTAGTTTGCAATAACATCCTGGTGTATGAAAGGCGGTCAGAGTATTTAACCGGTGAGGATTCTCTCTTCAGCTGCTCCCAGTGAGCACTCTCAAAAAACCCTCTGACAGCATCAGAGGAACATCATGAACCGGCAACGTGTGTCCTTGCTCACTGCCCCAGTGGCGCCTGAAGTCAGTGGCGTGATGAGTTTTCAGGGGTAACAACTGAATCCTAGCATTAGGAAATCTGACGGATTTGAGTATCAGCTCATGATACGACTATGAAAGCACTTAATTTTCCTAATTCTGTTCTGTGCTTCCTTTGTGAAAGTCGGCTGTGTATTGAACGCTGCATGGATGCAAATTGGTGCATCAGATGGATTCTTGACCTTTTAAGTAGATTGTAAAAGGGAAGCTCTACTAATTCCCCCAGACATGTTCCACACCCATCATCCCTTATCCCTGCAGCTCTGAAATACCCCTGAAGTCAAAAAGGAAAATGTTAGTGGAAGTCACTTGTATATAGGTAAGTTATTCTCTGCAGTCAAATCCTATGGCACTTTGCAAACTTCCAGTTACCCCGGTAAGCCAAGAGTAACCGCTCCTTTTTAGAGGGTCGGATAATCTTCTGGCCCTTTGGAAGTACTTAGCTTATCAGCTCTATCTAAATGCTCTAAAATTAAAAGGGGTGTTTCTTTCTCTGGGTATTTATTTCTCTGAGGAATCACATGAATCCTCAACTTCTAGGATGCGCAAGAGGCACCTTCTCTGTGCTGCCTCCAAGGTTGGGAAAGGGACCTGTGCCCCCACTGCAGCAGCTGGCACCTGAGATTCCCACAGGGCCCATCCACCACTCCCATCAAAGCCAGGAGCCCAGGGGAACCTCTTGGGCTAAGGCAGCCCTTGGGTGAGCGAGCTGTGCAGGGCACTCCTGGCATGAGGGCTCAGCTGCAGTGCACGTAGGGCGATCTGCTCTGTGACTTCAGATTCAGCAGCCTCACTGCTGGGTTGCCGTGGGCCCCCTGAAGAGGGACACAGGTCCCTGCCCACCCAGTTGGACTCTCAGTGTCCTAGCAGCACACAGAACCAGAGTGGCCACATAGCAGTCAGACCCCTGCAGGCATCGGAGCTGCTGGGTCAGGGCCTCCATGCCAGCAGGCAGCTGGGCACTGGAGTTTCTATAATTTCTGTCCATGACAGAAAGAAGCAAAAATAAAACCCTAGGGCTGTCTGGATCTAGTTTGCTGCTGATGGGCTCTTGGGACTAAAAGTCCCCTATCCTTTGCATGGCTGTGACACCGTGGAGAGCTGTAGGAATCCCCTGTATTTGTATCCATAGGCGATGAGGAGGCCTCACTCACCTTGGAAGAAGAAGCCTCAGCCAGCCAGCGTGGCCCAGGGACAGTCCAAGAGGACAGGGATGAGACCCAGAGACGTGGCCAGGAGGACAGCGCTGGCGGGGCCAAGAGGGGCAGGGCAGGGATGAGACTTGTGGACCAGGCCAGGGGGACAGGGAGAAGGACAACAGGACAGGGCTGTGGGACAGGGAGGGGGATCACACTGGGGGGCTTGCGATGGGGTCCGGGGACCAGGAGGGGCCAGGATGGCACAGGAACAGCGGGGACAGGGATGAGGCTTGTGGATGGGGACAGGAGGACTGGGCCGAGGGGAAGGCAGGGATGAGAGGATGGGAAGCAGTGCCTTGAGAAGCCTGTCCTGTGGGTGAGGACAGCCCTGTGCAGATGCAGGAGTGAGGGGAAGAGCTGTTGAGAACCTGTTCCCAGAGAAAGCCCTGCTCAAAGGCTGGCGTGCAAGGCCCTCCCTCCTGAATGGGAACACACACGGTCCCACAACCTGCTCAGGAGGGGTGCTGAGCTTTCAGTTGCCCACACACATCCTCCTGGTCTCCCTGTGGGCGAGCTGGAGTCCCGCACTCCCCTTCAGAGGTTGTCCAGGGGCAGCTCCGAGCGCAGCTGTCCCCTTAAGCCACAGTCCACATACATCCAGCCACCAGGGTTCCTGTCCCAGGACAACCTAAATAAATAAATAAATGCTTCTTCCTCCTCTTGCTTCCTGCCTGCCTGCCTGCCTGCCTGCCTGCCTCTACTCACCTTCATTCCAGCCTGTCCCTTTCCTTTAAAAAAAAAATTGCTATTTCATTTAGTGACACAGCTTGACGATGCTATTTTTATGCACACTACTTTGGTGAGGAGATTTGGGTAATGGAAGAGCCCTCTAGGGAGGTATGCAAATGCGTGGAGCCATCAAGGACTTCTCCCCCAGAGAGGCAGTCAGAGAAGGCTGCATGGAGGTGGTGACACGTCAGTTGACAGCATTCACGAGTGCCCGGAAAACGGGAAGAGCTGGGAGCTACACCGTCTCAGGGGAAGTAGGGTGGACCCAGAAACTGCTGTCCTGTGACGGTTACTGCGACCCTTTACACCCCAAAATTTTCAGACTGTGCTCCTCGGAGCCCTGAGGTGTCTGCTAGAACACCTGCAGCAGCCACCATGGAGGGAGGCCCAAGCATGCCTCCTCCCAACAGGACAGCAGCAGCCTTCAGTGCATTCGCCTCAGCCTTGCTAGACAGCCCGTACCTGAGACTAGGTTCTGCCCACATGCACAACTCACTCCTCCTGGGTCCCTGCTCTCAGGGTGACCAGCACACCTGACCACGCCTTGTCCATCTCCTCCAAAAGACCTGTTTTCTTCCCAGGGGAGGAGGCCTCACGTAAGTAGACAGAGACCCGTGGACACTTTCCAACTTCAGGACATGTGAGCTCTCTGTTCACACTTTGCCTGACACTATCAAGGAGCCGTCCCTGGGAGGCCGGCTCACAGCAGGACACCTGCCCTCTCCTCGAGAAGGCGGAAGGCGGCCAACAAATCTTCCACACATTCACCAGCCAGTTCTGGACTTCAACACCCCAAAGGTGCCAGGATGGAGTGCCTGCGAGTCACAGAAAACCACTGGATGAGTATCCTAAACAAGATAGGAAGCACATTTTTACCTGTCTCCAGAAGTCCAGGAGTCAGGCCAAGTCCAGGGGGCTTGATGTTCAGGTCCCAGGCCCCCTCTTACTGTCCCCACTTCACCCCAGGTCCCTGAGCCCCATCCTGTCAGCCCCACAGGCCCCAGCATCCAGCACTTGCCAGGTTGCATTACAGAACCTTCTTCATGTGTCTGTAGCATCCAGTACAGGCTTCAAAACAGTCAGGGTAATGCCTTCCCTTTCATATTTGCTTTATGTCTGATAAACAGATGCCTATTTCACACCCAGGTAGTATGGCAAATACACCCAGGGAGGAATGTCGCCACACTGCCTGGTGTCCACCTGGGCAGGCACATGAGCAGTGCAGGACCATCTGAAGCCGGCACGTACGCCCTCCTGAAGTTATTGATAGGGAGAAGGAGGCCCTGCAGTCAGGCAGACACACAGGCCCGAGGCAGTGCTGTCCAGTAGAAACTTCCGCCATGATGGGTCACACGCAGCTGCCTGGCACTGGAAGTGTAATTAAGGAACTGAATTTACGTTGTAATGAACTTAAATTTGAATAACCACAAGAGTTAGTGGCTTCCAGACTGGGCAGCTAACACCAGTCTAGTGTCTCCTTGGCTGAATCCTCGTTGTGCCCTTTACGATCCAGGAGCCTGGGGGACGCCTGATTCTAAGCTCCAGATCTCCATGAATAAACCAGGACACGAAGAGCACCCACATTCCGCAAACTGCTGAGATCACAGTTCATGGACATACCCGCAGAAGCAAGTGCCAGCACAAGCCTCGTGCTCCCAAAACGTCAGCAGGTGGTGACTGGACTTGCGCTCAGGTGCTGTGTCAGATCCTGACAGCACTGAGAGAGAAGGTTTTTCAACAGAAAAGGGAAAAACAGCGGTGTGCCCTAGGGGAGAAGCGGCTGGCACAGACAGGGCACGTCCCCGGGACCCGGCCTCACGTCTCAGGGCTGGGGACGGGGAGACACCAGGTAAACCAAAAAAGATACAGGTTTCTTCCGCCTCTCTCTTCCTGCCTGCACCTTTCCTGTTAGAAAACAGAGAGGAAGCTTTTTCAAATGGAAGAATTGCTCTGTCCCTTTCTATTTTTTCATACTGCTACTGCTCTCCAGATACAATATTCTCTACTTGTTCATTTACATACTTTCTACCTGTTTACCCTGAAAGAGATAACGTTCAGAACATGCAGTCTATGGAGGTAGTTGTGGTTCTGTTAACAAGGCCAATATTCTGACAAGCGCCTGGCCCGTGACCGGAACTTTATAAGCAGTTGTTAAGTAGTAACTCAACAGCTTAAACAGCCTTGTGCTGCCCTTTGGGAAACTCAACAACCACTTCCAAAAAGAAGAGACACTTTTTCCTCCCAATGTACAGTTCATAGTGAAAGATCCGTGATGAATTTTGTGATGATGTTATGTAAGAGTCAAAATTAAGTGCTATTTTTTCCAAGATTTGGAACTTCAATTTTCTGGATCATTTTATTATACGGTTCTTAATTATATGGTTATTAATTACTGAGTGACTTAAATTTATGTGCATAAAATTTGCAAATAAAAATGACATTCCATCAAAATTAATTGCCCTTTGTTTTTGCCAACTGTTTTCAAAAAGTTCGATTAAAATATAAAAGTGTTTTCTAGAAAATGAAACAATTAGCAAAAATGAAATGAAATGAAGAATTCTTTTACTCAATGATGTGTTTCAAATGTGTTTTTCATGCTTTAATGCTCAGCAAAAGGACAGTATGATAAAATTTTCAAAACATTTAAACTGTCTCCTTTGCAATACCGTAGGCAAAAAAAAGTCAATTAGTAAAGTGAACACATACATCATGTCACTGTCACCAAATACAATGGGTCCATTGAATAAAAACTGAACTAGATTATAATTTACTGGAAAGAAAGCTTGACACATGCCTGGAGCAGTCAGGAGGCCAGGGACGTCCTCAGGGATCTGCCACCTGGCACTTCACACCAGCAGGAGGGATGAAATTAAGAAGCAGGTCCCTTGCAGATGGGAACTGGGGCTCCTTGTTTGCTGGCTTTGCTCCTCTTTAAATTCCCCCAAACTTAACCCTCAGGTCTTAGGGTGGGGAAGCAAATATATTTGTATCTGACACTTAAATCCAGAATAACAATTATTATAATTGTAACCACTTTATAACCCTCACTACTGATCAGCTGTTGTGAGATTACATACAAACCACCAATCCAACTTTCCACTGGTCAAAATGGAAAGCCAATATTCCCAATTTAAGATCACTGCTTTACTACAAACCTGCAAATCTTTTTGATCTATTTTGATAACCACCTCATGTTAGAAATGTACAATACTTGGTGTCCCCAGGTGGCCTAGCAGAGAAGGCCACTGGACATAGTCCACATACATGCCAAGGACCCAGGTTCACATCCTGGGATGGGGGTCAGGTGGGGGGGCAGACTGAAGGAGTAGGGGGTGGAAACCAAGATGAACAACCAAATTAAATAGTTATTTCCTCCTCCTCTCTTTTTGGGTCTGCCTGACTATACTTGCTATCATTCCTGGCTGCACCTTTCCTTTAAAACAAAGAAAGAAATGCACCACACTTAAAAAAACAAAACAAAACAGAAATCGAAACTTGGAGACACAGCGGGATTATTTTTATATTGGGTATGGTAAAATTACTGCAGAATACATATCATAATTTAAATAAAGGCAGGAATAAGTGAAATAAGCCCAAAGAAGATAGATACCAGATGGTCTCACTCATAGGTAGAATGTGAATATTGAAAGAAGAAGGAACAGATGAAACAAGACCAACACTTGGACACTTGCAATACAACTGAGGTGACCAACAGGGAAGGGGACGGGAGGAGGACGAGTGGTGGCAGAACCCACTGGGTGCTGGGGAAGCACACTTGCGATAGGTGGGAAGGCAGGGGTGTGGACATACATCCGAGGAATGGGGAAACTGCTCCTATGGGGAACCCACACATAGTTTATTTTAATGTGTAAAATCAGAGTTACTGCAATACAATTTTTAAATAAAATTAAAAGAATTGCACATAAAAATAATAAAAATAAAATTAAATATAGGCAGGAAGTCAGCAGTCAAAAAAGGGCCACTGGTGTGAGAGAGGGCTGCTCACGCCTGACTCCTGGTGTCTGACAATATTAAAGAGCTGCTGGCATCTGATTAGGATCTGATGCCCACGATGGGCTACTGACAGCTCACTGGAAGTTCTTGTGGATTCTGACGTCAGAAAGGGCTGCAGACACCTGACTTCATTAAAGCACTGCTCATACTTGACAACAACAAAGTGCAGCTGGAGTCTGCCATCAGCTCAGGGCTGCTGATAGGTCATAGAAGTGCAGCTGTGCCTGACGTCAGTGGATGGCTGCTGACGTCACAGCAAGATGTACTGTCTGAGCCTCCTATGAGAGGCGGCAGGACAAGGAGGAGCCAGGAGAGCCCGGGAGAGTGTTAGAAAATGCAGCAGGAAACCTCACTCTGCAGGGTGGGTGATTCAGGTAAAGGGGGCCAATCTTAAGCAGAAGGGCAAAATTGCACAGGTAGTGGTAAGCTTAACATATCATACAGAGGTGTTGATTCCGGAAGATGCATGCCCAAAACCTGCATAATGCTCTGATGCAACGTTCCTTCAATAAAGCTAAAGGGAAAAAAGGCAAACTCACTCTGAATTAACATTTTATGGTAGGTATTTATCACTGCAGGGTACAGCATTTTAATTTAGCAAAACATTACTAAAGATATTTCCTAGCATAGCCATGTTAATTGAGGACAGAACTGATACAATCTGAAACCATAATCTGGGGTAGAGAGAAACTGGTTTTGCAAATGGATTGTATCTTGAAAACGAACTGGCCACAGGATGGCAGTAGAAGTTAAAAAGAGAAGCTGGACCCTGCTTTTCATCAATTTGTAAAAGCCCTGACAGTGTTCGAAGAAGAAATACAAAACCTCCCGGTGTCTGAATAAAATCCCATATAGAAACAAAGTCCTAAGTACCAGGGTTCTTTAAAATTGCTTTCTCCGGAAAAAGGAAGCCCTGTTTTTGAGTACGACCCCTTAAAGATGCTGTGCCCTTGTCCCCCTCCTCCATAGAGAACTAATGTGTGTGCAAGAAAATCACAGAGGCTCGAAGTTATGATCTAAAGGGAATTCCGAGTATAATTCTTGATGCTCAGGTAGGATGAACTTATTTCCTTGAGACAAAAACAGGACATAATGATGGCAAAAATAGGATGAGGTTCTGTGCTGGTGACCAAGGGAAGGGGAGGAGGCGGAGCAGTCCCAGCAGGAGCAGAGCAGCCAGGCCAGCAGCAAGTAAGTGCTGTGCGTTGGTGATTCAGGACCCCACAGGATTTCATATAAACAGCCAGGGCTGGTGCAAGGAATTTTAGCACCCTAGGCAAAAACCAAATTTGGTGCCCCTATAAGCCCAGTTCTAAATGTCCTGCCTTGCCAGAGATATTGAATAACCCCCAGAGTGCCAGAGACACCCCCACAGTACTTAGCTGCAGCTCCATCACACTGCAGTCTTCTGCTCTCTTTCAAGAAACAGGCGCATGGCCTAGGGGCTTAGGTGGGGGATCCTCTTCCCAGGGCTACTGTTGCCTTGAAAGACAGGGAACAGCAGTAGTGGCCGCAGCTCCCCGCAGTCAGTGCTGACCACGGCCATCTTTAATGCGGGACTAAAGGGTCAGCTGCTTTGGGCCTCCTCAATAGACTGTCTGGGGCGACTCAGCTGCCCCTTTTGCCCCACACTGAAGACAGTTCTGGTTTATTAAAAATGGGACAAAATGGACATTTATTTTAAAACTACAAGATGGTCGGGAAATGCGAAAAAAAAAAGGCACTGTCCCATTTAAAACAGTACCCACAGGCAGTCTATGCTCCCAGCCACTTCCAATTAGTCACTAACTCTCTCAAAAGACACCTTGGTGTCCCCTGATCACCCTGAAGATGATCCCCGAACCCAAGTCTTGCTCGAGTCATCTGTTGGTGAGTTCTTCACATTTGTGAATATATGAATATGATGTATTTCAACTTCTATGTCCAGTGCGGTGACCACTGTCGCCTTGATGGAAACAGTCAGAGAGGGAGTTCCCAAGGGCAGCCTCTTCTGGGGGTGTAAGGACAGCCTTGACCAGAGCACACAGCGTTGGACAGGGCTGGACGCCTCCCACACACGCCCCTTCCTTCCACGCGTGTCAGCAGGCCCGAGCCAGGCAGGGCGGCACACTGGAGGGGCAGAGGGGCTCTCATGCAGGGGGCCCCCCATTTGGGCACAAGCAGATACACAGGCAGACCCGCCAGGAGATAGCGCTGCAGCCTGGACTGGACTCCTGTGGGAACTGTGGCCGCGCTCCCTGGGGGCGCCTTAGGTCCTCAGACACAAACAGAACTTCCGGTAAAGGGATCCCAGTCATGAAAGACAGAGTCTTATTTACAACCCAGAAACATCTCTCATGTTGGATTTGCTGCCAAGTCCTCTGGCTTCCCCCAAATTACTTTCTTATTTAAAGCCCCCAAACGTGATTTTTTTTTTCCTTTGTTCTTTATCCCTTAGGCTCTGCATTTCTTACCAGGATTCTTTCTCCTCTTCCCCGCAGGACTTCCACAGTAGCCCGCACCTGGCTGAGTGGACACCAATGTCATTTGTCAGGCGGGTGGTATCTGCTGGTCAGCTGGGCCTGTCATGCTCAGAGAGGAAGGAGCTGGCAGCTCTCCTGGGGCGGGGGCAGTGGGTGCAGGAGGAGGCCGGGCACACCCCCTGTGACTCAGTGTGTTTACACATTTACAGAGCAGGGAAGTCAAGACAAACTAACAGATTCTATCTTGAAGACAAAAGGCAACAAATATGAAATTTGCCACACTCATTGAGTGTGAAAATGAGCTGCCACACATACCCCGATCTGAGCGTGTGAGGGCCACACTATCAAGTGCCAGGGAGGACTCGGTCCTGTCACCTCAGTTCTCTAGTCAAACCTCCCTTCTGAAGTCATTCTCTCTGCTGCTCTCGGAGAATGTCTGCGTGGCCTCTTCCTGACAAGAACGCTTCATTCCACGTCAGGTCCTTTTCTGCCTTTTCCCCTCAGCCTGTGAGCGCTAAAGTGGTTCTCTTCTGACCCAGCATAACTGTAAGCACAAGTTCAAAAAAGGCAAAGAAACTGAGAGGTACCCCTAGCTGGAAGATGATTCGGGGCTCCCAATAGGAAAGTACTAATTTTGTTAGTTTAGCATCAATATGAAAACAGCAGCTTTCCATCTTTGAGAAAGTACATTCCTCAGAGGTCTGGAGACCCACCTGGAAGCAGGCACTAAGATACCACCCCGGGGCACCATTCCCCTCTGACTAGTTCTCTCCTCCGGCTTTTCAGAGGCCAATCTCAAGACGCTCCCCGACAGCTCCAGAGCCCTGCCCTGCTCCTCTCTGAACTGGACACCGTAATGACCATGATCTGGCAGCCCCTGTGCTGCCTGGAACAGTAGGCGGAGCCCTTATGCACGTGGGTCGGCAGCCCTGCAGCAGCGGGGCCTGATTCGTGGCCCCTTACACATGACAATCTGAGGGCTGTGCGCAACCTGCGTCACCGCCCCTCTTGGTGGAGTAAAGAGAACTGTCTGTCCAAGGCCTGGCTCTGCAGCCTCCAGCCCCAGCGGCTCCCACAATCCCACCAGGACCCGCAGGCAAAGAAGTGCTGAAAGTAAATAGGGCGTCCCGTCACCAGGGTTCCGGAGCGCTCTGGGCAGTCGGAGTCCCTGACTAAAGGATCAGAGGGGTGACACTCAGGAAATCTGGCCCAAAAGTGGTCAGAGAGCCCCAGCTCCAGGGACCTCACAGGTCAGGAAAGCCGGTGTTTCCAAGACTCATAACTCAAAGTCAGAGTGACGTGGACTTATTTCTAAAAGGCATTAGCCACAAACATCATTAAAACAGGCATAGAAGGATGACTTGCGCTGGCATGCACTACAGGGATTGAAGATTAATGAGATTAGACTGAACGTGAGAGGAGCAAGTGTCTGGTCTCTCTGACAAGACATGTGGACACTGTGTGTCTGTCTCAACTGCTCTCCAGGAGAGGGCATGTGCTGGCCACAGGCAGTGTACAACGTGGAGACAACATCCCGCCTTCACACAGCACAACGGCTCACAGGGGCCGCGGGTATAAAAATCATTAGCAGGATGAAAAATCTGATGTCTGTGTTCTCCACAAATTGTTGTGGAGCCCGAGAGGAAAGGCAGTCCAAGGGGGCTGCCTGCAGGAAGGGGCACGTGGATCTGGACAGAGGAGCAGGCGAGTAGCGATCATGGCCTTTCCTTCTGGATTAACACTGGAGGGACAGGGCCTGTGAGCAAATGTGTCTTGTACCTACCATGTGCAGGGCGCTTGCTGAGGGGACCGGGCGCACCACAGGCAAGGCTGGAACCAGCTTTCTTTTTAAAGTGTTCTAAGTGTCTCTGCCTCTCACGGTCACCAGTTTCACCGAAGTCACTGGTTCAGCAGAGTTCAGCAGAAGAGAGAGAAGACGAGCTGCCCACAGGAGCCTGTGAACGCCAAGCGACAAGTCTGATGGCAGCAGCCGGTGCACCCTGTATTCTCCATCGGGTACGATGAAGCACATGGCGACCAGGGGAGGATATGTGACTCAGGAAACTGGGGAAAAACAAATCAACTTGGAGAGTAAGATGCAGCCAGGCGGGGCAGGCAGGAAGGGGCACACCTGCTGGGAAGGCCTGGTGTGGCTCCCCACAAGCCACCAGTTCTCTGATCTGGAAGACAAGCCAGGCACCTGAGTAAGGGAAGGCAGAGGCTGGAGCAGAGCGCTGTCAGAGGGAAGAAAGGTCACCTGTTTTCACACCCTGAAACACAGTTAATAAAACAACTCAGATGCATGGCAGCATCAAGAAGGACCTCTTCACAGGTAGCAGAGGAGGAGAGGTCTCCCAGGCTGCTCCGAGCTCACAGATTAGCAGCCTTCCATGGCTCTTTGCCTTTAGTTTAGAACCTGTTGCCGAGGACACATCAAGTTCGAAGCACCTCCAAGGCAAACCTTTCTGGCTGGTATTTGGAGGGAGCCAGCAGCAGCAAGCTGAGGAGACAGCTACTCTGGCAGTTAGCTGAGTGACTGCCTGTCCCCACACCCCGGCTGGTCAGTGGGACCTCTCCGGCCCCAGCGTCCTTACCCAGAGGGAGCCTGTGCCACTGCCGGACTCACACGTGGCCACTGTCTAGACTGTGCCCGCCAGGGAAGAGCCCATCCTTCACGTCTCTCCTGAGACGCAGACTTCTCAAGCCTGCACCTCACACCCGGCCACAGAAAGTCACCGGGAGACACTTCCAGCGAGGTCTGGCGCCAGGCAGGATGGCTGGGTGGCTGAGTGCCCGGAGGTGAGCGAACCCAGCGCGCCAGGGAGCAGAGAAGAAATCACAGACACACACGGGCAGCTGGCCACCACGCACTCCCAGAGAACGGCTAACCTCTCACTCACCGGCCGCCTCGTCGCCTCGTCTATGCCGGTTGTATGTTTTGGACCTTACATTTCAGGAACTTCTTTCCATGTGACAATTATTTTCCAGGTTCTGTAGAGAGAATGGAAGAACTTCACCGCCTCTAAGCGGGTTGCTCAGAATGGATTTGTTGACAGGAACAGCAGCTTTCGGTCTCATTCCCCGTTACTGCTGTCTTTACCCTCATTTCCCGAACTCTGCTCAGTTCGGGGCTCCTGGTCAGGTGTTTTGGGAGCCGAGCTCAAGGGTGTCATGGTCCACCAACTACTTCTGTCACAGTGCTTGGGGCCATTTCCTCCCCATCCCCTGGCCTTCAAAGCTGACGCTGCACACAGCCTCAGCAGCAGGCCCTCCACACGTCACGGCAGACACCCGGGCTGTCTCTAGAAGCCATCAACCATTCAGACGCTTTAGCAGAGCCTCCCTCCTCCCACTCAGGAAGCTCTAGCAGCCCCCTCCCTCAGAGCTGGAGCAGAAATCCCCTTCTCAGTTTAGCAGCGCTTCCCCTCGGACACGTTAGCAGAGCTTCCCCCTGCACAGCCTGCAAGCCTTTCAGTTCTGAGCTCCGGGGAGACTCATGCCCCCAGGATGCTGCAAGCTGACATGGTTTCTAGAGCCACCAGCTCTGGCCCCTGCCACCTCCCATGCACAGGGACCAAGAAGGGCTCATTCGGCTCCTCGTCCACAGGACATGGAGATAGGGGAGCAGGATTAGGGAATAAAATCTTGGACACCTCCTGTCATGCGGAGATCATACCTCAGCAAGGACTGACATCCAGACAAATTCATTGTCCTAAAAGGCCCTCGCTTTTCCCAGCACCTGGTGACCTCCTGAGGGGTTGCCATACCTGGCATCAGTGACAGAGCCCATGGGCCCTGCATTGCAGCACCAGCACCAAGTGTGTGTCCACAGCACAGGCCTGAGGGACACAGGGATCAAGCTCTCCTTTCTGGTGGTGCCACATGTACAAGATGAGAAAGCATCCTGGAGCCTGCACACCCAGCTCTGATGTCTGCTGATCACTCACTGACCTGCATTTAAGCCGTCTCCTCTGCTCTGGAGCCGACGGTCAAAATGCTCATGCGCCCAGGACACTAGAGCAAGCTCTACGGTATTTTTTATTGTATTCTACTCACATAGAATTTCGTTTTTAAAAAGTTCCAAATTTTCAATACCCAACTCATTTTCAAAGGAAGCATGATCTGAATTTGATATCAGTCCTCCCATTTTCAGCCAACTCTATAAATTAGACTTTGTTTATGTGCTTCTGAGCAGCTGGCTAAAATATGAAAAACTGTAAAGAGAGCTATCTGGTGTCAAATATTTTGACTGAATTTTAATGTTTTGTGTTTTGAGAGTTGTTTTTAAAAAGACTGATTCATTCTAGAAGTCCAAATTTGAGCATAAATATAAATCTTAAGGATTTTTTGATTTGTATAATCTTAAATAAATCTGTCTTTGATATATTTTCCAAGAAAACAGAAATATTTCATTGCTTAGCTCTTAAATCCGGATCACTGATCAGGTGAGGTGAGACGGTGAAGCCACACATAGCTAGTTCCCCCCACCGTCTTCCTCCTCTGTCCCTGCGAGGCTTGTGTCCAGAGAAGAGCACTTAACCTCTTTTCTCTCACAAGTGAAAATATTCTTAAGTTAGAAAGTCGAAGAATTGTCCCACCATTACATCTAACTTTCTACTTTCCAAATTAAACAGTGACTAGGATTGTTCATATTTAAGGCAAATACCTTAAAATAAAAGTCTAGAATAAGAAAGGGTCTTAGGTCAGATAAGAAGAGTGACTGGTAGAATAGCAAAATGACTTGCTTAGCTAGAAAACTTATGTGGTGAGTCTGTCAGAAACTACTAATTTTCAAGTGATTGTTTCATTTAGAGAAATGGTCCTAAAGTCAGTTAGCATTTAAAATTCAACCAGCTTCCGCGATATTTCATTGTGTGCGCACTAAAGCACAGAGTTCAATGTCAGAAGCCTCAGTTACGGTTTTGGATTTGTCTGTTCGTCAGACGGGACATCTGCTACACTCCCCACTTGCGAGGATTGTAAGGGTGAGTGTGTCCATCTATAAAAGAGGAAGTTGGCACAGGCATAGATTAGGGAACTCATGCTAGACTCGTGTTCTAGAACTTTCATGTGCAAAAAATCACCAGGGAGACTTGTTAGACTGAAAGTTTAGCAAGCCATTACAGAGACCAGGTGCATGTATTTGGATGCAAAGAACTGCAATTCCAGGTTCTACAGGTTGAGGTAGAAAACCTAAAATGTGCCCCAAGGGGACAAAATCAGGAGTCTTCATGGAAAGAAACGAGGAAGATGAGGTAACCGGTTCAAGAAGAGTTCATTAGAGTTGTTTAAATGACTCTTGACCAGACATGATTGCTTCTGATTCTCTAGAAAGGAAAGGGACTGATTCCACCTTCACTTCTCAAAACCCTGATACTTCGCAAAGAATTGTTTACTTGCATGTTTGTCTAAAACAAGAGCCTTTGGGCCCAGTCCAAAGGTCTTTATCTAGGAGACAGGCAATGCATTCTCCATAGCGGCTCCCCAACCATTTATAATAACGTCACAGAGGTCAGCTTTTCATGTGGCAATTCTGATTCAGTAGATTTAGGTGAGGCCTGAGATTCTGCATTTTCAAGCAGCTCCCAGGTGAAGGCCAGCCTGGTGTGTCTGCAGTCCACTCAAGGAGCAGCAAAGGCCTCATCCCCCAAGTACAGGCAGGGAGCAAACCCTGGCTGCCCCAGCCCCAGCCACGCACTTGGCCTTGTGCAGAGTTCAAGTGACCTTTCTCTCCACCAGAATGAAGGAGGAGCGACTGCTTCTCCTGCGTGCACATCTGTGGTGCAGCCTTACCCTGGAGGACCAGTCAAGGGCTCCAGCTCCAGGGGTCCTCCGACTGCCTGCGCACCCTTGTAAGCCAGTGTTTCTCAGTGTGCTGACATCTACTCCTCTGCAGAAACAAGTATATAAATGTGGGCTACTTAGAATTTATAGTTTGTGTCTGTATGTGTGTGTATGTGTGTGTGTGTGTGTGTTTGAGCCAGAAGAAAACAGGATAAAAAATAAAATCAGAATAAAAGTGACACCAAGGAGAATGGGAAGCACACAGAGTGAATGGAGCCTGAAGCATGTGAGAGCATATTCAGTTTTATGAGGAACAGATTTTATAATCTGTGTAGAAACACATGTACCTATCTATACATATGTGTGTGATTATAATTTATATAAAATGTATATATTATATATGGTGATATACACATATAATTATATATAAATTATTCGTAAATGCTATATAATTATGTATTTTATATTTATATAAACTATGTTTATATAGTATAGATAATTATGCAGAAGATAGAGATATTGATTTTACACACACTCAAAGCTCGAGTTCTCCACCCCCTGGGATCTGTTCAGGGTGCCCACCTGGCTGGGGGGAAAGGCCAGTGGGTGAAGGGGGACCCAAAGCCTGGATTCCCAACAGGCTCTCTCCCCACCTGAGTGGATCAGACCACTGCAGGTTTTCAACGAAGGTTGACCAATCTGTCTGCTAATGAAATAAAAACCCTTAGTCACAGATAACAAGGCAAAGGGGTGGTTCTGGGGATTCACGCAAAAAGAGGTGGCACATACATGCGTGTAACAACAGGGCTTTTCACTTAATTAACAAGGCACCAAAAACATATGTACAGCCACCTGGGCATTACAATGGGCACATGCACAAATTAACCTTCTTGTACATCCACCAACACCTGCGCTCTTGATGGGCCAGCAGGTGCTGCAGCCTCCCCTCTCGGAACACAGGCCCGCGCTCTCCCGCCCTGCTGTTTCTGACACGACCTGGTCCGCTCAGCCCCGAGTGTGTAAGAACTGACGGCCGAGGGCTCAGGAGCAGGGAGCTTTGAGGTTGTGTTCACGTGGGTGAACACAGTGAAAGGGTGGCCTCCGGGAACAATTCACTGTCCTGTCCACGTGCTGCCACCATGCGGTCGCTCTGCTGGCTCACACTCCAGGGCAACCTGCAGGGTCCTCCCGTCAGCACGTGCTCAGGAGGCCCCCAGGGAAGGTGAGAGCCAGGGGAATCCAGCCTATTTTTTAAATGTTAAGGCTGTAGTTTTAATAAAGCTGTTTAATAAAATGTGAAGGCATTGCTACGACTATTACTTCCGTGCCACAGCTCAGCAATCACCCCAATTTTAACACTGAGGTACTCGAGACCAACAGAGAATTTGCCCTGGGCCTCGGTGTAGACTGAAAGTGAAAGCAGGCTCTGCTCATGTTTGGTATAAAAATACCTCGAACTTATAGAGTTAGGTAGAGTTTACAGAACTGGTTTTGAGTCCTCTGAGGTAGATAAGGCAGATGATCAGAGAAGAGTCCATCAGAATGTTCTGATATACTTCCTCACTGTGCTTTGCTGTATAAAGGAGTTCAAACAGTGCTTTCATTTCTTTGGATGAATCCATGTGAAAATGCTCATGAGCTGTGAGACCTTGTATAAGACTTCCTATAGTCAACGAAAAATTCAATACCATTAGTAGGATTAAGTTCTACTGTCATATTGTCAACTTGTTTCCAGAGTAAGTTTTAATACCTAGAAGGAGAGAATTTGAGAAGTTGTGCTTTTCTTTCCCCCAAAAAAAAGGAAAGGTACAGACAGGAACGAAGACAAGTAGGCAGGCCAGAAGAGAGAGGAGGCAGAAGCATTCCTTTATTTCATTTAGTTGCTCATTTTGGTTGCTCTCCTCAGCCCTGGGTCTCAAACCCGGGTCCTTGGGATATATGTGGAAGTGCAATAGCTGGAGACAGCTGACCCATCTGCTAAGCCATCAGGTTGCACTGAAGTTGTGCTCTCTTAAGTTACCAAAAACAGCTGTTTCTAGTGCTGTGGAGGGGACATGTACCTACTGAATTCTACTTATTTATTGGCCTAGATCATAGCTGCAAATGATTCTTGAAGAATATTAAACCACAGACTGTGCTGAGAAGGCCTACCAACATGAGCTGCCACCATCTCAGACTCCTGGCCTCAGCACCCCTTTCCTCCAAGTCAGAGACCAGAGCAGCCAGTATCCCTTTCCTCCTCCCTACAACACAAACTGTGTTAAGATCAGCAACCAGATTCATGCTCAGGGTTGACTATGTCCCCTCCCCACCCCAATTCCTAAGTTGAAGTCCTGACCCCTCAGATGTGACCTACTGTGGAAGCAGGGTCTTTGCAGAGAGAAGGTAAAATGAGACCCCTGGGATGTGGGATGGGTCCAATCCACCATGACGGGTGCCCTCATGAAATGGAATATTGGGCACAGAGGGCAGGCCCAGAGAGCAAGACGGGGCAAGCACCACAAGGCAGGGGAGGCCAGCGTCTCCAGCCTGGGTCTTGGACAGTCTCCTCCACCAGGAGCTAGCCAGGGTCTGCTGGGATCAACAAAGAGGAAGCTTGGTTTAGATAATCAATACCTCAGGGGGGAAAAACAATAACCCGGGTGCCTGGAAAGTTAGGTACCTCTCACCCCCACAAGGAAAACCTTGGCGGGGAGGTTTTTGTTCCCCGCTGAGGCTCAGAAAGAAGCCTAGGGCAGGGTAGTTAAGCTAAACCTTTTAAATGTAAAATTACTTTGTAAACAATTGTTAGAATGGCCGATTTACTTCTTGTATTTTTTCTGTGAATGACTTCCTTGTGTGATGACAATAAATACACGAGGAGTCAGTGACTTGGGTGGCTATTTGGGTGACAGTTCCCCTACAGTTCATCCCGACTGTTTCTTTCTACTTCTCAATCCTTCACAGCCCCTCCCTTCAGCCCTGGCCACAGGGAACCAGCCGGGTTGACGTGAGTTGTTACTGAATCTCCCAGTCGGTGGTGCTTGTCATGGCACCGCTATTACAGTTCGCCTGGGAAAGAGGTGATAGCAACTTCCTTTCGGTGCTGTGCTCCTTTGTGGTGAGCTCTAACGTAACTGTTGAAATTCTAAAAAATACAGAAATAATAAATTATACTTTCATGTAGAAAGTGTTAGTGTGTTCAATCATTTTTGAGAAAAAGGAAATGCTATGTGTTGCGCCCGCTGGACTAGTGGTTGGGCGCAGTCCATGTGCATCTCAAGGACCCAGAGTCACGTCCTGGGGCCGTGGAACAAACAAGAGCGACTTTAACGCAAAGAATGCTCCACTCACTTTTCTTTTTATATGATAGGGAAGGGGATCATAACATCTTACTCATTGAACAGAAATAATCAATGTAGATTTAAGTGCTTCACAAATAGTTAAGAGACTGGATAGAGATAGATTTAAAAAAAAAAAGAAAAAGAAAAAAGAAAAAAGAAGAGAATGAAATACAGAAAATGAGCATTAAAACTTACTCCAAATTTTTAAGATTTAATTTTTAGATTAAAAATCTGCTGTTTTAATTTCTGACCATTATTTGGTCCCTAGTTTACATAACTTACAAGGCCAGTGCCACACGTCTCTTTAAGATATCTAAACAGAAACCCTGCAAATCATATTAACAAGTAATTCATGAGAATAGAAAGACAAAGAGCCCTAAACAGGTGCTCTCTCGAGATCTAGTAGTTAATTCCATGGATCCAGATGGCAGAGTCCATGTGAAAGGACCCAGGTTCACAGCCGGGGACCAGGCTGAACCACCAACACCAACAACTAAGTGGAGAGATGGACGTGTCTTCCTCCTCTCTGTCTGCCTTTCTGCCTGCTTCCTTCTTCTAAAGTAATTGTTAAAAATAAAATAAAAATCCTAAACACACGAAAACATGTAATGATGGATGGTGGTGCTAATCCAAAGTCACAAGCCAGGCAGGCATTTAGGACCACAGTCAGGGTCCCCATCGCAGAGGTCTTATGCAGAGCTGACTCAACCCAGTTTATCCCGATGCACAGCTTTCCCTCACACCAAGGAGTGTCCCTCCTGCTCCACCTTCTGCAGGCAAGCACCACCCCTGGACCTCAGCCTTACCTCCAGTCCTGGGTGCTGTGGCCCTGTTTAGGTTAAGGCTGCGGTCCGGTCAGTGTCAAGCTCAGAACCCACCCAAACTAATTCACGTGAAAGCAGAGCCAAAGTCGACATGGAGGAGCACTGGTCTGGGATTTGCTGAGACCGAGGGCAAGAAATGTTGGGAACCAAAAATGTTTGTTTTATTTTGTTTTTCTCCCTTCCCCCAGCCCCAGGATTTGGGACTCTGAGTCCTTAGGCTTTACAGGGCCTGCACCTTAGCTGCTGGGCCACGGGGTGCGCCCCAGAAGTGTTTTCTAACAGGGTAAAATCTGCAAGGAATAGTTAAATTCCTGCTGTTGAATCTTGGAAGAGCTATTATAAGAAGAGAAAATGGGAAAAATATGTCACAACCATAAGCTGTTGTAAAATGGAGTCAAGATTTTATCAAAAAACTCTCCTTTGATCTTAGGACATGTGAATAGAATTATAGGGCCTAGGAGGACAGCGGTTCTTCTCTGTGCTAATTGCACCATATCTGGAGTATCTGCCCTGGGCACCACAGAGCCACATGATAACTGAGAGCCACTTCTGAAATTATGTAATTCATATTACAATGGACTATATAAGTCTGAATATAGTACCAGCCAATCAGGCTATCAATTCTTTACAGTATTACACAGATCTAGATATTGCTTTAAGAGGCAGTTACAAATTGCAGTACAGGTGATGACGATAAAATCTTTACTACTTTGTAAAATTTTATGGGATTACAACTATTTATCCTATATGAACCCATTACAATGTTGGAACATGGTATGTAAAATTCATTATCAAATATAAGTATTTTTGAGAAGCGTATTAAAATTCAGATGCTAATGCCTCAACAGAGTGAAGTTTTAATTACAATTAATTTTCAAAACTTTTGAAAAGTTTTAATGAATCATGAACTATTGTCTAACTTGGTGTACTGTCAACATACATTAAATGAAAACCTCAATCATAATTTGTTATTTTTCTAAAAGTAAAAAATGTCTTATGAAATACACAATAATTTATTATGAGACCACTGAAACGTCACTGCTTGACAACGTAAGGTCACACCTTTCTAACATGGAGTAATATAAAAATTCGCTTTTTAAAAACTTATTATTGAAATATAATTTTGTCAATGTAGGTAGATAAAGCATATTTTACTTAACAATATTAGTTTAATTTTTAGCATGTAAATATTTAGGAATCTAGCACATGGGCCTCCACAAATGCTGGGACTGACTTATTAAAAGTCACTAGGTAAATGTATGAAGTCAGTATTGTTCCATTCTCAAGGAACTTAGGCTTTATATGAGGGTTTGGATCTGACTTTCCCACTTCACTGCAGTTTATCAGCTGATCTCTTTTGTGACTCTGAAAAGGAGGACCTGTCTCACGCTGGAGAACCTCGCTGAGGACTGAAATCAACCCAAAACACGGTATTAGGATAGTAACAGAAACTGGCTACTCAGGAGGTTTTAGCATCTGTATTGTTTTACTTCCTCTCCTAGAGAAGCAATATATTCTTGGAGATTTACTGTATGCGAATAAATATAACCTATAACTGTATGCGAATAAATATAGATATCGACAGATTTATTGGATAGAGTGTATCACATCAGAAGTATCTCCCTTAAAAAATTCTATCAGAATGATCAGGAAATAGTTCATTTATTCTATCAGAACTATCTTATAAGACTCTCGGAGGTGCAAATCCATTTATCAGTTCTCTGTTGACAGTACTTAATCTCATTAAGTGCTTAAATATGATGATAAAGATGACAGCTTGCTCTTGAGCAGGTGCTTTTGAGGCCCCCTCTCATAAAATGACCTGCCCTTCCCAAATGTCCATTGTTCTCCCATCTTGGGGAATAAAAACACACATGGGAGAGATTTTATAGTTGACACTGTGGTGACATCTCCTCCCAGCCCATCCCTGACCCTCTTCTGCAGCTACACACCTCTAACTTCTCAATAACTCAGGTAATTTCAATAGAGGCTCAGCGGCAAGATGCTTTTGCTTAAGAGTGGGCCAGGAAGAATGGAAATCTGGTTTGGAGGAGGCTGGAGGAAGAAGACGGGGAGGGACGAATGAAAGAGAATTCAGGAGAGGGATGGTGTTTAATGAAGCTTGCTTGACGGTCTGCTCCTTCAACTCATCTTGCTCTACTGCCTCAAAGTGAGTTAGATGTGCACTTATGCTTTTTTTCTAATATCACCAAAAATAAACCCTATCTATTAAGGAAAAAAAACGCCTCAGCTGGTGACTGCCTAACATCACCTCCACATTCAAGTTGTGCATAGAAATGTTCAGAGAAAGACGAGGCTTGGCACTTGCCTGCAGTCTGCTTTCTCCATTTTTTGAAGACACAGAAGGTCTGAGGCACTAGCTATGTGCACAGGTCTAGATTAGCTGCTCTGTGGAAAATGAGAAATAGGTCTTTTGTTGTTGTTTTTTACTTTCAAGGAACCTACAAATCTTCAAACAGTTGAGAAATCTAAAGTCCATTCAGGAAATATGAAACTAATTTAGAAACAGCAATTTTAAGCACATTAAAGAAAGCAAGGTGCAAACCACATTCATTTCTGCAAAGGGAAAGAAAGGTCCCGTTAAGAGATGATGGTGAGGAGCTCATTAGGGAGACTGTACCTTTCGAAGAAGTGAAAGGCAAAGACTGGATGATGTCTGAAGAGCACTTCATAGGGGGAAGCTGTGAACAAAAAGCAGGTGACAGGGAAGAATATGGCGAAAATACCTTTCTGAGGAACCAAGGGACAGGCAGGAGGGAGACTTTGTCACTATACACCCTTTCCTTAGCCTTTTCAATGTCGAAATATGTTCATGTTTAACCTTATCAAAAATAATTAAACATGACTTTCAATGGGAAAAGACCAGGTGGGGCTGATCAACATGAAGAACTTTGGGAAATGGAGGTGAAGGAGTGTAGACACGCCAGTCATGAAGGTGTGGGAAAGCTGAGAGTGCTGAGGGGGCTCTTGCCCCTTTGGTTCACCTGAAACTCATTCAAGACAGGCACTCAGGTTGTTTCGATCTCTTGACTATTGTGAATGGTGCTGCCATAAACATGGGAGTGTACACACCTCTTCCAGTTAGTATTTTCTTGTCCAGATAGATACCTGGAAGTGGGATTACCGACTCCTGCAGCAACTTTTTCAAGGAATTTCCATACTGTTTCCTAAGTGGCTGCACCAACCTGCCCCACCACCATGTACAAGGGGTCCTTTTTCTCCACACCATCTCCAACATGCTTCTAGCCTTTTCAATAGAGACCATTCTCACAGGTGTGAGGTGGTATATCATTGTGCTTTTGATTTGCATTTCCCTAAGAGAGATGATGAACATTTTTTCTGTGCCGATTAATCATCTGTATGTCCTCTTTGGAGAAGTGTCTGTTCAGAACTACTGCCTGTTTATCAATCAGGTGGCTTGCTTTTCTGGTTTGGGGTTGTATGAATTTTTTTATAATTGTAGATATTAATCCCTTGTCAGATGTATGATGTGCAAATATCTTCTCTCATTCAGTTGGCTGTTGTTTGATCTGATAGTAGTTTCTTTTGCTGCCCAGAAGCTTTGGATTTGAAAGCTCCCTCACTTCTCAATGCTGTTTCCTTACTGAGGAAACCAAGTTGGTTTCCCAAACTCTACTTGTGACCAACACTTCCTTGGGTGGTTCGGCATCCTTCGTTGATTTCCACTGGCCAAGAAGTTAGTTCTAACAACTTTTGAACATATGCAGGCTCAAGCTCTTTTGAGAATGTTTCAAAGGTGGGGCTGTGTGATCACTCTGAAGGGATCCATCAGGAGGCAGGCAGTGTGCCTGGCTGCATTAGCTTTAGTAATGCTAAGACTGACCAGTGTGTTTAGCTGGTCACAACCATATTCCTTCATTGCATATTTCCTACCAGCCTTTGCCCAACAGGTTTACAAGAATGATGACCTTTAAATGATTCATGTGACGCTTGCAAATGGTTTTTGTTTTTCTTCCCTAAACCTAGTATTTCTTCTGTATGCTAGTTGGAATTTATTTTTTAACAATTTTCCTCGTCAGTTGGTTCAGCATAAACTGAAATATAGTCCATGGCAGACAGACAAATGTTCACTTCTTCTTCAATGACAGTCTTTAGAGCAGTGAGTTAGTACTGAGCCACTTCCCAGAGCATCCGAGGAATTCTTGTCTTTCTCTCCTGCCCCTCTTCTCCCTATTTTCTACTCTTTTCTCTTCAATGTGAACCCATTACATTTTCTAAATTCAATGTTTTTGACTTAAACTTTTATTGTCATTTTTATTATTTAAATCATCCTACTTTGACCAGTGAGAAGTTCTTCAACCCTTTTCCTGTGTCCTTTCTGCAGGATTCCCCAGGCCTAAGTGGTCTCAGGTCCTGGGACAATGTGATGTCACATGCTCATTCTCTACATTTGCTGCCAAGCCCAGGAGGCAGGCAGTTCTTCGGAGATTCCTGTTAGTGGGAAATGGTATTTAGAGACCAGGATCTTGCCAGGAGGGGTATTACGGCTATTGGCTTATTATTGCTTCTTAGGGTTTTCCTTGGACTGAAATCAGATGTCTTTTAAGGGAAAGGGGAAAACTCTGTTCTCACCATTATTCCCATTCAAACAGAAGACTACAGGGTCTAAACTTTTTTCTTGCATTAAATTATTCCTATTTAATAAAATTAACATACTTAATTTGCCTTTTCCTATTTTGTAATTTTAAAAATGATACTGACATTGTTACCAAAGTTGACCATCGAATTTTAAGACTTTGTGGTAGTTCTTTTATTATTTATAATATATCACACTTAAGACTTGAATATACTACTGTCTCTAAGTGCACTTGGAATAACTCTATTCTCTATCGGAAGAGGGCCTCTATTTACTACACAATTAGATTTATTTAAAACTATTTGCTTTCAGTATTTAGAGATTATTTATTAAATGTTTTTATTTGTATATTACATAAAGACATTTACAACATACCAAGGTAAAAACTCTAAAGCTAGAAGTTAATCTCTGTCTTCTCCACGCCCCCTCTTGCTATAATATTTTGTAACTTTTGGTTTATCCATCTACTGTATTTTCTTTTTACAAATTGGAATAAATACGACTTCATACACAAAACATATTAGCTACCCTATTCTGTACTTTATTTTACTTAATATATTCCAGTGATCACTATAGACTACAGATCACTATAGTTTCCCTCATTCCTTTTCACACCTCCATCCTACTGCACTGTGTTGACATACAGCGCTTATTAGGAAGTTCTCTGCTAATGATCCTTTGGGTTATTTCCAAGCTTTTTCTATTAAAAATACTGCCACGATAAATAACCTGTGCATATGCTATTTTGAATTTGTGCTAAGTGCCATCTTTTTAAAGGTAGGGAATAATGTAAACAAACATTCTTCAGTAGGAATACTTGCCAGAACTTCTTCTATTACAGTCAGAGGAAGTGAGGTGGGTATCCAAACAAGAATGGATTAGTTTCCAGCCTCTCACAGACACCTGCACAGTGTTGTGGTTGTAAATGAGGTGTATTTACAGGGAAGGCTGAGTGCCGTGACAAGAACAAAGCTGTGGTGACAACACCCTCAAGTGCCCGGTGGGTGTCCCTGGTTGGCAGATGTCCTCCACGTGATGGATCTTGTGAGCCGAACCTCTTTCCTGCTTTGTGTGCAGCTCACTCATGGACAAGGGAGTGGAGAAGGAACACCCACTTTCTAGAAGCCTTGATGTTGAAATTACAGTATGTGCACTTGTTTTGTATTAGCCTTATTAAAGTGGTCTTAATGATGAGAGTATTTTAAAAATTTCCCTCCTTGTCTAACCCTCTCACTAGATTGAGGGAAGGACCTAAGCCCTATCGATTCATCTCCCAACTGTGACTGCTTGGCATGTAGCCTGGGAGGTAATACGACTTAACCACTAGGTTCTAGTTTACCCAGCGGGCTGAGAGCACCAGCCTGAAGTCTATCGCATCGATTCCTTTATGGGAGGGATTTAGTGGCACAAGTTATGATGTGTGGGTTTGTATCCCATTTGTATTGCATATATAGAGGCAGACGACAACATAATAAAAATGTGTTAATTGTCCACAGCAATCTTCTTGCCATTAAAAAAAAAAAGTATGATAGAGACATTTCTATTCTTCTGGATTTACTCTTTAGCTGGAGAATTAAAGAGATACAAGCACTAATATAAGCAAGTGAAATCTTGTTTGGGAATATAAAATAAGCATATAGACTCCCTCCTTCTGCCCAGCATGTCATAAAGATCAATAATAGAGGATGAAAGGATAAGATGAAAAGGTTCTCAATATTTTTCTAGTAAAAATAGCAAATTTCCAAAAATTCTGAGGACTGGCTAAGTATGAAAAAATTAGTGCTCTACTAAAAGGGATAATGGGGTCCATAATCTCTAAATTGTTTTTCAAAAAATGGCAATGGATCTGAACAGAGTAGACTGGGGTGGTACCCTACTCCCTATATTTGCGAATTAACTATGTAACCTGTGACCATGCGCTGTGCATAACTGGGCAACTTGGATTTTAAATCCATGCCCCAGGCAGGCCCTGGTGGAGTAGTGATACACCCTGCTGCCTCCTGCCAAGTGTAGCCCACATATTTCCCAAAGACCTGGGACTGGGGTTCACACCCCAGTACTGGGTGAAACAACCAAGATGAACAACTAAATAAGGTTCTTTATCCTCTCTCTTCCTACCTGCCTGCTTACTCGTCTTCATTCCTACCTATACTTTTCCTTTAAAAAATAAAAATAGATCCACAACCTGGGTTTCACCAACAAAGTCAAATACGTAGCCTTCTCTTAACCATCTATATGGAGAATTCAGGGAGGACTATGGCTTTTGTGGACAAATATTAATACACCACTCCATATAGTCTTCAACTCCTGAAATGTTTTCAGTCCTTGAGGCTGGTTTGTCTCCGACTGTGAACCCTACTTAATACATTTAGACTTGGGGTTTAACTTACTTTAGGAGTATAGCTAGTACATGGAACTCAGTTATTGACAACTAGGTCAGGCCTTGACGAACAGTTTGGTACAGAATTAGGATTCTACTGTGGATTTGCTCAAGAAAAGAATTCTGCCATTATCGTCTGTGCTGATCTTTGAAATAACTTGGAAGTCTGTCCATAGTTGCTTAAAACTAGATGCTAAAAGCAAAAATGTATTTGAGAAATTTGAGATTCCCAAGTATGAGACTGTCTTTCAAGTTCTCAATATAAAAAGTAAGAACAGTAAGAAATAGAAAGAAAATAAGAAATACTAAGAAAAGTAAGAAATAGGCAAGTAACTGGTTATAAAAGTCGGGCTAAGTTAGGAAAAGGCTATCAAGAGAGAGTCAAAGAGTGGGACCATCCACTGACGTTTCACTTTTTATGACACGAGCATTTATCAAGTAGCTAGTTGGGTCTGATATCGAACAAGTAGAATTTCACAGCTTGATGTATTATAAAGACATGCATAAGCACACATACAGGAGAGAGAAGCCAAAAATATTAACATATCTCACCCATGCCTTTTCCAGAGCAGCAAAGGGATTAGGAAATCTTTGTGCAACTGATATGGGAAGTAGAGAATTTGGTATTGTCTTGTTTTCCAAAAGAAGAGGAAAAAATATTGGATATATGAGATCAATTAGTCTGGATGTTAGATCACATAGTTGTGCACACTTTGGCCAGGTTTCAGACTTACCGCTTCCATGTCCAAGAAAGACAATGTATAGACAGAAAGAAGATTTAGGAATCAAAGTAACCTTTTTTTCCCCTGACCAGCATCCACTGTAGGGCCAGCAGCAGTCACTACTGAGGGTGTACTGTGTGGAGTGTTCAATGCATACCATTTTCATCTTCCAACAACCACTGGATGGTGACTGGGTGAACCACAAAGCTGGTAATGAAGATGACACAGTGAGGAAGAAGCAGAGCAGAATCCCTGTCTACCTGTCCTGGGCTTATTCTTTTAACAACTATTCACTAAGGCAACAGTCCATTTCTTCAGCTGGGCCTCAACAGAATCAGTTTCTAAACAGAAGAAAATCATGCCGGTTCGTGAGTTTCTATCAGGAAGGTTGGGGAGCCCAGGTGAAATACCACATCAAGTTCACTGCTCTACATAGTCAGGCAGGGAAGGGGATTCAGTCCAGTTACTGATGTCATAAGAATTCCTCATTTATGAAGAAGCACTGAGAAGCCTTAGAGTCAAATTTGGGGGGAATTGCTCTGCTTGAATTTATCTCAGAGAGACGGTCTGTATTTTGATAAAATCTTTCCAGTGAAAACAATCTATAATACTTAAAAAGTATTTCCAAAACTTCACGTTGGAAAATGGAATTGTGTTAAAACTAAGTACGATAATATGAAAGACTCAGATAAGCCCGTCCCCAGCAAGGGGGACGTACACAGGTGCTATTAGTGGGTAGGTTAGGCCAGGCGGCCGGCACGAGGACAGCGTGAGCCTCAGCACTACCTCCCACCGCCCCAACCCGCCAGGGTCTGGGCGCAGGGCCCTAACTTTCACAGCCTGAGCCACCGGAGTCACGGAGTGAGTACTATTTGCAAGCCCACCACTGGCATTTGCTCACACAGGCCACCGGTAGGGCCGTGGATGTGTGAGGAGTCCACCGCTCACGTTGACACAGCATCGTGTGCATCACGGTGCGGAGTTGACGGCGTTCGGTTGCACTGCGTCGACGAGACTTAGGGTGGCGGCACGACCCACTGAGGAGTGGTCCGAGAGGCGACGGGCTGCGCACTGATTAAAACACCCCCACCCCCAGCAGGCTGAAGACGTCTCTCCCACAGGCGCACTGGCGCCCCGGGGTTCGTGCTGGTGAAGCAGGTGGAGCAGCGATGCCCTGCGCCCCGGGGTTCGTGCTGGCGAAGCAGGTGGAGCAGCGATGCCCTGCGCCCCGGGGTTCGTGCTGGTGAAGCAGGTGGAGCAGCGATGCCCTGCGCCCCGGGGTTCGTGCTGGTGAAGCAGGTGGAGCAGCGATGCCCTGCGCTCCGGGGTTCGTGCTGGTGAAGCAGGTGGAGCAGCGATGCCCTGCGCTCCGGGGTTCGTGCTGGTGAAGCAGGTGGAGCAGCGATGCCCTGCGCTCCGGTGAGCGGGGGCGCTCGGATGCACGCTGGAGGCGGTGACCGCGGCAGCGGCTCACCTGGGCGGCTCCCCGGCCGGACACCTGCACGCACCTCAGGTCCCCGCCGGGAGGCGTGGCCGCTCGGCCCGCTGTGCCGCGCCGTCCTGGGGGCGGTGCCGGAGGAGCGTATTCTCGCGATGCCGCGCCGCCGGTGAGGCCCGGTCCAGCCTCCAGCTCCTCCCCCCAACACGTGACCCTCCGCGGGCAGGCGCGTTCCCGCCGAGGCGCGCTCCGCTTCCTGCCTCCCGCCGCCGGCCTTTCCTCCCCGCGTCCCGGCCCCGCCCCCACCTCGCTCCCGCGCCCCAATAGCGGCTCGAGCTGCTAAGCTCCCGCCTCTCCGGCCGAGTCTTCGCTTTGCCATTGGCTAACGCTCAAGGACGCGTCCCAAAGGCGGGCGGCGGCCATTGGTGGGCCGGCCCCTCCGAGTTCCCGGATGAGGGAACATTCTGCAGTATAAAGGCCGCGAGGAAGGCGGGAGACGGCGCAGTTTGAATCGCGGTTCGGTGGACGAGCAGCGCGGGTCCCGGCGCGTCAACGAGCCCTTTCTCTGCCGTGCTTGTGGGCGCTTCAGCCGAGTTGGAAATGGTACCCTGCGCGGGCACTCGGGCGTAGGCCCCGCGGCGGGGCGGCCGCTCCTGGGCAGGAGCGCGGCGGTTAGAGCGCGCGGGCGCTGGCGGGGGCGCGCGGCGCGGCGGTTGGAGGGCGGCGGGCGGGCGGGCGAGCGGCGGGCGGGCGGGGGCGCGCGGCGGGCGGGGGCGCGGGGCGGCGGGCCCCCGCGCTGCTGACCCCCGCGCTGCTGACCCCCGCGCTGCTGACCCGCTCCCGCGTTAGGCCGGCGGCAAGGCTGGGAAGGACTCCGGAAAGGCCAAGACAAAGGCGGTTTCCCGCTCGCAGAGGGCTGGCTTGCAGGTCAGCGGGCCGGGGTCCCCCGCGGGCGGGGGAGGGTCCCCGGGCGGACGGGCGGGCGGGCGGGCGGACGGCGCGGGGCGGGGCATGGGCGGGCGCCCGGCCCCCGCTGACCCGCGTGCCGCGCGCGCAGTTCCCGGTGGGCCGCATCCACCGGCACCTCAAGTCCAGAACCACTAGCCACGGACGCGTGGGCGCCACCGCCGCGGTGTACAGCGCAGCCATCCTGGAGTACCTCACGGCGGAGGTGAGCGCGGGGCGGGACGGGACGGGACGGGATGGGACGGGGCGGGGCGGGGGAAGCGGGCCCTGACCGCAGTGGTTTGCGCTCAGGGCTGGGCTTCTGACTCGGGGTGGCAGCCAGAGCAAAGTTGGACTGTGAGGTGTGGGGTTCTCCCCCCCCAGGTACTGGAGTTGGCAGGAAATGCATCCAAGGACCTGAAGGTAAAGCGAATTACCCCTCGTCACCTGCAGCTTGCCATCCGTGGGGATGAAGAACTGGACTCTCTCATCAAGGCTACAATCGCGGGTGGTGGTACGCAAATACCAGAACCTTATTTTACGTTCCTTTAGAAAAAGAGATTGGGGACTTCTGTTTCCATTAGTAATGTTTAGAAGAGGACGCGGGATTCGTTTTCATTGATAGTATGGCTGTACTGTGAACTTTGATTAATGTGCATAACTTCTGTGGCTTTTAACTCACCCATTTAAAGACGTGTTTCCAAATCGAGTTAACTGCCTTGGTTTTCAATACTGTGATTTTTTTTTTTTTTTTTAAAAGCACTTAACATTAATCCTGTCACTTACAGGTGTCATTCCACACATCCACAAATCTCTGATTGGGAAGAAAGGACAACAGAAGACCGTGTAAAGGATGCCTGGATTCTTTATTATCTCAGGACTCTAAATACTCTAACAGCTGTCCAGTGTTGGTGATCCCAGTGGACTGTATCTCTGTGAAAAACACAATTCTGCCTTTTTGTAATTCTATTTGAGCAAGTTGGAAGTTTAATTAGCTTTCCAACCAACCAAATTTCTGCATTCGAGTCTTAACCATATTTAAGTGTTACTGTGGCTTCAAAGAAGCTATTGATTCTGAAGTAGTGGGTTTTGAGTTGACTGTTTTTAAAAAACTGTTTGGATTTTAATTGTGATGCAGAAGTTATAGTAACAAACATTTGGTTTTGTACAGACATTATTTCCACTTCGGTGGATAAGCTCAATAAAGGTCATATCCCAAACTAGTTGTGTTTTATATTTGATTGTAATAGGAACTCCTTTGTTTGAATAGGTATCTCATCAAGCAGTGATTTAAGCATATTTTTTCTGCTGAAACAATTTGGTAGAACCGCGAAGTCATAGCCTAATTTCCTTATGTTCTGTAATGAATGATAAAAATTTTGGCACAATTTCCCTAGGTTTGAGGGTGAAGGTGTTTGTGGGCTGTGCTCGCTGCAGGGAGCACCGCTGTACCTTCACTACTGTTGTGCGCTGGGGGAGTGCCCAGTGGAATGAACTGTCAGCCTAGGCCTACAGGTAACGTTTTGAGGCCATGTACTATTCCCATTTACAGAAAAGAATTGGGACTCACTTGAAGGTAAATGGGATTGAATGACTAATTGACAGGATAGCACTGTGTAAAGTGGATTTTTTTGTGATTGGTTCATTTCTACTTTAAGCTCTTTAAATATTAAATTTGGATGAAGACATTACCAAGCAATGAGTATGCCCCATCCCACATCAACATAATTGCATTTGGCATTTGCACACGGGCAGTGTCATGAAAATGGAAATAAAAGCTAAAAGTTCCGTGATATAACACTCCCAAAGAGTTTTGTTTGGTCTTGAATAGGGCTATAGGCCTTTCACCAAAAAAATTGAAAAGTAGGTTATTAAAAGGTACCTCCTGGGTACCTTGAGATGATTTTGTGGATCCCGGGATAGGAAAATGGTGTGTAGCTGAAAAAAAGCAATAGCAGAAGCTCAGTGGCCGTGGAAATGCTGTGGGTTCTGGGACACCTGTGCCAGAGCGCGACAAGGGGGTGACACGGCCCTCACTTGACCCTCCGGGGCGGGGCCTGCACCAGGGATGGTCCTAAGGCGAGCTGACCCCCACCATCCAGAGGGCGGGCCCGGTTGCGTGGGGGGGGGGTCAGGGGCGGGCCCGGGGCTCGGCCACCCGTGGGCCTCGCGGGGCGGGGGCGGGCACAGCCTTGGGGCCCCACCGCCGCCCGCACCCGGGCTCCGCGCGCCGGTGATCCCGCATCCCGCGCTCCGGTGCCTCTGATCCCGACCCCCGGCCGCCAGCGCCTGCGCCCGGCTCCCCGCCCCGCGCCCCGCCCCGCCCCGGCTGGCCTCGCCCCGCCGCTTCCGCCCCGCGCCCGCGCCCCGCGTCGCCGGTGCAGACGGGGACGCGCAGGCCATGGAGGGGAACCGGGACGAGGCTGAGAAGTGCGTCCAGATCGCCCGTGAGGCCCTCGATGCCGGCGACCGCGACAAGGCCCAGCGCTTCCTGCAGAAAGCCCAGAAGCTTTACCCGCTGCCCGCTGTCCGCGGTGAGCCCCAGCGTCGTCCCGGGGTCCCCGGGAGGAGCGTCCCCCACGCACCCGAGTCAGACCTTCCGGGTTTCCCGGAGGCGCGTCCCCATGCACCCCGATCCGATTCCCGGGGGTCGCGGGAGGAGCGCCTCGCGCACCCCGCCCACCGCTCGGAGGGCTGCGGAGACGCTCTGCACCAGCAGCCTCCCGCAAGTGGCCAGCGCGGGGACGCTTCTTAACGCCCATCTATCTGTCCTCTGGTCCCGTCCTCCCAGAGTGGGCTCCGGCTGTCGGGTGATGGGCACCTCGGTGCTCCCCCTGAATGAGGCCTAGGCCCAGGGAGCCCTGGGCTCCTGTCCAGGTCTCAGGTCCCGTGTCCCGTCTGCGTGGCGGCCGGTTCCCGAAGCAGTGCCCGGTACCTAAGATGACACTGCTTTTCCAGGGACAGCGCCTTAGCAGGCAGGGCACATTTGGAAGATGGTCGGTAGAGGCATAGATCTGATTTGGTGACACCGGGATTATAGACAAGCAGGCAGCCTCTAACAGAGACAGCACTGGACCCCGCGCTCTTGCCCTGCTGCCTTCACATAAGACCCGGCCAACACTTAGGGTCTTGCGGAGAGCCGGCCTGTGTCCGGAGCCCTGGGTTACCGAGTTGCTGAGTGCACGGCTCAGAACCAGCCTGTTAGCCTTCAAGATTCATTTCGTCATGGAGACAGGCTTTTTGATGAAGGAAGGAAGGAATGAAGGAATGATTGAGTGGCAATATCTTACCCAAGGTCACACCACTCACAGTTGTAACCCTCAGTCTTTTAAACCCTGAACTTGATTTGCCAGTAGGGTACTCTCTCCTATAAGAATGGGGTTACCTGTTTTATTTATTATTGTTTTCTTAGTTTTTTCTAAGTCTTGAAGCCCTATACTTTTCACTGTTCTTCCCATCACATCGCTGTTGAATACAGCACCAATCAGGACAGAAAAAGGAAGTGAAAGAAAACAAAGGAGTTAATAATTTTATTAATGAGTCAAAAAACATAGCAAACTCAACCAACTTAACCATTTTTAAGCTTTGTAGTGTTAACTGTTTTTCACATTATTGTACCATGGAGCTCCAGAATTTTTCATCTGACAAAATTATAACTCTGTACCAATGAAACAGCGCCCCACTTCCCCACCTACCAACCCTGGTAACCACCATTCTGCTATCCTTTACAATTTTGACTGCTTTAGATTGACTACATCCATTATGTGGAATCATATAATATCTTATGGTTTACGTTTGTTTGTTCATTTGTTTTGCGTGTGACCAGGTTATTTCACATGGCATAATGTCCTTGTAATTCATTCATGACAGGTGACAGGTTTTCCTTTTTAAAGGTTGCATAATATTCCATTACAAATACATACATTTCCATTTTCCACTCAGGTCATTTCTGTCTACCTCTCGACTATTGTGGATAATGAACATGGATGTGCAGATATCTCTTTGAGGCCCTGGTTGGAATTCTTTTGAATATATACCCAGAAATGGGATTGCTGGGTCATATTAATTCCATTTTTCCATTCCATTTCCATTTTTGCTTATTTAAAGAAGTCATCTATTTTCTCTAGAAGATGCACCATTTTACATTCCTACCCACAGTGCATGAGTTTCAATTTCTTCACATCTCTACCGACTCAGATTATTTTTTATTTGTTTTTCATAGTAACCATTCTGAGTGTTAAGTGATATCTCATGGTGGTTTCGGTTTGCGTTTCTCTAATGATTAGTGATGTTGAGTATCTTTTTATACATTTGTTGGCCAAATGTATGTCGTCTTTGAAGAAATATCTATTCAATTTTTAATTAGCTATTTTTATTAGCTATTTTAATGAGACTATTTTGTTGTTCCTGAGTTGTTGAATTTCTTTATACATTCTGGTATTAACCAGATTTGATGTGATTTGATTTGAATATTTTCCTCCATTTGAGGTTCTCTTGTATTCTGTTGGTATGTCTTTTGATGCACAGAAGTTTTAAAATTAGATGTCCCATTTGCCCATTTTTGCTTTTATTGCCTAAGTTTTGGTGTCATAGCCAATAAATCATTGCCAGAAGTTAAAACTTCTTAAAACCCCCTACTATCTTAAAAACGTTAATGCGTTTAATAGTAAGTACTCAGTTATTTTGGTGTCATTTCTATTTTGCATGCATGAGGCTCTGAGAATTTTTAAACTTGAAGCTGCCATTCCGACACACCAACACCTTGAACCAGTGTCCTAGAAGATACCACAGGATATAGTTGTTGCTCATAAAGTCATGAACATGGGAAAAACTAAGAAATATAAAACTGAAAATTAAGTGGTGCAGTGGATTGTGAGGTTGTATGCCATTAACAAATGAAGTTACAGGGCACAGTTATGCTGTTGTCTAGAAACCTTAATCCAGAGGCAGATTCTGTTTCTACATTGTCTTGTTCCCAAGGGTGCTTGCTAGAGTTTGCGTGTCTTGTTTAGTTGTATGTAAAATGGAGACTTCAGCTCAGGATTGACGGAACATTAACTGAAATAAAGTTTAGGTGCAGATA
The DNA here is from genome assembly GCA_004363575.1 of Solenodon paradoxus. NCBI lineage: Eukaryota > Metazoa > Chordata > Mammalia > Eulipotyphla > Solenodontidae > Solenodon > Solenodon paradoxus. The sequence goes on along the minus strand of RJWH01002090.1, from coordinate 46,752 downwards.
CTTAGCAAAGTGTATTTTACATAGAATGTTCTCATATTTATTGGAATACTGTAAGAATTCAGGGGAGGGAAAGATTTAAAACTTTTCTGTAGACTTCTGATAAAATACTTAGTGTAGAGGACTTGGAAACGATTGGTTAAAATGAAAATTAAAATATTATCCCTGAATTTAATGTATTCTAAATTACCATCAGGGCTGAATGTTTCTCTGGACATGTTTTCATAGTAAGACAGACAAAAGAAAATGTTGCATTTTGATCTCTTTATGCAGTGAATGGGAAAATGTGAGACTAAATTCTAGCTAAATTCCAGAAGTTTTGTTCTCTTTACATTTTCTTCATACCAAATGAGAAGTCTGGTTGATAAAAGACTTCAAAAAATTAACAAAGAACTTTCCTTAAGAAAAATTTTGATCTCCACATGGATCGAGGGCACCGTTGCTTTCCGTGATTTTAATTAAGAATATTATTTTGCAGTTTATTGCAATGGAATTCTAAGTGAGTTGAATTTTACAGCTTTCAAATATTTTTATACTATGAGTTTAGGTTTGAGAAATTGACGTGTACCGATAGCTACTACATAGAAAATATGTATATTTGGGGAAAAAAAAGTCTTCAGGCAGGGTGCACCCTTGTGGCTCAGGTGGCTGAGACAGCGGTGTGTGAACCACATGCAGCCCGAGGACCCAGGTTCTGGACCCAGGGCCAGGGTGGAAAACCAAAATGAATAACTAAATGAATTAAGATGTTTCTGCCTCCTCTCCCTTCCTTCCTTCCTGTCTTTAAAACATAAAAGTCATCAGCCAGAGAGTAAATAACCATTGCCTTTCTTAAACTACATTTATTGAATTAGGGATGCTGTCTTGCTGCTTACATTGCTATTTAATACTCCAGTGCTTCTCACTAATTGGAGGTTAGTTTGACATGTAGATTTCTTTTTCAGAGAAAAGCATTTTTACTGTTTTAAGAATTTCATAGTCATTGAACCAAATGGTAGCCTCTGTCTTCAAAACAGGCTGTTTATGCTAATGAATGGGTAGCTCATGTGTCGTTTGTAGTATCTGTCTGCACAATTGCAATTAAAATAGTCCTCTTTGTATGTTTTTCCTCATAGGAGACAGATGTGTGTAGATTTGTCCCCCTCATCCTTTTTTTAATTTAAAAGTTAAATTTAGTAAAAAAAAAACATGTTCAAAGTATGCCGTTTGTCTCACTTAAAATGGTAAAACTTTTTAAACTGTCATTGCACATCTGGCGTGTTATCCTACCCACTCCTTTTAAGACAATACCATTCCCTTTCCATTGCTTAATGAAAATTTAGTGAAGAGGACAAATTATACATTGAGAACAATATTTCAATACGTAAGTGCAGTGTTATAAAATGATTTCTAAATTTCAGCTAATACCCTATGTCTCCCAGAGTTGAAGAAATTTTTGTACCTTGCATTCTAGTCATACGAACTTGCATACGATCCTGAGCCTCAATTTCCTTGTCTCTAAATGCAGATTTATTTATTCAACCAGTATTTACCAGACACATTCCCTGTACGAGGCATGTGCAGGTTTGAGGGACTCTAGGCAAGGGGGTGGGGGGGCAGGCAGGCATGCATGTGTGTACACGTGTGTGAGTGCATGCATGTGTGTGCGTGTGAATGTGGACATGTGTCTCTGAGCTGCACTGCAAGAGCACCTGCTGTGGAGCCACAGGTGTGCCTCTGCGGGCCCTTCCCTCCAGCCTGTGCTCCACCCGTGAGGGGACAGTTGCTGCTGTAAGGACAGGTGCAGCCTCACTACAGCGGGTGTGTTGGAGGTGCCTGGAGTCACCCGTGTTTGTCTCTCTCCTGTCGTGTTTAACTCCTTTGGAGAGCAGAGACACCTGCTTTAGGTGAGGTCCACCCTTCTTCTCCTGCATTAGCAATGCCTTTGCTTCCAGGAACCATGTCATGGTCATCTTGTTCCCTCTGTGGTGCCTGACAGTTTATCACTTACTTGTGACTTCTCTAACCTGACTTTTCTGGAATGATACCTGTCATGACTGTATTCTCTTCAATAAAAATGGTTTCTTAATTATTAAATGAAAAATGTGTAGCTCTAAGGCTTTTCATGCTAATTTATTCACAGACAAAGCTTTCCCATAATCTGACAAATGTGCAAAATTGACATATAAGGACTGTTACCATAGTGAAAATTTGAAAAAAATATAAATGTCCGTCCAGTGGGAACTGTGTAAATTGCTTCTATTCATATAATGTGCACTACTGATTAAATATATGTGGGCCTGTATTTATTGCTATACAATTATATGCCCAATGTTCTAGGAATTGAATAACTATGTAGGCTGTGACGACAAAGATTCTTCTTTTCTTCTTTAGTCACCCCTGGTTTACAACACTGAACATGTTTCGGTGTCATTTCACACCCCGGTCAATGTGGACACCACACCCCGCCCGCCGTCAAAGGTCTAGTTTTCATTCATCTCCATCCAACCAACGCCTCTACGGGTTCCTTTCAGCCCCACCGGCTCCCCCTCTGGTAACCTCAGTTCTCTTGTCGTAATCAAAGGGTTACTTTCTGTTTTGTTTGTTCTTTTGCTTTGTTTCCTTTCCTTCCACATGAGTATGATCATCCAGTATTTTTCTTTTCTCAGGTCTGACTTTGCTCCTTTAGCACAATCCCCTCAAAGTCCATCTATAGGGTCACAAATGGCAAAATCTCAACTTTTAAAAACTAGACCAGTATTTCATTGTGTATGTTTTCTTTGTGATTGTGTTCGCATTTTCTCCATCAAATCATTTGCCGATTAGTATTAGGCTGCTTCGACATCTCGGCTGTGGCGAGTAATGCCGCCGTGAGCGTGTGAGTGTAAGTATCTGTTTGATGGGTGTTTTGTGTTTTTCAGACAAATACTCAGAAATGGAATAGCTCGGTCAGAAGAGAATTTCTATTTTCAATTTTTCAAGGACTCTCCATACTGTTTTCCATAATGGTTCACCAGCTTGTATTTCCAACTCTGTAAGGATTCCCTTTTCTCCGCATCCTTAGCAACATTTGTTGTTTCCAATCGTTTGGAAAATAGTCATATTCTCACAGGTGTGAGGTGGTAACTGGTTCTGATTTGCGCTTTCCTAATAACAAGAGATGGGGTACGTCTTTCATGTGCCTATTGGCCATCTGTCTGTCTTCTTTGGAGAAATCTCTATGAAAATCTTCTGCCCATCTTTCAATTGAATTGTTTGTTTTTCTGTTGTTGAGTTGTATGAGTTCTTTATATAGTTGGGATACGAACCCCTCATTGGAAGCTTGATGTGCCTTCGTCCATTCATTAGAATGTCTTTATTTTGATGATAGCTTCTTTCGCTGTGCAGAAGCTTCTTTTTAATGTAATCTCATTTGTTTACTTTTGCCTTTGTTTCCCTTACCATTGGAGTTGAGTCCCCAGAGACTTCTCTAAGGCAGATGTCATAGAACAAATTGCCTATATTTTTTATGTATTTTATAATTTATGGCCTTAATCCAAGTCTCTTCATCTATTTTGAATTAATTTTTGTATACGGTTTAAAATATAATCTAGTTTCATACATGTGACTGTCTGTTTTCCCGACACCATTTGTTGAAAGAGTTTGCTTTCTCCATTGTATTTTCTTGGCTCCTTTGCCTTAAATTAATTGTCCATATATGTGTGGGTTTATTTCTGGACTCTCAATTCTGTTCCATCAATCTCTGTGTCTGTTTTACTTCTAATGCTTTGCTGCTTTGATTTCTATTGTTTTATAATTTGTTTGAGGCAGGGAGGGTAGTATCTGCACTTTTTTATTTTCCCTCAGAATTGTTTTGGCTAGTTGTGGTTTTTGTGATGTCTTTGTCTGGTTTTGGGATCAGGGTAATGATTTGATCAACACTTTTTTGAAATGTAGTCTCACTTTTTGGAATAATTTAGGAGAAAGATTTTCAAGAATTTGAGATTAGATCTTTGAACATTTGGTAGACAAGCTAACCTTACATCTGTAGGGGCTAGAGAAAGAACAAGTGAAACCGAAAGTTATTAGAAAGCAGTAACACAAAATTAGAGCAAAATAAATAAAATAGAGATCCAAAAGACAGTACAAAATATCAGTGAAACCAAGAGATGGCTCTTTGAAAACTTAAACTTACAAGCCTTTAGCCAGACTCACCATGAAAAAGAGAGAAGACTCTAATAAATAAAATCAGAAGTGAAAGAGAAGTTAGAACAGATACCTCAGTAATTCAAAAGACCATACGAGAATATTATGAACAACTATGCACATCCAATAAATTGGATAATAAAGAATAAATGGACACATTTTTAGAAATATACACAATCCCAAGAATGTATCTGGAAAAAAAAGAAAGAAACAGAAAATCTGAACACAATGATCAGGAGTAAGGAAACTGAATCAGTAATCAAGTCTTCCCAAAAAGTCAAATCCAAGACCAGACTGCTACACTAGTAGATTATTTTAGTTTTGTTTAACAATATTTAAAAAACTAAACAACTAGTAAGCAGGGTAACTAGAGTTAAATATACCAAAAGTGTTGAGTAATTTTGTGTGTGGGATTTAGAAGTTATTTTTACTGTTATGCCTTTTTTAATGAGCTGAGTAACATTACTTTTATAATCACACAAATAAAAGCTATTTCCAGTTTGTGAGGAGGAGAGTAAAAATTCATGTTTTTCAAATGTGATCTTATTTTAGAGTCAGCTAATATTGGATATTGTATATACAGGTGTGCTGTAGGAAATTATGAAATGAAAACAGATTTTAGTTTCTTCATTTTCGTGTTACCTGCAGAAGTATTTTTAATATTAAATTAACTTCCTCACTGGTGCTTCATATAGAGTATACTTCAATAATGCAGATTATGTTAAAATCCCAAACGAAGCAGCTTGTCTGGAACGGAAGGTATGGCCTGGGTTGGCTAGTTTTAAAAGTAAATGTGACCTGGTTTTGAGTTCCATATCTTCCTGTGGCATCGCATGGTTTTGTAACTGAAATCTCATGTGACCACCGAGACATTCAGTAAACCAGAAAAATCCAATGTGTTCCCAATTCTGGCACATCTTTGTGTGAATCGTAGTATCTTCTCAGGAACTGGTTCCCGTCTCTTTTTTTTTTTTTCCTTTTTCTCTTTAAAGGAAAGGTGTAAGCAAGCAGACAGGCAGGAAGACAGAGGAGGAAGAAGCATATTATTTTATTTAGTTGTTCACATTGGTTGTCCCCCCTGGACCCAGGACATGAACCTGGGTCCTAGGGATGTATGTAAACTGTGTTACTTTGGAGGCAGCTGACTTAACCGCTGCTCTACCATGGCCTGCCTCCAGTCATCATTAATACAGAAAAGCTTGCTAATTCTAGGTTTAAGGTCACAAAACTGGATGCTGACCCAGAGGTAACGTGATGTATCCAAATTTTCACCCTGGAACCAAAGTGCCGGAGCCACAGGCCGGAAGTTGGAGAAGCACTTTCAGTATCATGGTGACCTGAAAAGCTAAAGCAAGCGTATGTTCCCACCTTGACATTGCCCCACAACTAGCATTAACTGCAAGCTGCTCAGAAACCCACAGCCGACTGCCAAAGTGCACATGCCACCACTTGACTCTGTCCTCCAATTTCAAATGGCCTTTCCAGTCATGGGCAGAACAGTCCTGTGAAAATTCGTGGTTGCTATAACTCTACCTGCTTGATTATTCTCGTCCACTTTCATAAGAAGGCGTTCATTCCCTTTCTTTCTTCAAAAGCTACTCATCAGTTTTTTAGACCCCTGACCAGTGGATGCCCCTTTCCGTCAGCCCCGAGTCCCACAGGGCGGGGGGACTCTGCCCTGTTGGGCAGGTGTCTGCCCTCTGTCGGTGCCCCAGAACCTGGCATCAGCTGATCCAGCTGTTTCTGTATCAGGCACCTCAGGCTGCCTGGCATGTTCTTAGCTTCTCTGCCTTTTTAGTGTAGAGACTGGGAATCTCATTTTAAGGTAAAAGAGCTTCCAAGATTGTGCTGTCACATTCTAGGCGTTTTGGGTGTTCACAGAGCTTCCTGGCCTGTGTTTCTGTCTTCTTTAAATGATCATCCTGGTAACGTACCTGTGTTACACCACCACAGACATGATAGTTCAAAGGACTGTCACCAACACGACCCACTAATGTAACTGCTGAACAGCTGAATTTTTTTGCCTATGCGATTCCCCTTTTCATTTTTCCCAGACTATGAAATAACTTCAAACAGATGACAACCTCAATAGTGCAGACACACATTTCACTGAGGCTTCCTAACTAATTACTTTTATTGCATTCGGCATCTCGTCCTTCCCCTCTCCCTCCCTCCCCCTCCCCTGCATACACACTGCTCTTCCTTTACGATTATTTTTCCCTCAGCTGTTAAGAGTAACTTGTGGACATGGTGCCCCATTTCCCCCGGAATAATTCAGTGTCTGTTATGTTTCAACGTCAAGCTCATGAAGTCACTGTGCGCCTCGCTCAGATCTGCCGGTTTCCTCCGCAGCGGAAGCCCGCCGTCGCAGGATGGGGCATGGTCCTTCATTCTCTGGAGTTTCTTCTCCTCTTTCCTGACCTTGCGTTTTTCTAAATCCCCCTCAACTTGGTTTGCGTTTCCCGGTGTGACTCTTGTCGGAATGTGCGAAAACCCCGGGTTCCTAGCACTGCACCCCAGGGGCCTTCTGGTGAGGTTCACTGACCAGTTGGGTAAGTGGTCAGAGCCTGGTTTCTCCACTCCACAAGTTACTGTTCCCTCTTTGTAACTGATGAGTGTTTTGTGGGAAATTCAGTGTCCTAATCCTCGGCAGAGCTTCTCAACCCCTTGGAGCGTCCAGGAGTAAGATCCACGGTCGCCATGGGTGGACTCTGGGACCACGACCCCTCTACGGTCCACTAGGTGGCCACCAGCCACTAGGTGGTCACCTGTCTGGCTCCTGGGTTCCTGTGTGATCCAGTGCCATCGGTGTGATGTGGGTGCTCAGGGTGCCACAGGGCACGCACGGTCCTGGCTCTTTTGACCCGTTTTCACATGTTGGAGCGCCCTTACTTTCTGGAAAAAAAAAGACATTTCTCAGGCTATTCTCTTGCTTTCTCTGCCCTGGGAGCCCTATTGTTTTGAGTGGTAGTTGAGGCTGAGGTGTGAGCACGGCAGAATCCCATGCCCGCAGTGCTCCCTCCCTCCAGGACAGCTGGAACAGTGTGCTCTGGGCAGCAGCCGTCATGTTGATGCGATGCCCTTCGAGCTTTCCCCAGCGCCATGTCAGGGAGCATGTGCCTTCCATGCCCTGGCTGACTCAGCATGGGCAGGCCCTGTCATCGGGCTCACCCGACTGGGCGATGACTGCTCAGGGCCCATGAGTGTCATCCTCCTTGTCCAAGTCTCAGGTGCCCAGAGGAAGAGAAGACCAAAGTTTCCTTTTAGTTAAGTAAAAGGGATGATAGAGACATCTCCCATGTTTTAAGTATTGGGTCCTGTCGGGAGCAGCAGGACCAAGTACCGTCATGAAGTATATGCTCTCTGTCTTAATCGGGATTCATTGGTACCTCTGGAGGCCTCCGTGCCCTTGGTGCTCCCATCAGTCCTCGTGTCAGCGCAGCTCTCATCAGGCTGTGCTCCCGAAGCGGGTTCAGACTAGGGAAGAGCATTTGTCCGTGGTCTTCGTGCTTGGTGGCATTCATTCACGTATTCTCTTTTAATACCGAAATATGTTTTCCCTTGTTTTGTGACGTCCTACTGGTGAATGGCAATCTAATGCCTCTATTTTCTTCCTTTGTAAGTCATTGAAACTTTTTGCCTAGTTGCCTCGTTAATTGTATAGACTCTCTTGGTGGTGGTTATTTTGGGTCAATATTCTTAGGGATTTGCCTTTCACATATGGTTTCAACTGATTTTTCTTTTTTTTTTTTGTCAGAAAGGTTTCCTCCAATTGCTTTCATTTTGTTTGTATTCCCTTGCTTTATTTTTCTTCTTCGGACCTCCTGTTATATATAAGTTGACTTCTGTGACTGCGATGATCTCTTTGATGTACATGAGTTGTCTCGGTTTTTCTCCTTTCCAACCCATTTGTGATTTTTTTCTTGTTCTGTTTTGTAGTTTCTTTATGAGATGGGAAGAGGATAACATTGTTATAGCTGTAATGTGGTCCATTTCATTCCCGTGTGCATGCGTAGAACGAATATTCAACCATTTGTGAATATAATGTTATGTCTCTCAGGTCAAACTTGATGAATTTGTTGTTTGTATATTTGTATTCTTAAAATCTACCTAGTGATAGTTATTGATGGATACGTGTTAAGTTTCCTGAGGGATTTCTCTGATTTTTTTTCTTTTGGTTCTGTTAATTTTTCATATTTAGCTTTAACTTGTTATGTGAATTCACACGTAAACATGAGGGACAAAGAGAAGTACACTGATGGCCAAGTGGACCGGTCCGGTGCCTGTTTGAGTGTAGTCCCCATACGTCCCAAGGACCCTGGTTCATTACCTGGGACTGGTGCTGGGGTTCGGGGAAAACAATCAAATAAAATGAAGTGCTTCTTCCTCCTCTCTCTTCTTGCCTGCCTGCCTGCACCTTTCCTTAAAAAAAAAAAAAAAAAAGAATAGTACATTCAATCCCTCTCACCATCCCATCTGTAACCATTCTAATAAATAAGGCCAATCTAGTCTTTCTTCTTCCTCTTTCCTGCCCGCCCTGCCCACTTCGTTTCAAAGCAAATTCCAGACATCACTGTTATTGTCGTAGATCCGGTGTCAGTGTGGAGTGTTTGCTCTCATTCCTTTTGCATCTCAGCCTGTCTGGAAGCATTTTAACCTGCCCAAAATATATACAGTACATTATCCTCTAGTGAAAGTCTTGTGATGAATTTTTTCCGTTTTTGTTTGAACGTTTTTTACTCTCATGCACTTTCTAGGGAAGTTGTCCCACTTGAGCACTTTGAAGATACTGCTCCAGTGCAAATAATGTAAATAATCTCATTGGCTGCTTTCCAAACATCATCTTTAGCATCTGCAGTTTCACCAGGATATGACAAATACAAGTATGTCAAAGTAATTGGAATGGTAGTTGTTTTGAGTTATTAGCTTTAAATCTCTTAATATCCTATTGATGTACATAAGGAAATGCTTGCTGTTTAAGAAGACCCAATGGTGAATATTTTTGGAGAACACAGTTCTTAATCTGTCACTTGCATAACTTTCTTCTCAAGATCATGTGTTGATGTAAACCAACCAGTGTATCTTCTGTGTGTTTCTACAGCACTTTTGGAAATAATTATGAAAAATGGCAGCACGGCTGGAAATAGCCCTCATTGCCGAAAACCACCGGGTGGTGGTGAGCCGAGCAAGCCTAACTGCACCAAGGACGGTGCGTCCGGCAGCGAAGGTGGGAGAGGCTACACCAGAGACCAAGTGGACGGCGTCCTCAGGTAGCCGAGCAGCCACAGTTGGTGTGGATGTAATAGTGTCATGTTCTAATTCCTGGAAAAAGTGTTTGGATTATCTCACAGCAGAACGGACACAGAGCAATTAGACTGTGGGTGTCTTATGCTTTATATTGATACAGTCCGTGGGCTGAATCTACAGGAGTCTCCAGCTTAAAGCTACTTACGTCCACAAAGTTACTTCCAGGTTTTTTTTTTTGTTGTGGAGGAAAATCATTTTCCACTTTTGACACAGTGCGCTGGTTAGGTAGCAATATTGGAAGACTGAAAATTGTCTTGTCTTGTAGATGCATGAAAGCACCATTTCACATGAGAGGAAAACTGAGGGCGACAGCTGTAGCATTTTCCGTCTGCTGCATTACTGAAGGGTGGGCTCTTCTATCCATATTCTCTTAAGACAGACCCCAGAACGTCCTCTCCTCGTAGCTTCCCTGGCTCTCCATGACTCTTTGGGTTCTGCCTCTTGACACACTTCTTCTCGAAGCAGAAGCATCAGGTGGCCATGAAGGAACGTGAGCAGGCTTGGGACTGACTTTTCCAGTTTTAGAATTGGGAAAAGATGGTCTGGAAATAAATAAGACTTTGTTTCCTGCTCTGGTATTGCCCTGAGAAAATCAGGGTGTGAGGACACGGACTGTGGGGCGCGGGCAGCCAGTGAGCCCCCGTGCTGGGACGGAGCCAGCAGGAGAGAAAGCCAAGCTGCTGTCTCCCCTCCTGCCCCTCCTGGTCTGTTTCTCTTGTCGTCATCCTCTCTTTCCTCATCCTTTTTTCTCCATTCCTGCTTTTCACTCCATTCTTTCTACTTGCCAGCATTTGAACCTGAAGTCATTTTAAATGGAGTATCAGTGTATTTGGATTCCACTTGTTGTCCTATAGATTTGAATGATTAAGTCTGAGTGTCGCATTTTATCTGAGTGTGATCACAGTAAGGAAAAAATGGCCACCTCATCATGGTGAAGCCTTGGAAAAGGGTATTTGATCAGCACGAAAGGCAGTGAGCCACTCGGAGAGCATCAGTAATGTCGCCAGCCACGAGTATTGTGTCCAAAGGGCCAAATGAGGAAGATAGTGAATAAATGAGAGAGTGCTTTTGAATTTCTTTCAGAAAAAGCTTTAATTAGATAGTATGTGGCCATGCATTTCAGAAAACCACATCTCTCCTAAGACAAATTGTATTTTATTCTAGAAATTACTTTGTGCTGGAAGAACATCTTTTTTAATGAAGCATCTACAAAAGTGAACTGTACTATATCTGATTTTTATTTAAAATTACTATGTAACTTTTTCTTAAAGAAAAACCATAGAATTGCCAATATGTTGGACAAGATCACCCCAGATTGTAGTCTCAGAGAATAGGACCCCCCTAAACCTGGTGCATTATTAGCATTGCTCTTTGTTTCCTGGCCCTGAACTGGGAAGAGCAGCCCGGATCCTAGGTTTGATGGGAACAGGGAGGAGAGAATGCCTTTGTGCTGCTGTCAGGGCAGGGGATGGCAGGGGACGTCAGGGGACGACTTGAGGGTGGCAGAAGGAAGCCGGGGGTGTCACACACACTCCTTACACCAGCAGACAGATGGAAGCTTGCGTTGGGGGTTGGGGTCAGTAGTCTCTGTGACGTTGGAGAGAAGGTTGTCTGTCCCCTGAGATTTAGGAGAAGAGATGAGCAGCTCAGAGGATGGGGCATCTGCAAGGAAATGGCCAAGTCATTGCAGGGCGCTGGTCAGAGTGGACACCCAGCCAGGCTGGCCTGGGGTTCTGACGGGGAAAGACGCAGTTACGCAGTTTGTGCCTGTGTTGGAAGACTGACTTTTTGGTCCGTAATTTATGAATGTCATATTTTTTTCCCCTTTTGGGGACTAAATATGATTAGAGCGTTCCCTAGTAGAATTTCTGAGCTTGTCAGAATTCTCCACTTGGTGCTCCGAGAAGGGCAGCTCAGGTCCTGCTCCACGTAGCCACACGCCAGCTTTTGTGGTGTTGTGTTGTGAGGCCTGTCACCAGCCAACACTCCCACACCGTGTGTCTTGGTTTTGTTTTCCCTATACACAGGGGACTTTTCTGTAGAAAGCCAAGGTATCTAGTTGGTTAGCACGGTTAGACAAACAAGTAGGTCAGTGACAATTGGCTCAGCAGGGAGAAGCACGCAATCACACCACAGCCATTGCATAAGTGAAGCTGTGAATCCAAGATTCTGTAAACTGTGTTGTTTGACGATCGTGAGCACTTTCATACACCTATTAAGTCATTGAATTCTGAGGATTTGAATTTAGGATTGAACTTAAACTGTCATTCTTTACATGAAAGGAAAAAAACATCATTTTGCTAAACATTTAAAAATTAGACGCGTATTCTCCTACCAGTGAATTTGGAGTCCATTTTAATAATCAGCCATAACCTAAGAAGTTGCTGGGAAGGTGCCGGTGGCCGGTGCTGGAGCAGAACTGCCGTGTGGGCTCTGACTGCTCTCTGACCTTCTGCCAGAGAATTCAGAGTTCCTTGTGCTTTAGAAAGCGATAAGGACCTGGGACTGCACACTACAGAACATGTGAGCAGCCCATCACCAAGTAGTGACATTTCTGCCAAACGAACGTATGAATATTCAGTCTTGCAGAGGATAATGGCGACTCTGGAAGCTTCACATCCATTCACAGTAAAGTTTGCCTCCAAAAGAAGTCAAGTCGGGTGTTTGCAGCCAAATTGTAAATAACTTTCCTTTTTCAGAACATTGTGCATTTAGGGACCTGGATTTTGGGGGTGTGCCTGAGACACAGCTGTGCTCTGTACACCTCACCCCTCTCCCCACCAGTCCTTGTACTTTTGTCGGAGGGCGGTCTCTTCTGCCCTGCGCATGGCCGGCCCTTGGGAAACATCAGCTAAATAAAGGAAATGTCATGAATAGCAAATTTTCAGTGTCTAACACAGAAAAATCCGATTTTAATGATTACGCTAAAGAAGACCGCTAACAGGTGTTTAACAAGTATCTGTGACCGATGCAAGTGCTACCATGCTTTTCGTAACGGGCGGTGTAGGCCCATTTTCCCGAAGTGTGCCTGGGAAGTGTCCCAAACAGTGCCGTACGTCGCGCTCTCCGTGGCTGGCGGGTCCGCCTGTCCCTGGGAAGACTTCAGCTCTGTGTTTGGGGTCTCTGCTGCGTCAGGTCACGCCCTGCCCCCAGATGCACGTGGACACAGCCACCACAGGTGTTTGCAGTGCCAGGTTTACCCGAGGGCATGCTTTGGGTTGTGGAGAATTTTGGCACCCCGAGAATTACTGTTCTCCCCCCGCCGAGAGTGCTTGTCTTCCTAATCCGCTCTGAGGGCTTGGGCTTACCGTCCGTCACCTTCAGGGTTGTGAACTCAGTAGGTCACCTCTCCAAGCGCATCCGTCTGAATGAAAATCAGGTGTCCCAACCATGCTGGAGTCCCGTGGTATCTTTATTGTGAGATGTTCTTTCTCCGAGATGCCTGGACAAGCTGTCTGAGCTACTGAGCTCACCGGGGCTATATTGTTTTACACGCCCTGAACTGTCGCCGGGACATTAGGTGACATCTGCGCTGTGTGAGAACATTAGTCTGGGGATTGCTCTTCAGCTGGGACCCCAGCATGTGTGAGGCTGGGATCTCTGTGCGGTGGCCCGGTCTCTTCGAGGCGCTGGTAATGGGGCTGCTGCCTGAGCCGGGCTTGCTCAGACGGAGCCTCGAGGGGTCACACCAAGGGCGTTTATGGCCAACTGGCCTCAGATGGGACGAGGCCAGAGGAATGGCGGACGGCTGAGGAGAGAATGGAGCAGATCGCCCGTAAGGGGGTCAGCTGGCCTCCAACACTGAGAACAGCGCACAGGCGGTTCTCGACAGCACCCTCGTAAATGACGAGGAGACACGCCCCAGGCGGTTCTGCTGTGCATTCGTGTCGTAACACGCTCTCTTGTCCACAGCATAAACAAGTGTAAAAACTACTACGAAGTCCTCGGAGTTACCAAAGATGCTGGTGCTGAAGATTTGAAAAGGGCTTATAGGAAGCTTGCTTTGAAGTTTCATCCGGACAAAAACCATGCGCCGGGAGCAACAGATGCTTTTAAAAGTAAAGTAACCCTTTCGTGCAGTTTTTACTAAGCTCTGGTAGAACCGCTTTCCGTGTTAAATTCTGCCTGCAGACTGTTGTATATAGAAGCCGACATACGCAGGGGCGCAAACCCTTTAAAATGTCACTCTGTTCACCTGTTTGGGCAAGAGCCCGATTTCACCGGCGCAGCCCGATTCACCGGCGCAGCCCGATTCACCAGTGCAGCCCGCCTGCTCAGGGTGCAGGGTGGGGATGGAGCACACACGTGTCTAGCTCATTACCAGCTGGTTTTGATGTACCGAGAGCAAATGATTGTTTCTGGCCTGTAAGACTACATGTAATTGGGATATTGCTGAGAATTGCTGCACCCCAGTGCACCTGTGTTTCTATTAATGTGGCCAATTTTTGCATTTTCCATTTGAAGTCCTAACCAATGTGATTTTTTCTTTTTAAGACTCGGTTTCTCTTCAACTATTGGTTTCCCTACTTTTCTGAATATTTCTTCAGATTTTGTTGCCAGTTTATTAAGTACATGCCAGAGAACAGGTTTTGTAATTTCATACTTTGTCACATACAATTTATTCATGATCATTAACTTCTAATTCACGGGAAGCAGCAGTGTTTGCTTCTACTGACTCCGGCTCACAGAGACCTGCTGACACAGGGGTCTTCGAACAGCTGGAGTGAGATACTCTTACAGTGTTCCTAGGAGATAGCTAACTATGGAACTTTCATACAAATACTGTTAAAGTGGTGTGCAAAAGTTTCATTTCTTGAAGGAAGCTGTCAAGCAACAGGCTTCTGGGATTGCTGGTGTGTTCCCAGAAAAGGCACACAGTGGGGATGTGGGTAGGATGTCTCTGATGGTGGAGTTTGTTGCCTCCTGGGATTGAAGTGGCGTGTTCAAAGCACGAGAAACATCGCTTTACTCAGAAGAAAAACTAACTTTAGCACATACTCTTCTCAAACCTTAAAAAAAACAAACAAACAACCCATTATGGTTAAAATCCTCTTGGGGGTTGCTCTCTGTGCTATTTGAAAGCAGAGCATGACTAGTTGGTGGAATTGGTACGTTAATTCAGGATCTGGAAATGCTATCCCTGTCATTTATATGGAAAACATTTTTGAGCTTCCCAGGCCTCCAAAGAACCTACCATTTCTACAAAATCTGAAGGTTCTCCTTTCAGATAGCGAGGGAAACCTGTGGTATACAAATTTTAGTGGTTTAAAAAATTTTAAGCATTTGGCTGTGTGTCATCCATCAGTCTTTTCCAGCCAGCACTGCCTTTGGAAGAGGTGACTAACTTAAATGAGAAGCAGTTGACAAAGGGGACTGCGCTGTGGTGCGTTTCAGAGTCCGGCGCTGTGCCGCTCGACACTTGGTATTTGTCGACACGCCAGAAGGAGGCTCAGCTCTAGAGGACAGACTCCAAGCAGTCAGTACACAGGAGGTTATCGTTCAGCCAGAGTGCCTGTTTATTAATCCCAGAGAGGGTCAGAATGGGGAGCTGGCTGATAAACTCACTTGTCAAGCAGAAACTTCATGGAGAACCCAGGTTGCTCTCCACAGATGCTCGTGAGCCAAGGTGGCTAATTAGAGGAGGTTTCGGCCAGTGTCATCATACAGAAATGGCACTCACTCGTGTGGTGCACAGAGCTTTTCATTAACCGCTGATTCATCTTACTTCATTTTTAACCAACTGATCTTATTTCTGTTTTTGGAATATCAGGCTGTTTATTTTAAGCAAAGGCTATAGCTTTTTCTTTTTCTTTTGTGTGAAAGATAAATAGAGATTGATCCCTCTGTGATTTTTACAGAAGATGGAACCACTGCTTTTTCAGTTCCTCCAAGAATAGAAGAGGAGGTAATTGGCTCAGAGAATTAAATTAGGTAGAAGAGTTATTTTCACTTGTGTGTTTACAAAGCTTTGAGAATGAAAGGCTGCGCTCAAGGAGGTAGACCAAAGGGACTCTTGAGGACAGATGACTGTCCTGTGCAGTCAATCACATGTGTCTCAGAGCAGGTAGTAATTTACAGACACTGGGAGTGATTTCTACATATAAATATAAGCCCATTTCAAAAATATTGAATGAAGTGGATCCCTCTCCTTCTCTCTTATATGTTTTCGAAACACTCCTATTATCTTGAGAGGCCCCCAAGGATTCGGAACAGGTGCCCGGTGCTGGCCTGGTGGCACACACTCTGCAAGAGCGGGCTGCTGTAAGCTCGTGTAATAAATAGTGTTGGGTCTGGCACTTCAGTATCCTCGACATCCAGGGTGTATCTCTAAGAACCAGATGTCACTTCTACCCGCTGGGCCGTACCTAGAGGAGACAATGTAATAAAAGGATGTGAGTCATCCTCTTACTCAAAGAATTTATGATTTGTAAAAGGAAGACAAGTTGCACAGAGAATATTTGCAGTAATAGTAATACCTCACATGTGACAAGCATTTCAAGGTTTTCATTCCCGCTTTTTGTTGGTTTGTTTAATGCTTATTAAAAAATTCTGTTACACAGTCAAGGGACCAATATCACCTCATTTCACAAGTAAGAAAGTGGAGGCTCAGAGAGACAGACTGAGAGCACTGCAGACCCCGAGACTGGCTGTAATTAAATGCTGAAGCAGAACCAAGATGTCCAGAGAAACGCAGAAAGAAAAAGTAGTGCTATAATCAGAGGAGGTGGAAACGCCCTCCTGCAGCGGCGAGCGTCAGAGTTCTGGCAGTGGGCGTAGGTCTGTGATGCAGGAGAGAGAAGCCAGGTCCTTGGGTGTGTGAAGGAGGCAAGCAATTTCTGGCAAAGGCTTCCACTTCGGGGAAGAGGGACTAGATGCACTTTCCCTTGTTCCTCAGTAAAGACAACTGAATGTTACATCATCAGAAGGTGCTGGAAGGTGGAGAGAAGGAAGGACACCAGCAAGGACTGTGCAGAACTGCGTGGCTGACTTTCCTTTTCCAGCTCCCACCAGGCACGGGCAACGCAGACACACTGCGGCCACAGAGAAAAGCCCATGCTCTCCAGCCGCGCGGCCAGGAAAGGGCCACCCTGCGGGACAGAGAACTCTTAAAACTGGCAGTTCTGCTGCCAAAAGCGCGGAAAACCTGGGAGCCCCCACCCCGGACCTAGACTCCACCTGGGGGGGCGCAGTGAGGCGCACTAGTCCCCCCACTGGGCTGGTGCAGGGAGGGGGAGTAGGGACTGCGACTGCTCCTTCCTTCCGCCCCTGCCTGGCAGGAAAAAGGCAGCACCCCATCCCCTGGACTCCTGTCCCAGGATGCCCCTGGAGTCGTGACTTCCACTACCACCGAGGTCAACAAAGCCGTGTCGTGTGCGGCCTGCAGCCCTAGGGAGCCATCACGGGGCACCCCGTGCTTTCAGTCAAGGAGAGGCTGTTGGGATTAGTGGGGGTTCGGGAGGTCCCAGCCTGCCCAGGAACGACCCAGATCCTCCTTCCCACAGTCACTGGAGACCACTGGGAACTTGGAATTCTCCTCCCACCTGGGAGTAAGGGGACACCCCTCTTTCTCCGGCAGAGTTGTATCAGAAGAGGACAGTTCACGTGGAAGCTGTAGATGGTCCGGAGCCCACAACACCGCGGGTGCCGCATTTTGGTCAGAACTCACTGTCATAACATGAACCAGGAAGAGCTCCCACTCTGCAGAAGCCAAGCCACAGGCTGTCACACGACGATGACAGAGAAGTAGGATGTGCCGAATGAAGACGTCCCAGCATCCACCAGGAAAACGCATCCCTGAGCATTACAAATATGCCTGAAACAAATTAAGATAAATAGGAGTCTCAGCCATGAAATGGAAGGTCTGAGCAAGTGCACGAAAGGCATAGCCAATCAAATGAAAATTTTCCAAATTGAAAATAGAAAAACCAAAATAAAAACTGCCCGTGAGTGAAAGAAAGAGCTGAGTGACAAAGAGAGGAAGACTCACTGAACTAGAAAATAGACTTTGTCCAGTCGTCACAATGGAGAGAAACCAAAAGCAAACATTTGCCTCAGGAACAAAGGCCTCAGGTTCATGTTGCAGGTGCTCATGCAGCAGCCATAAGCCCAGCTTACAGTGATCACGTTAAGTGGACATGGTCAAAGATCCCAGCTCAAGACAGATTGGCAATGTAAATTTAAAAACATGGCTTGACCATGTGTTTTCTACAAGAAACTTCATGTGTAATAACAGACTGAGTGTAAAGAGATGGGGGCAATACATCATGCAAACATAAATCAAAAGAAAGCAAGATTAACCTAAATAAAGTAGACTGAGGAACATTATATTATGATGAAGGGCCAGTCCTTCAAGAAGACATAATGATGTGAATATGTATGCACCAAAACGCAGAGCTGCAAAGTATGTAATAAAAAACTGGTAGAACTGGAAGGAGAAATAGACAAATTCACGATTGTAGTTAGAAACTACAATCTCTCAACAGTTGCTATGACAACTAGAAAATCAGCAAGAAATCAGATAATTAATCACAACCATTAACAACAAGATATAATCAACACTTGGGAATACTCCACGCAATAACCACAGATCGTAAATCCTTTCAAGTGTCCACAGAGCCTACACAAGGCAGAGCATCTCCTGGGTCACATAGCATCGCAAGGAGTCCTAAAGGGTGTCCTCTGACCACAGAGAAAACAGAATGGCCACTGGACACTGCACTTCTAGGTAATATCAGGGTCAAAGAAGTCTCAAGAGTCTTTTAGAAGGAACACTGAAGTGAATAAAACTAAACAGCAGCACTTGAGGGGAGCAGCTAAAGCAAGGCGAACAGGATGCATGTAACGGTCAGCGCATGTTCTAGAGAGGAGCAGCTCCACGTCGTGTAGGCTTCCTCCTCGAGAACCAGAAAAAGAGCCAATTTCACGCAAAGCCAGAGGAAAGGAAATGATAAAAGTGAGAGTGGAGGTCAATAAAATCAAAAACAAATATAGTGAAAGTCAGCGACAGAACTATTTTGGAAAGATCAATAAAATCGACAGCTTGAAAAAGAAAATAAAAGAGAGAAGACAGAAATGATCCTTTTGAGAAAAGGTATTAGAAACAAGAACATGGACCCCAACAATCAATGGATAAGAGAATACTTTGAAGCACTCCATTTGCACAAATGTACAGCTCAGATGATATGGACCAATTCTTTGAAAAATACTGATAATCAGAACTCAGTCTGAAGTAGATAAAGTGAACAACCTTGTAACTGTTAAGTAAATTACATATATAGTTAAGATCTCCCTCATGAAAAAAGAAAAAAAAAAGGGCTCAGACACCGTTGTAAGATTTTTAAGGACAAGTTAAAATCAATTCCTTACAACCTCCTTCTAAAAATAGAGAAGGAAGCATTTCCAGATTCATATTATAAAAGAAAATGTTACCTTGCTATGATAGCAGTTAAAGACACTACACAAAAAGAGAACAGACTAGTATCCTTCATGGAATAAACCCAAATATCCATAACAAAGTAGCAGGATTCAGCAACATAGGAAAAGAATTTCTCAGCCTGACTGAGTTTATCCCATGGCAGCCTCTCTCGGGCCCTGTTTGAGTTAATGGGACCCATTATGTTAACAATGAAGAAAGAGCTCAGGATTATATCAATGCAGTAAAAGCAGTTGCAAATTTCTGCATCCATGTACCAAAAAGACAGTAAAAATGGACCACAATAGGAATAGAGGCGAAATGCCCAGACTGAAAAAGAGCAGCTGCAGAAACCTACAGGTAACTGCGTGCTGAGGAGTGAGAGACCGCGCGTCCCTGCAGATGGACAAAGGGGAATGTCCCTCTCGTTTGGCACGGTCACTGTATCAAGACCAGAAGAGGAAATGAAGGCACACAGACTGAAAAGGAAGAGATAAAACCGTCCCTCCTGGCACACGATACAATGACTTATAAAATCCCACGGGATGTACCGAAAAGTGAATTCTGCAAAACTGCAGCATATAAGAGAAATATGAAAAGACAGTTTCCATTTCTAGAAACGTTAGTCTGTGTCTGTGTACTAGCTGTGAACATGAAGATACTGAAATGAAAAACACATCAGAATATATATTCACACACAAACTGTAAATTTAACAAAGCTTGTGTAGGATCTGCATGCAGAGCGCTGTGCAGCACGAATGAGGATCACCCACTTTATTTCTTGTGCGTGGGGTTCCGCTCCTGAAACCTGTCCCCGAAGTCCAGTGCAATGTGTGGTCCCCCAGGCAGCCCGACCGAGTCACCTGCTCGCCCAGTGCCTGTGGAGCCACGTCGGGGGTTCGCATGTATTTTTTAAATAGCCCACGTTGCAAGAGGCTTGCAGTCCAGTTTGCGAAGCAGGCTGTGGTGAGATGACCAGTTACTGCGGGTGTGCATGTGAGTGCAGAGCCTGCAGCCCCAGTCTCGTCACTGCCTCAAGACGTTTCAGCAGAGGCGTGTCGGCAGCCGGTGTGCCGCAGCCTCTTTGGACCCACGAGTATGAGATGGGCAGTGGGATTCTTTACACGTGACGTGGCATAGCTGGAGCTGGCATCAGCTCAGATTCAAAGTCAGACTTGACACAGGACCGTGGGGTATCGCAGTGAAGATATGCCCACAGGGACCACGGAGTTAAAAGGAGCAGAATGAGAGAAACACCACCTGGGTGGGAGAGTGTACAGGATGGGACGCACTGCTGAAGTCTGGCTGAAAATTCTGAGCTTGGACAAACGCTTTGAGCCTCAGGATCCTCCTCTGTGAGCAGGGCTGGTAGTGGGTAAGGGGCGAGGCTGGGTCACCGCCCGCCGTTGCTAACTTGTGCTCCTCTTACCGTGGACCCGCCTGAGCAAGGACAGGGCACTCAGCGGGAGCAGGGCAGAGGTGTGGCGCAGGGGAGGGCGCAGGTGCCCCTGGGTGAGGGCAGGTGGTGCTGTGTGGCAGGCTTCCCATCCTGGGAGGACGGGGCGACTGCCCCAGTGAGTGCTGTCTGAGGAGGGGTACCGTCTGCTCTCCCGACTGGTCAGGCCGTTTCTGTAGAGTTGGCTGACAGTGGCTGTTCTCGGATGGGTGACTAGACTGTAAAAGCTGCTGCTACCCCTGGACTCCTGTCCTTGCAGAGATTGGAAACGCCTACGCCGTACTCAGCAACGCAGAGAAGCGCAAGCAGTACGACCTCACCGGCAGCAGCGAGCAGGCGTGCGGTCACCCTGACGGCGGGCGGTTCAGCTTCCACCGGGGCTGCGAGGCCGACATCACCCCGGAGGACTTGTTCAACATCTTCTTCGGGGGCGGATTTCCCTCAGGTGCGTCCTGCTCTCACCGGCGCGGGGCTGGGCGGCGAGCCTCACCCCCAGGTAGGCCGCGGGGCACAGGCTCAGGCGCGAGCCTCACCCCCAGGTAGGCCGCAGACGCAGCCGCCTGGCCTTCTCGCTCGACCCGTGAGGAAGGCGGAAGACTGAGTCCGCTCCTTTTCCTAGAACGTAGTGCAGTCGCAGAAAGAAGTGAGTACAAGTAGCTGCATGTCACCGCGGCTGGAGGAGGGACCGTATTGGGAGAGCCAGTGACAGTTTGTTCTGTGCTATTATGTTGCAGTGCCGGGGGTCATTATTTGTTTTCAGTTCTCGGACATCTTTGTAGATATTTCATTAATAGCATGGACTGCTGATTTGGATGCATGTGGAAGTACTTTCCACTGAAATATTAAAATGTTTGATTCATAGCTTAGATGTAAAGTAATTGGGTTTTAAAAAATTATGTGAAGATATAAATAATGACTTGAGCTGGGTTATCAAAGGACAGGATTGCAGAAGACTTGCACGTGGATGGATTTCACAATACTAACATGAGCTGTACTGAACTCTGCTCACCTTTACTCGAGTTCTGGGAACTTTCTCTGAGTGGCTGCCCTCCATGGCTAATATGAAAGCTTTAATCTTGTTTGTAACACCTACTTGAATATCCAGTGTTAAGTTAAATGTATCATTCAGAGTTTAAGGGAATCTGTGATTGAGTAGAGCAAATTGGCCAGGCAGGCCAACTTTTTCAGCATCTCTGAAAAATACTGAGGTTTTTGACAGGGCATTTTGAAGAGAAGACAGTGGGTATATACCAATTTATGCTGAAAATACAGCCTGCAACTTGACATATTAGGATATATAATTGCTTCCCACAGAAAAACTCTCATTTGAACTCCAAGTATTATCGGAACAGCCTGAAACCCTTCAGGGAATGGTGGGTTTCCTGAAAGTTGACTTACAGTTCCTTTGCTTGTTATAACAGGGTTTTATAATTACGTTGGTGGCCAGTCCCCGTATTTGAAAGCAGCTTGAATATCCATCAGCAGAAAAAGCTGACATAGATTGTGGTTTCACCTTCACCATAATGTATCGCACAGCTCCTTTAGTAAGTGAATTAGAGCACTATCTTTTGATTTCTAGAGATCTTTGTGCCTCATACATAAATGCAGAAAGCAGAGTTTCAGGTAATGATTCAGGGTTTGTAAAAACAGCCAACCACCACGGAAGTCTGCTGCATATGCCCTAGTAGGGCATAAAGAAAGGACTTCGCTTTACTGTGAGTGAAGCAAAGTCTGGAAACTTCCAGTTTCTACCACTCGTCTGTCACAAGGGAGAGGATGATAAACACTCACTGCTCAAACTGCGATAAGTTAAAAGTGAAACAGCAAATAAAAATGTAAAAGAAAATACACTTTTCCCGACCACAGTTGTTCTCCCTAATGTAACCACACTTTTCATCTTCTAGGTAGTGTCCATTCATTTTCAAATGGACGAGCTGGCTACAGCCATCAACATCAGCATCGACACAGTGGACATGAGAGAGAAGAAGAAAGAGGAGACGTATGTTTATGATATGATTAGAATCATAAAATGGTGATTTCAGCTCCAGAAAGGCAATTAGAGTTGTCTGATGTTAGGGCAAGTTGTCTTATAAGGAGGCGATGCATTTTCTCCAACCAGAGGTATTCAAGAGACCGGAAACCCCTGGGGTGCGGGAGCGGGGTGGGGGTCAAATGAAGGTGGCGCGACCGGCAGACTCTGTGTAGGGGTCCTAAAAACTCAAGAGTTAACACTGAACATCTGAAGGCGGATTAGCTTTCCTGTGCTAGAGCGGTATTAGCTGCTTGTGTGGATGGGATAAAGGACAGCGCCTGGATGGTTAGTAGAATGCTCGCTGCCCTCCAGCCCAGGCCCCAGCGCAGGTCACCCTGCTGTGACGGGGTCCCTGTGTGCTCCGGGAGGGAGGCGAGGTCAGTGGGCCCTGGGAGTGGAAGTCGGGGTAATCAGGCAGATTTGAAAGCCCTGAAACGGAGAAACTCACATGTCCTTTCAGCCTCTAAAAAATGTTTCACAACTGTTGGAATTTTGATGACTACAGTCCTATTACAATGTGTCATTCGTTGATGATTTTTTACAGGGAGGTTTTTCCGTGTTCATCCAGCTGATGCCCATTATCGTGCTGATCCTCGTGTCACTATTAAGCCAGTTGATGGTCTCTAACCCTCCTTACTCCTTGTATCCCAGATCGTAAGTAGCTAAGTGGACTTTTACAAAAACCTAACTTCCTTTAAGGGCCCCTGTGCTTTTAAACTTTTCAGTGCCGACGCTATTACTACATGGGTGCCAGGTTTTTAAATCTCTAAATTTTAAAATAGTTCACTCAAGTAATAGATTTGTATTGTGTGGTTAATTTACATTCCTGTTCCATTGTGGCTAAAGACAGAAGTGCTATAGTCGAACTTGACAGCAATTTAATTTAATAGGTAGTATGCTGACTCTTAAGACAAAAAGATACTTTAAAAGACACAAATAGAACTGTGATCTTTTTAAAAAAATGTCTCTTACAGGGCAGGCGCAGGCAGGAATGAAGCCGAGCAGAGGCAGGCAGGCAGAGAGAGGAGGAAACAGCGCTTTATTTTATTGGTTGTTCATCTTGGCTGTTCACCAGGCCCCAGGACACAAACCCGGGTCCTTGGGAAGTATGTGGACTCTGCTCGCAGCTACTGGCTCTAACTACTGCTCTTCCAGAGCATGCCCTGTGATTGCTCTTAATATACATTTGTAAGATATTGATTAAATAAAAGCAAATATTACCTTTTTTCTTATATGAAGTTTTTGATAATATATTGCATACATAAGAGATCGGGAAATTTAATGCAGCATCCATTCTAGAAAATGTTAGTGTAATACAGTGAACATAAAGAAACTTTGTAAAACAGTGTGGGCAGTGATTTAACCATATTGAAAGGGTGGATCTGAAAATTAGAAGTGACTTATTTCTTCCAAATAAGATTTTAATTGAAAGTTGATAGACATTTATAATAACATAGTGTATTATAATAATATAGTATATTTTTTATGACTGAATGGTGGTCTTAGGCAATTTAAGAGAGATAATGTAAATATTGCTAATGTCAACTTTTCAATTATTTCTAATCATTTTTGTTAGAGTGGTTTGTAGTAGCAGATCAGAATATGTATAATTAATTAAAAAATAATAATCGAACGTTTCTTTTACAGTGGATCAGGACAAACTATTAAAATGCAAACAGAAAACCTGGGTGTCATTTATTATGTCAACAAGGACTTTAAAAATGAATATAAAGGAATGTTATTACAAAAGGTAGAAAAGAGTGTGGAAGAAGATTACGTGACTAATATTCGAAATAATTGCTGGAAAGAAAGACAGCAAAGTAAGTTGATCAAATGTTTAACGTTAAAAACCTCACTCAAAGCTGCTGGAATTGACCACTGTTGATTTCCCGACTCAGCAAACGTGCTAGGAGTCCTTGACACCTAACTGGGTGCAGTACTGGAATGAAACAGTATGTTTTAACAATATATCCACGTGGCCTAACATAGTATTTGCTCCACAGCAAGCCCTAAAGCAGTGGTATTTATGTCATGGTTGTTACCAGTAAATATTTAGCTGAATAAGTGAATTAATACCAAATTATATTTAAGATGTCACTTATAACTGCATCACGATTGTATGTACCACTAAGAAAAAATTCCTAACATAAACTGATGATAGTCAGTTTTAATATGTATCCTCTTTCAGCATTAACTTTGAAATTCTTCATTAATGTAGCTTAAACAGTTAGCATTTAGTGTGGTGAATGCCGTCGACTTTCCCTCCTTTCCACTTGTCCTGTGCATGGAGAAGTTCTTAGGAACTCTGCATCACTTTGGCTTGTCTCTTCCAGAGCCAGCCTCTTTAATTTAGGAGTTGGCTGTGTATGACAGGGCCTGTGAACTGTTGTCACGGTTTTTATGTCTCTGGTTGTTACGAACAATTATGTAGCCCACACAGTGTGGAGTTTGGAATTGAAGACTGAAGTTGAAGCCAAGTCCTGAAATTTTTAGCTGAATGATGAGGGCCAGACTCCCTGACCTCTAAGAAGGCTTTTCCCTTCATATGCAAAATGGAGGTATAACTGCAAGGACAAGATGAGGGGGCGTTAACTGTCATGTGTGTGACCAGGTCACCACTGAGGACTTCATTCACAGGAACTCATTTAGTCTCCGCCTCGACCCCTGAGGGTGTTGCACCGTTTTACTTGAGGACTGAGCAATGACAGCTGGCCACCTGCCCGGGGTCACAGAGGCAGTCTGTCCCCAGAATCCACTATGTTCAGTCTTCTCGGCACTGCCTTGCTGTGTCACTGAAGTGTTTCATCAGCGCTCTGCCCCCAGGCAATGTGGTAGGACCCAGCCTTTTGTATGATGGAATCAGAGGAGACTGTCTCCTGGGCTTCGAGTCTGGATTGGTGAATTGGTCTGATCTCAGTCTGCAGAGGGTAATGGTGGACCAAACACTCTTGAATGGGAAAGACTGCCCGCTCCTCATCCAGGGGATGCTAGGTAATGTCTGAAGCATTTTGTCTCAACACTGGCTGAAGGAGGGCAGGATAACTGTGGCCTGTGCTGGGCGGAGGCCAGGGCACTGCCACACACCCTGCAGTGTGCCCTCAGGAATCATCCAGCTAGATGCCCACACAGTTGAGGTGGAGAAATCTTGCACTAACCAAAGGTCTTAAGGGCAGTAGATACCGTAATTTATTTTCATTTTCATTTCCATCTTTTCAAGTACTTTGCAGTCCGTGGCACATGTGATATAGTATTTGGATCTGTGAACAACAGGGTGAAGGCCAGCCCCAGCTCTTCACTCACACAGTGCAGCCGATTCGGCACTTTCTGGGGGCAGGGGGCTGAAGGAAGGTGGCAGTGGGGGCGCTCAGTGTGACTTCAATGCTCAGTGGTTGTGCCTCACGTGTTGATTAGGATAAAACCGTCTTAATAAATGAATGTCACCAACGAGAGTAGGCCGCTGCGTAGTGCTCTGCCGGCTGTCCTTTGCTTGAGTCACTCTCATGCTCTCTAGTGTCAACTTGGGCGAGCAAGTGTTTATGACTGCCCTGTCGAACCCTGGCCTGACTTCCGAGTAGTGACGGTCCCCACCAGGAGCGTGCTCTGACCTGGGACCGTGTTTCAGGTGGCCCTGAGTTTTGCAGAAAGGAACTGCTTTTTCGCCCTTATTGTTACATCTTCTCCAAGTGCCTATGGAAGTGTCACTGGGGGTGGCATGGCTGAGTAAAGAAGAAACAGACCACCTTTGAAGACCATTCTCTCTCTCCCGCCTCCAGGCTTCGGCACTGCTGCCCCCTGGAGTAGTGGGAGGACTTACCTGCAAGCCATTCTAGGGTTGGATAGAAAGCTTGTTTCTCTTTCCTTCCTTCATTATGGTTAGTGTCTTTATTAATTTGGGCTAATTCAGAACAAGATCTCAAATGTCTCAACTTCATTCTTGGCATGATGAGTCAATCTGAAAACTTAAGGAAAGGTCACAGCACACACGACGGCTGTGATGCCTGTAGAATCGGAGGTCAGTATGGGACCTGATAGCAGGTCTTTGAAGCCGTGGGGTCTCAGCAAAGGGAAAGTTGGGAGGATTCCACCTGATCACTTTTCCCCGGGCAGCACGGGTGGCCTTGCTGCTGGGCTTTGAAGTGGCTTTCAGGAGCAGTGCTTGGATTCCTTTCCTTTTTTCAAAAAGTCAATTAATAGAAATATTGAAGAGCTTCTGCGAAACATTTAAGGCTAGAAAGCTCGGTGATCTGTATCATTTACTTGGCAAAATGTTTTCGTTGGCGAACAGAAACAGACATGCAGTACGCGGCAAAGGTGTACCGTGACCATCGGCTGCGCAGGAAGGCAGACGCCCTGAGCATGGACAACTGCAAAGAACTGGAGCGACTGACCAGCATCTACAGAGGAGGATGACCTGCCCGCTTGGGGGCCTTCGGACTGCTCTGGGTATCGTCTGTAAGTAAGTTTAGTTTCAACGTGAAAGCTAAAGAAAAAGGTGTGTGATGTTCAAAACTAAACTGAATAGTCGGTGCCCGAGATGTGGACTCTTTCTGACCTACTGGCTCCTTTAAATAGCAAGAAACTGAAAACTTAAATGAATATTTTAGTTATGCTTCTGCAATCATTTTTCACTCTAAAAGCTTTTAAGATTCCTAACGAAAATGTCTCCAGAAAGGACTATCACACCTGTAGCTGTTTTCAGTTTTAACGATTCTCCTTCCCTGTCCTGTAAATATGTATGGAATGATCATTTGTGCACACACAGCCTGTCGTTTTATTTAGATTTCTTTTAGAGTTTGGCTCCACGAGACACTTCCGTTTAAATTGATTGACTATTCTATGACACAATTACATTTTCCTTGCCAGATGTTGAATGTGTAGAGTTTAAACAAAGACTTTGTTTAAACTTGTGTAAAATCTTAGCATTATCAGCTTAGAGGGAATTGATATTTTTAATATTGCCATTATATTCCCAAATATTTATTAAGAGACATGAACTGGTATAATTTATCAGTTTACTTATTTATTTAGTTTTATGAATTGCTAAGCCATGCATAGAAAAGCTATACTGATAGATTTTAAAGAAAATATGAGGAACTAGCTAAATATTAAATGAAAAGTTTCTTCTAGAGTAAATTCCAGTCATTAAAAGGCCCCCATATATATGTCCTTGAAGGCTGCTAACATTATGAAGAAGAGACCATCCCTATTCCTCACTCCCTCATGGAAATTCAGTTTCTTCTTACCAACTGTTTACGTAGGATCCAAAAATAATTGGTTTTTCTACAAATGAGTAATAAGAGGAATTACTACTAGGATGAAGCTTTGTGCCTTTAACCCGATTGCCACCTCTCAAACATGTACTAGATTATAGCACACTTGACTGGAGCATGAGCTGTCTGCCCACATGCAACAGTGAGCAGACCCAGAACTGCAGGGGGTAACTCAACTAATCTTCTAAGAATAAGCTCCTTGTAATTAAATCCATAATATAAATTAGAAAAATCAGCTGGAAATTGAATTTTTGGGTGACCATGTATATTGGGTTCATACACAATTTCATTAATTATTTGAGCCTTTTAGTCTTCCGACAATTGTGATATTTTTTATGACTTCGCTTCATAATCAGTTAATGGAACACAAACACATCTTTGATAGTTTTCTTGTGTGTGACAGGATGCTAATTAGAATAAGTGTTTTAATGATTTTTCCTGAATGTAGTTAATTTATAGCATTGGTTGAATAAAACTGCTGCAACGACTATTTTTTTTTAAGAGTTCTCATATCTGTTTCCAGGTGAATGAGTAGAAATGCCTCAGTGAATTAGTAGGTTAAACTAGACAATATGATGTCCTAGGGAAACTGGACAGCTTAAACAACTTTTAGAAATTTGACTTTAAACAAAGTGCTTAAAAGAAAATACAATTTTAAGTATTTTCTTGAGCCTGTAGAATGAGTTTTTAAAAATAGTTCATAGCTTTCTAATTAACTTTAAAAGTTAAAATGCATCAAAACTTACCAAAATGTAAATGAAAATGTTCATGTTTATTCCAGTTTTAATGGGAAATTTACACTGTTGCAGCTGTAATCATGTGACTTGAACTCTTGCCTACCGATTCCATTCCCTTCATCCTGGCTTTAGGATTAGAAAACATTGGTTAAATGAAGTCACATATCATGAAGTCATACTTGGCTCTTGGACAGTATTATATTTAAATAGCATTGCTTGCGTTCCATTACATTTCATAAAATATTTGGGGATATATGTTTTATAAAAATACTGATTTTCTAACAGTGTGGGAAGTGCCTGGTAAATAAATATGCAAGTAAAGATTAATTCTTTAATGGTGTAAAGGCCCAACCGAGGTTAATTTGGAGATCAATTTTACAAAGTAAGAAGACTTTAGTTAACTTGAGATGAAAGATTTTCATGTTTGCTACTCTTATAATAATGTAAATCCCAGTATTTTCCATCTTATTTTTAGCTACATGAGTTTTTGCAATTTCATTCAATAACTTGTTCTATTCATTTTAATCACTGCCTAAAACCCTTCAATGTTTTGAATAATTGCTTTACTAAATTCTCTAACTGGTACTTTAGAAGTTTAGCAGCAATTCTATTTATTCACGCTTTGCATATTTATTTTTTATACATATACATAAACATCGTCCTTGTCAGGATTTGGGGGAGTAAATAATACCTTTTCTCCTCTCAATTCTCTGGTTCCCAAATTGATTGGTGCTAGCCATTGGTAAGTCTGAGAAATGACATGGTTATAATCTATTTTGTAAGGGAAAACAATGTATTTTGGGGAACAGATTGCATTGTTATGCTTAAATATTTTATCATCATCACATGCTTATTTATGACTTACGAGGATTTGATGGAGAAAAGTAAGTCTTCAAAGTCATATATCCATCAAGGTGTTGAGCCAGTTTACTCTCAGTCAGCCCAGGTGCGGACAAGAGCAGATATGTTGAAGTTCGACCCTGACTCTGAAATGCACTTTGACACTTTAGTTTCCTTCTTAAGTCTTCAGTTATTCTGATATGTAAAACAGTTAAGAGAAATGACCAGCTTCTCCATTTCCCTTTTGTTGAACTGTAATATTGTAAAAGGCAGCTGTTATTTAACAAATGTGACGTTAATAATGTATCTCTACATATTTCATGTAAAAGATGAACCTCCCTGTGTTGAGACAGTGAATTTTTTTTTTTTTTTTTGGATGTTGGCCTGAGGACCAAATGAGCCATCTTTCCAGTTAAGTAAATATTTTGCCAAAGGGCCCAGTCGTTCAGCCAGGGAGTGTGTGCATTCATTCAGTTTCTGCACGTGAGGCTTGGCTTCAGTTCAGCCCATGTTCCTGTCTGTCTGCAGACTGATCGGGCATTCATAAGTCTTTCTTCTTATCTGAACAGAGAAACTTGCAAAAATGAACAACAGATCTAATTTTTAATCCTTACTGCATAGCTGAAGCGCTCGGACTACTGACGATCTTGGATTATTGCTGAGCTACAAGTTCTGGTCAGGAGTCTGGCATTTATTTCCCAAATTATTTTAATTCTAATTTTTAATTAAGAAGAAAAAAGTGTGTAGAATGAAGCTCTTCCAGGAATCCTTGTATGTCACTTTAGTAATCTGACAGACAACACAGATATAGAATTTAGGCTTCCTTTTTTGGTTTCATTACTATTAATTAGACACTTTCATATAAATGGAAACATTGTTCCTCAACACATTAATTCAAGGCATATCCCTTATATTAAGGAGTATGCAGCCACATTTTTGTAAATTCCCTGTAACTTTTTCCTGTGATATGTGGTTCTTTTTCATCTAATTTTATTATGTGCTGGTTTTGGGGCCAATAGATTTGTGCATATTCTGTGGATGTGTTCGTGTATCAGTGTATATATGTACTTTTTCCAGCTAATACCTCAAACGTGTGATTGTTTAATACACACCACACTATGTTTGCACAGAGCAGGGCTTCCGTTAGCAGAGTTGTTTCTGACTCTGAAAATCAGTCCATGGGTGTCACTGGTGTGTGTGAATTCTTTTTGTTGGCCTTTTTCATATTTTGAAACAGATTTCTGTTATAGGGTCCATGATTCAAATATAATTTTATCTATCTAGCAACCTGGAAATAAGTAGGGGTAAGAAGTGTTTCTTGAAATGTCAAGTTTAAGAAGTCACTGTGAGACTGGTTTCACTGACATGCTGGCCTATAGCCCTACCATACCCAGCCCTCATCGCTCAGCACTGGGCATTCCAGTCCCAGTCTGCTCACCACTGAGGAGCACAGCATGGCCAAAGTAATACAGTTTCTTGAGGACAGCGAAGTATTTTTAAGTATCAGTTTCCAAATGAACTGTTTTTGATTGGATGACTATACCAATGAGAAAGAAGAAACACAAATGATACACTGAAATCTGCTTGTATTAAGAAATGCTTCTTATTGTTTGATTTTGTTTTTGGTTTTTTGGGATTGCTACATGAGACTTTCTTTCCTTTGAAAGTTTATAAAGTACTGTTTTTAAGAGCTGTAAGTAATTTTCAAGCTGTGATGGAAGTTAATGGAAGCCTTGTGTAAGTTAACTGAAGTGAAAACTGGTAAGAGAGCTTTCTTTGTCTATAGTGCATTCAAGATTGTACAATTAGATTTAAAATAAAACGTCTGATTTGTAAAATATTTGTGTATCAGACTTATATATAATAAAGTTTTCTGTATGAGAACTGTCAAAGAAAATGCAATGACTTTTAATGAGTGTTTGGCTGATTTATGAGTTTTTGTCTTTCAGTCTCTGCAATTTATCTCATCATCTGAATAAAAAGGTCTGTTCTTACTGTAAAGGGTTTGTTTTTATCAGGATTTACTGTGTTTATTTGATTCTAAGCCGCACCCTAGATTCTCAAAGAGGTTTTCATGAAAAAAAATCAAAAACAGTAAGATTGATTTACAAAGAAAAAAAATTAAAAATGAGAAGTAGTAACAAGTTACACCTTTGAATGTAAGCCGCACCCGATTTTGGGGGGACATTAAAGTGGCGGGGGGGAAGTGCAGCTTGCAATCAAATAAGTACAGTATATTCTTAACATGCCCTTTCTTTCACTCATTCAACCATTCAATAAATGTCTGGACACTGAGAGCTAATCACTGAGCAAGCAGGGCAAAGAAGTGAAGTAAACAGCTAATGATACTCACAAGGAGCTGTGTCCAGACTCACCTGCTGTGGGGGAGGGCCACAGAGGACGTCTCCAAGTTGAGCTTATGCTGACCCCCGAGATGGGATGAAGTGAGGTGGGTGCTGGAGAAGCACCTCAGGCTGAGCACTAACTATAGAGACACAGACCTCACGGGAGTGGAATCAAGCTGTGTGGTTATGGTTTCAGGAGCTGTGGTAAGCTAGAGAATTAAAATAAGACAGGGCTAGTTCCTACAAGATCATACATAAACCATGCAGCTGAGTTTATCCTAAGTCAACAGAAAGTCTTTGAGATGTTTAAGGAGGGGGGTAGATGATAAGATCAGAATTATTAAAATGTCATTGTCGAATGTTGCTGTATGGCGGGTACAGCGAGGGTAGGTAGTGACCATCAAAGGAGAGCAGAGTAAGAATATAGGTAACAGAATGATTGTGAGATACTATAGAGCAGACTCAGGAGAATTCTTTGAATTTGGAATAGAAGCAGAAATGTAAATGTTTAAAAAAAATGTGGGTATAAAAAGGGAGTAAACAGGCACATCCTGTTGGAGAATCCACATGCATCCTAAGTAAGGAGGTTCACATCCTGGGCCCAGGGGAGAGTGGAGTGATGGCCTAAATAAAATAAAAATGCTTCTTCCTCCTGTCGCTTCCTGCCTGCCTTCCTGCCTATTCGCCTTCCTTCCTGATAGCACCTTAAAAAAAAATAAGACAGAAAAAGGGTGGTAGGTAGATGAATTTTCTAAAGGTTTCTAAAGCAGGCTATTTTTTCAGGTACAATGCATTTTACTAGTTGTTTTACTCCGATGGTAAGGGGAAAGGAGACAGTGACAGAGTAAAGACAGAAAGGGTTAGGGCATCCAGTGCCTGGCAGGTTGAGGGTGGAGGTGTAGGCTCTGCAGCAAACATGAAGAACGACTTCAGATGAGACACCGCACGTAACTGAGGAAGGCACGCATGCAGGTGCAGGGAGATCTGTTGTGTCCACCACCTGCATCTTAAATAGGCAGAATAGTAATCTGCCTATTTCAGCTTAGAAAGAATGACAGAGGCTTACAAAGAAGGAAGACCACTTGGAATTCTCACCAAGTCGACTGAATACTGAAAGGGTAGGATTTCAAAAGCTTCCAGGTCAGAGACAGTATTTGCTATCTGCTCAGCTATACTGTCTGACAATGGCTGGCAGCACAGAAGAGAACATTATTGCATGTGATGTTATCGTTGCACCCCCAAACCACAGCCAGAATAAAAATTAGCAAGACATTTTCCAATTTGGCCAGTCTTAAGTGACAAAATTTTCATTTTTGCATGTTTGCATCAGCAACTATCCTCCCCACAGGCATTTGAAAAACAAATAGAATTTTCACTCAGGCAGTAGATCCACCTGACTTCTAGAGGAAAGCAGAATTTTAAAAAGGAGATATCTCTGCTGTATACAACAGCGAAGAAAAAATTCAAGTTAAAGAGCAGAAACAGGCTCTGAGATAACCAAATTAGAACTTTAACCATATGTACATGTTTATTAATTATATAATATACTAGTATGCTTTATATATAATAGAAGATAAAAAATGTGGATGATATAATATTTTTGTGTATATGTGACACAATTTCTACTAGTTTCTTGTTGAAGTTCAGGGATCATATGGTACAGCCTACTTAGGAGAACTACTACATAGTTCTAAAACTCTTTCAGGCCAGTATTATTTCCCCTGGCCCTATACTACCAACCGTGGTGGTGACGACCAATCTGAGTACAGACGGGAACGCTCCCCATGCCATGCCATAATTAGAAAACCACACTTAAAAGTCAGAAATCTTACTTGTTCTTTCAATTTGAGGACATAATGTTTGGAGACCTCGGGAAATGACACTTTTCTCTTTTTGCTACTAGAAGAAAAAAAATCAGCAATTTTCAGCTATTAAGTTCATGAAAATGAAGAATTTTGCTAAAATGAAAAGTAGCATTATCATAAAGTTCTTGTTAGAGTTCTTTTTTTTTAAATACCCTGTAAACGTGGGGGCACATGGTCAGGGAGAATATAAGAAGTTTTAGTCAAGGTCAGAAATAATGGCTTCTTTTCGTTACTTTCATTTACCATACTTTGAATATGTGTCAATGAGTGCAAGGAATGTAGGCACCCTCCTGGAAAAAAATGTAAAACATGAGCCTGCCTTCTAGACATCATGGGGGAAAAACTCAAAATGGTGGCACAGAATTATGAACAAATATCAGTCATTCCTGGTAGTATATAGTAGTAGTACTCGAGAAAATTTGATGAGAAAATGTTATAGGGAAACAAGATTTAAATGGGTGATGTAGAGTGAAGGGGTCCGGAATATGCAGTCCCGCTTTGGTGCACTGATCCTTTGAACTAAAGGCACCAAGGAACAAATGCCGCAAGAGATCTATTCAAAAGCCAGTCGTGAAATTTCCAGGAAAGGTGCCCTCCCTCCACCAGGAGGAAAAACACATCTCGCCAGAGGCTGGAAATCGTCGCTGAACATGTCTGAAGAAAAACAAAAAATGCCAGACCAAGCATTTCATAGTAACGGTCTCGCTGCCCGGGCCGGTCTCCTAAGTCCCCACAATTGATAGTCCTGTGTTTGTGTAAAAGGTGC
The DNA here is from genome assembly GCA_004363575.1 of Solenodon paradoxus. Classification (NCBI taxonomy): domain Eukaryota; kingdom Metazoa; phylum Chordata; class Mammalia; order Eulipotyphla; family Solenodontidae; genus Solenodon; species Solenodon paradoxus. Next base: position 12,561 of record RJWH01002090.1, on the reverse strand, counting down.
ATGAGTTTGTGGGACTATCAGCTTCTTTGGGTCATCACTTTCCTTCTGAAGACACTCGCGTAAACACATCGAATAAGCGCTTTTCTCCCGTTAATGTGAGTCACTAACTCTTAGGTGCAGCCACAGACTCGAGAGGGCAGGAGGAAGTTTCTGCGTGGGAAGGATCCTGGAGACTGTGGCGGGGTGGGCCCTCGATGTGGTGGGTGCAGCATGGGGGCCCCAGAGGTGGGCGGGGCAGGGGCGTCGGCGCGGGCGGTAACCGCTGTAGCGCACACGTCTAAAGGCTGCTAAAGCCGTATCGTGCGAAGTCTAGGACCGTCCGCCGTCAAGTGGTCAGAGGTCGTGCTGTCGATCAGTGGAAAAACAGTACATGCAAAGCGCTTCGTGGGGAAGGCGGAGAAATCACGGAGCAGCGCGGCCCGGGGCGCGGGTTTACCAGGCTGAAGTGGGAGCTGGCCCGCCACACCGGCGCCCAGCAGCCAACAGGCTCGGCGCGACGCCGACAGCTGCAGCCGCAGCGGCTTCAGGACGCCCGTTCCGCGCTCCGGGGACGGCTGCGTCCGAGCGTCCTCGGGGGAGCCCGCAGGGGTCCTGGGTCGAACGCCAAACAGCGGTCTCCGGGGGCTGAACCCGCACCCCTACCCCGTCCCGGTCCCGACGCCTCACGGAGACCGCGAGTCTCGTCCCCCGAAGCCGTCTCGCGCCTGCGCAGACCACTTCCGGCCCGGCCGCACGCGAAGCAGCCCCGCAGCCGCGGGCCGACCCGGTCCCGGGGCCCGCCTGTCCGCCCGGGGGGCGGAAGGTGCCGTGCACGCCCGACGCACAGCGGCCACAGTCTCGCGGCGGGAACCGTGTCGGAAGCGGACTGCTCTGCACAGCACCCAGTCGCCGCGGCGGCGACAACTCCGAAAGGAACGAGCTGCCCGGGGTGCGAGGCACCACCCTCGCGAGAGCGTCATCTCTCAGGGACACCCGGAGCTTCAGGACCTGGCGACGCCTGCGCGTCGCCCCCACAGTGACGTCAGTGGTTCGCACAGGCGCAAACAGCCTCGCGGGTGGGGGGCGCTGCTCGCTCCGCTACGGCGGCCTTTTCTCGGAAGTCTCGGCGCTGGAGAAGCGCCGCGGCGGCGGAGGTGCTTCCTGGGTCGCGGGCTTGGCGGCGGCGGTCAGCATGGCGGACGTGAGTGGCGCAGCCGCGGTCGGACGGGCCGGGACCCTGGCGCGCAGCCGCCGCTGCCGGGAAGGGCGTTCGGTTCTGGCGGCGCCGGGCCGGCTGCAGGCTGCTCGGCCCGTCGGGTCGGAGACGCCCGCGCCCACCGCCGGCGCTGGGAGCCGCTGGCGCGCGTCCGGCCGGGCCGCGGGCCGTGCGTGGAGGCTCCTGTGCTGCGGCGGCCGCGCTCCCGGAGCAGACGCGGGTGTCGGGGAGGACGCGCTGCGGCGGCCGCGGGTCCCGAGGCTTAGCGGCCTGGGTTCGCGGCCCCGACGGCGCGCGGCTCGTCCAGGCGCAGGGCGAGTGGAGGAGTTCGCTGTCCGGCCGAGAAGCTGGAGGCCAGTGCAAGTCAGAATGATACACTAGCCTGAGCTGTAATGTCGGTTGAAAAGGAGGAAAAGAGATAAGCTTAAAACATGAGACTTCACGAGTGATTTAAAAGTGAATAACTATCAGATTAGGGGCAAACAGTAGTCTAGATTTTAGACGCGAGTGACAGGACATTAGTGGAAGCAGATTTGAGGAGTGTTGTGTGTTTTAAGAGAACAAAGATAACTACACTGGGGTGAGAAGAGGAAATAAGAGGAACTTCAGGCTTGGAGATTTAGCATCAGCTGTGCAGAACAGCAGAGCTCCTAGTGGGTACCTGGAGGAGAGTGTGATGAGACATGATAAAAGCGTCTTTCTTTAGTCCTAATTATGTCCAGGCTGACCACTTGCCACACACTGTCATTTATCTTTCTGGCCTGTGAGGAGCTGAATGTCAGAGAAGTTAAAAGTATATGAACATGGACAGATGTTTATAATATATTCTCAAGTGAACATAATAGTAACAGGTTGTAAAGAGCATTAAAAAATTGATCTAATTTTAAAGCTTATCATGTATTTGTGTTTCCCGTTTCTGGATGTGTAAACCACTTAACATTCTTCTCAATAAACTTCAACAACAATGTTAAGATGTCAGTTCTATGAGTATCTCTACTCAACAAATAATGAAAGAGAGCTTAGGGAAAAGTCAGTTAACTTGCTCCAAGCCACACAGTAAATATCAAAATCAGAAGGAGAACGATAAAACACGGGTCTGTAAGACCCCACTGGTAAATGAAGCTGGGAGAGGACAGCATCAAAAGAGCCAGTACAAGGCATTTTGTTATAATGTGATTTCTTATATTCTCTTTCAGGACCTAAAGCGATTTCTGTATAAAAAACTACCAAGGTAAAGATCACTAATTTGTAATAAAAATTTTTACATAAAATGTTAACTTTGTGCTATATCTTGTTTCTACTTTAGACTAATAGTGTGTGTTATTATGCTATTATTTAACAGTTTCAGATACCTAATATAATGTGATCAGTGATGTTATTTGAGTTTGCAAAGAAATAGCTAAGACCCAGAGAAAAAATGTAACTTGTCTAAGGTTGAACAACTAGTCAATTCCAGAGGGCCAGAACACAACTCTTGCACTTTAGAGTTCTCTCAGAATACTTCATAGCAGTTTCCTGGATTATACTTTGAAGTAGAATAATTTTAAGGAATAAAAAAACTAAGAACTTGCTTCTACTTTTGATATTGCTTTTAATACCAATTGCAAAGTCTGGATAACCCAAAAATGTTATTTTAGACAGTAGTTCATGCTTGGAAAAACTGCACAGTCGTCTTTTTGCCTCCACACAGCCCATTTGATGCCCCATTTTATCAGTTAGACTGCTGTGCTGAGGACAGTAATTTTCCTTTTAGATATCTGACTGATTCAAAAAACATTGTCACTTTAATTGTACTAGTTATTAAATTTACTCTGAAGTGATATCTTTGAGTGGGGGTGGGTAGACTAAAATTTGAGATACCATTTTCACGTTAGAATAATGGGATAATCTCAGAGGTAATCTAGCAGAGTATGTGAAGAGGTCCTATTTTTTCCTTTTATTCCAAATCTGTTTGAAATTTAAGAGGTTTTTGATGTCAGTTTATTTCTATAAATAGGGAAAAAAACATCTTGGATTTTTGCCTGAATTGTTGGGTTGGGTTTGCGCTTTTGCTTGTTTCTTTTCTCTTATTAATAGGCCACTGGAAATTAATGGTATCTTCTGGTTTTTATTTCCCTGTTCTTCTATATTTCAGAAGAAAATACTATGTGTTAAATTGCTGCCATTGATACCATGTTAATGCAATACTTAAATTCATTTTTTTCTTCTTTGTAGTGGCTAACTGTAGAGACAGGCTGCCTATCTGTTCTCCACCTAATGTTAGCAACACAGACCTCCTGGCTTTGCACAGTGATATAGGCTAAAAATGACCATAATGCTGAAACTGTCCAGGGAAATCTTAGTATTCAGTGGGGAAAAGTACAGTAGTTTTGTGACCTGTAAAAAAAATTGTCAAATATTAACTCCTCTCTTATTGTTGTATATGGAAGAATGAAAACAAATGCTGAAACTAGTATTTGTTTCATGCACTGTAATTTAAAACAGAGTTGTTGAGAATTAGAGTGTTTACATCTTTGTAAAAACATCAGAAGTTGTTTGAACATTGTTTGCATACTTGCATACATGGATAAGAGGCCATCTTTTCTGTGCCTTGGCAAATTGACATGCCCCATTCTGAGTCTAGATCAGGCGCCACCATTTTTCCTCTGTCCTTTTAGTATTATGGAATATCCTGGAGAGTTCCTTTACTGTGAAGACTGATCAATGTCACTTCTCTGCAACATTGTCCTTTTCAATACTGTCACTTTCCTCATTTATGTCACATTTTGTTTTAATATCACATGGTTTATCCACTGGAAGACAAAGAGATAACAAAACTGCCTGCTTTGCTACCTCCGAGTAATGGGTCACCAACACATTTTGAAAGAAATGATGTGACTGGTTATGATTACAATGTGCATGTGTTATTCACAGTTATTTGCTTACAGCTTCATGAACTGAAGAGCAGGCAAAGTTTGTACTTTATGCAGTTATTCAGTTAATTTATTTTATTCACTGGAATTTGGCCTATGCTGTCGTGGAGTGAGGTGGGGGGTGTTACATAACTAACCTGCGGTAACTGAGTTGAATCCATATTGGAACTGTACAAGGTAAACAAAAACTTTTAGTAATTATCTTTATTTGCTTTTGGTGGAGTCTCATAATATGGAAGGATGCTAAAATTATTGGGGAGGTGGGAGGGTACAAAATACAGAAACAGAAGCATACTTGATATTTGTAAAAAAGGGTATTTATAAAACCATAATGAAATTCTTTCCACACCGCAAGGAAAGATTAGTACCATCCTGCTTTTTCACATGACTAAGGCCAGTTTGATTCATAGTCACGACCATTTCTTGCAGTTAGGTTTGTTACATCCCAAGAGTTAACAGAATGAAGAAATAACATTCAACACTTATAAAGAGAAGTAGTAGGATATATAATTTGCCGCTGGGTGTGTGTAAGTTCAGTGATGTGGACGCGGGCAGCCTTCTAGCGATGCTGCTGCTGCTGCTGCTGCTGCTGCTGCTGCTGCCACAGCCACAGATTGGTTCGCCTGTGTCAAGTGTCTACAGGATGATTTTCATGTAACCTGTTTTGTAAGTTTGCGGAATTTTTTATGTATAATCTTAGAGTTTTTTTAATCCATTGATAATTTCAGGATTGATAACCTGTCCTACTTTTGTAAACTGTGGGATGATAATTGGAAATTTAATGGAGAATCAGCTGTTTGAGATCTTCATTGAACTATATAAGGAAGTTGCCACTATGACTTTGAAGTATAATTTGAGAATTTGTTTTGTACGTTTTGTACATTTTTAACTTAACTTTTCCTTTCCAGTGTTGAAGGGCTCCACGCTATTGTTGTGTCGGATAGAGATGGGGTGCCTGTTATTAAAGGTAAAGCTTAAGCACGAACAGGGTCCCATCTGCTGCTGCATGAACGTAGTACAGAAATAAATTAGCAGTGCAGGAAGGCAAGCATATAAAACTCATTTCAAATACAGGAGATGACCTGAGTTGGGGTGGGAAATGTTTGCTTTTGTATGTTGAAGGCTGGGTTGGAACTCGTCTGTATTTCACATCAAATGCTAACATATTTCAGCACAGACCCAGTTTCCCATTACAGGCTAGTACACTGTAAACCAGTAGTGAGTGGGGACAGCACAGGCAGACCCTACCTGATAGTGTTTTACTCAGTCTTGCTAGTAGTGTTCGGATAAACTTCCACTTAGAGCAGGCCCTTGAATAACATCATTTCATTATAATCTTGATGACAAATCAATTCCTTTCTGGTGTCATTGTCTGTGTGGGGCTGGCATGTTCTGTCCACGTCTGTGCCTTTTCTCCAGGCACTCAGGTTTCCTCCCACATCCCAAAGATATGCACCTGAGTGTCACTGTCGTGTGTCTGCTCTCCTAATCAGAGAGAATGTGTGTGGAGGTGTGGGGGCGCCCTGTAGTAGAAGGGTGCCCTCTCTCGAGTGGGTTCTGTCTTGACCCTGAGCTGCCGGGTGAAGCTCCGGCCTCCTGTAATCCTGCAGTGGAATGAGCGGGCTGGGAAATGAAATGCATGAATGGTTGTTGAATATTAGGATTTGGGGTTAAATGCAGAAATTTGGTAATCTTTTTGTGACCATAAGTACGCCTTAGGAATTTAACTCTTGATCAGACTGGTTTCATCCAGAGTCATTCACTTAACTCTCAGTTCCCAAGAATTGAAGTACATTAGGTGAGAACTTACTGTATTTGAATGAGCGTATGTTGAGACTTTTGTTTAATCTTTCTTGATTTTCTGCTTCATCACTGGAAATGCGAGTTTTTAAACTTTTAACCTAAATTACTTTAGTTGACCAGACTCTAAAAAGAATTTTTCACCTGATTTTTACCTTTTCATTTAAGTTCATGTGTGTCAGTATGTATTAAAAATATTTTCACTCTTCTGTTTTATGGTCCAACCAAAATGAATGTTCAGCATTATACTGGGCGCTGATAGCTCTATCCAAGAAAGGTTAAGAATTCTGGAGATTTTGTGGTTTTGTTTACAATTTGTTTTCCACTTGGGGTTATTCTATATGTCAGATAATTTGAGGCTTTAGAATGGAAAGGAAGTTTAGAAGTCCCCTAATTTAGTTTTTTGATTTTATGAAAGGAAATAGCCAAGAAGCAGGCAGAGTCTGGAGCTGCACTGTGTCAGTGACGAGTGAAGGAACTCTCCTCCCCTGAAGTGTGGCCCAGTGTCTTTCTAGCCCTCGAAAGCGCAGGTGCAGAGGGCCCTCCACCTGCCTTTTCTCAGCTCTTTGATGAGGGCATCAGAGCTCTGTCAGCTCACATTCTTCCCGAGGGCCTGTTCAGCCAGTGCTTCGTGCGCCCTGCGTCAGCTGCCTCCATTGCCCTGAGGAGGGACAGATCAGAAGGCAGCTGCAGATGAGTAATGAGTAGTACTCTGATCTCTGTAGCTTTTTCATTATTTTATTCTAGCTCAGCTCACAGTTAACCAGAGTTTGGAATGGTTAAATCTACTCATCATGCTTTGAGGGATATAATGAAATGATACAAAATATACTTGTGTTGTTTTTCTGCCTCTAGCAGGTCTTGAACCTGGGTGGGTGGCTTTCATAGCCTTCACATTAGCTGCCTGAACCACAGAGCAGGGCAAAATTCAGTGTTTAAAAAGAGAGAGAGACACAGCATTTCTCCCTCACTGAACCCAAACCTGACCAAGCAGCTTTCCTTCCTGAGTTCATGAAGTGAACCCAGTGAGTGGCCTAGTGGTCAGTGTCATGAATCGTGACCCTGCTGCTTGTGCTTTGACTGAATTTCTGTAGAAGGTGCTGGAAACCCTCCCTGCCACCTTGCTCTATGAGCTTTGTTTGAATCACTCCCGCTGCAGTGGCCAGCGACAGCGCCCCAGAGCACGCCCTGAGGCCCGGCTTCCTGTCCACCTTCGCCCTCGCCACAGACCAAGGCAGCAAACTCGGCCTTTCCAAGAATAAGAGTATCATCTGTTACTATAACACCTACCAGGTGAGTCTACCACCATCGCACGGTGCTACATCTTCCAGAGAAAACCGCTTGTATTATCATTGCACCTTTCAGTTTTGAAGGAGACGGAGTTTTAAAACCTTATTCTGCAGTAGGTTGTTATGCTGTAGTAGTTTCCTTCACTTTTCACTTCAGAAATTAATTAGGGAAAAGTAGCTTCTATAAAGTCAGGACACTTTCATCTCCGGTAGATGGTACCTTTACCCTAACAAGGGATTTCTCAAATGACACACCCCTGTGGCAGATAAAACATTTCTTTCAAAAGTCAGATGACAAGTTATTCAGATCTGTTGCGACTCATTCCTGCATTTGACTTGGACCGTGAACAACAGAAGGAGTCTGTTGGGGGATGGAATGAGGTGCCGTATTTCCTTGAACCGCAGCCACACCTTCAGAAGGTTGACACCTCGGCTCTGGGCCAGTGTTCCCAGAGGGGCTCCGTGCGCTGTGGGGCGGGCACAGCGACGCTTCCTGTTGGAGTCGTGTGTGGCGCGTCTGTTAGGGAAGCCGTCACCGTCTGACCTTGATACCAATAATGATTCGGTTGAAGCTAGGTTTCTTACAAATGTAGTTGATTGAAAGTCACTTTAAATCTAATTAAATGACAGTGGTACACAGAATGCAGAAAAATCATGAAGATAGAATTAAATGAGTGAGTAAATACTTCCTTTAACCATTTCGTAATCAGCATTTCTGGGCCTCTGCTATGTGGTGGACACCGCCGTGCGTGAGAGGTGAACAGATGAAGAGGATGCAGTCTGCCTAGTTGGTAGTGATGTCTGTTAGAGATACATGGTCACTTGGTTTTATGGGAATGCTTATCGTTATATTGTGTGATACAATACTATGATGTTGACCTAGTATCTTGCACATTGACTGCTTTTACATTTTCGAAAGGGAGGGTAAAATATTCATTTGAATAATACTGCCTTTTCACAATATAGCATTTAGGTTTTATTTTCTTTTTCAGGTGGTTCAGTTTAATCGTTTACCTTTGGTGGTGAGTTTCATAGCCAGCAGCAGTGCCAATACAGGTATGTCTTTAATTACCCAAAACCAGCCAGAACTCTTTATATTGCATCTCTGAGCAGCCTAGTAGAGTAGAAATAGTAGATTTAAAGTCAGAAAAATGAAATTTGTGACCTAGCTCCACCATCCTTATTCCTTGATCTTGAGAAAAATAACCTGAGTTCTGTGTGCCGTGTCTGTTTTGGAGCTGGTAGTGTGTTTTCTGCATCCCGCGGGTTATTTTCTAGTTCAGATAAGGTATTACATGGACAAGTGATCGTTTAAGTAGAAAGGAAAGTGTGACCTGCAGTTCTTGAGTGCTCCATCTTGCTCACATTAGGACAGCTGAATAAAGGAAGAGAGTGGAGAAAGTGAAAAGGCACACACACAGCGTCAGGTGCCCTCACCTTATGTTGACCCGTCTGTTGACAGAGCCTAAATCCTGAATGACAGGAAGGAGAATTACGATCATTGGAAGAGGGAGCCTCAGTGAGCGTGCTGCTCTTCTTGGAGGTTTGCAGCCGGGAGCCCACATTAGACTTGTAGCAAGTGAGCCCCCGCCGTAGGCTGCAGCCTTCACTGGGGCCGGCGTAAGTCAGCCACCAGTCTGTTGAATTGTAAGTTTTCTTTCTGTTCTTAAAGGAAAGATGCAGACAGTAATGAAGGTGAACAGTCAGGCAGGAAGAGAGAGGAGGAAGAAGCACTTTATTTGTATTTTGTTGTTCACATTGATTGTTGCCCCTGGTCCCAGGTGTTAAATCTGGGAGCCCGGGATGTGTGTGGGACTGCTTCTGGCTGCACTGGCCCGCTCGGTCACCTCGTGTGCCCAGGTTGTAATTTTCCTACTTGTTTTTGGTACAACGGGTTTTTAAAGGACTGTCTCCTTCAGATGAGACTGCCGTTTAGAACTGGTATGTGTTCCTTGTTTCTTTCCAAGTCGTTTGAGCAGATTCATTTCCAGCTATGTCACTGAGTCTGTCCTTAGATTTCCCATCTTTAAACCGAAAGTTTAGATTTGATAATATAATAGGCATCTTCCATTTTAAATGTTTTAAAGCCATAAAATACTAGCTCTGATTGTACTTTGTAGAGTATGTACAATTGTGGTGGTGTCAGAATTTTAAGTATATTAAACCTCAGTCATGCTGAATCACCACCACACAGAATCATCAGTTGTGAGAAGTGTGACAGTATACAGACGACTTTTTAGTACATAGAGCTTTTTGTTGTTGTTAAGAGAGGAAGGAAAGGAGAGGAAGAATTATTTTTAAGGGAGGAAAAGGAAGCACTTTTATTTATTTATTTTAAGTTGTTCCCCCCTGCTCTTGAGTCACAAACCCAGATCCTTGGGTTGGCTTTGCATGGTCTCTTCCCTAGCCACCAGCTTAGACCTGAGCCACTATAAACAAGCAGCATTTACGATATTTAGCCTCTCATTCTGGTAAACTAAGGAGAAGCTGGATAGGCTAACTGCTGGACTAGGTGTCTCCCAGATTTGTCATTGAACTTCTTTCGGACATGTCCGTGTATGTTTTGTTTTGCTTGTTTTAAAAGAAAGGTGCAGGCAGGAATGAAGGTGAGTAGGCAGGCAGGCAGGAAGAGGAGGAGGAAGAAACACTTTATTTTATTCAGCTGTTCATCACTGACTGTTTCCCTCACCTGGGTCTTGAACCTGGGACCTTGAGATGTATGTGAACTGCGCCTGGTTTAAACTGTCAGGCCACCAGGGGCGCACCCACTTTATGTTTTATACTGCTACCATTAATCTCTAAAATTACTGGTGTACCCTGGTGGCTCAGACAGCTGAGACATAGCTTCACTGAATTTATAAAATACATTCTGGCTGTCTTGTTAAAGGTTGAAGCAGCCTATAAAGTCTGTTAAAATTTACTCAGGAAAAAAGTGTGTTTTGTAAAACTTGTGAGTCAGTGCAGATTTTGAAATAACAGGTTTAAATCAAGATTTCCCTTTCAAAACTGTTGAAAAGCATAGTGTATTAATTTGTTTCTTCTAATACATGCAAGCGTTTTTATTCATCTTCTTTAAAGTTAGATGACTAAATAAACACATGAATATGGATCATTTCCTAAGATCTATTGTCTTAATCTCTTCATAGGACTCATCGTCAGCCTGGAGAAGGAGCTTGCTCCATTGTTCGAAGCACTGAGACAAGTCGTAGAAGTTTCCTAATTGGCAGTGGCTCCGTCACCTGTGTGCCCTCATTATAACACCATATCTACCCCACCGTCCCTAGACCGCGCAGAACCTGTGTCCGTGTCCACCCTGCACTAAAGAAAACTCTTGTAGATACACTTCATGGACAGGCCAGCTGTCCTCATCTCTGGGGTCGGGTCCTCGTGTACGGTAAGGTCTGGGGACCCCCAGAATGCTCCATTCATCACTGCTCCAGGCACCATGTTTGGGTGAGACCCGGTTTGGTGGGTCAGAATCAAAGTGGGACTTGGATCCACTTGAGCCATCAGTACCTCCTATGAAGCCCCCGCCCATCTGCAGAGGGAAGCAGACCCATGTTGGGAATAGCAGTGAGGACATTTTTCTTATTTTCTTTGCATTGATTGTGAGGAAGAGAGCTTAGAAAGTAATAAAATCAGTACAATCACTAATTCTATGTACATGTTATTTTGCAATATGGATGAATATACTAATTGATTCTTCTCAGAGGATGCTGCTCTTTTATGAAAATGAAAATAACTTCTCTTTCCCCCTACTGTGCTTCCTATAACCCGTCTGTTTTACTGTTTGTGTGTTCTGTTTAAAATTTAGATGTGATTCAATACCAGATTGTTTCCAATATTCCAGTAGTACAGCTGTGTTTTTCATACATGAGTATAAATAAAATAGTATTTTTAAAGATGCAGTTTGAGTACTATACAGGCTTGGTTTTTCGTGAGACTTCCCATAACTCACTCTGAACTGCGTGAAGGAGCTGCGTCTCTCCCGAGATGCTGCTGTCCGGCTGCATCCACACTCACGGTGCTTTAACGAGAGTCTCTTGATGGTGCGCCTGCGCTGAGCACCTACTGTGTGCTCCTCTCCAGAGCTGCCACTTGCAGGACTCCAGGAGATGGATTCCCATTGAGCTTCTACCCAGGGCCTGTCCCGTGAAATGTGTGCTGCCGGGCTAGCCTTGCGTGGTGAGCTGGTGTCCGCCACCCGCAGGAGCCTGAGTCCCTGCCCTTCCTCTGAAGAACTTAGCACTCAGTGTAGGAAGCGCTGTGGCAGCTGTGCCCTGGACGCTGTAGAAACAACTGCATCGGCGAGAGCTGCAGCCTGACGTGGAATCAGAGGCAGGAGAGTATGACCGACCTGCAAGGACTGCAGTGAGTTACAACCCAACGAAGCGGTGGCAAACTGGTTCAAATCTAGAATGTACATGATCTAGATCATTTACTAGTATCCATGAAATTGTTGCCAATACGATGCTGCATTGAACATAAAGAGACCTTTTATAAATGACCAAAATTTTAATCACGTTTAGTGATAATCATCTCTCAAATCCCCAGGAGAAAAACTAGTAAATGGAAATAGTTAACCCTTGCATCTTGAATACCGCTATTCAAATTTCTCTGTGGGGTATCATTGAAAAATTGTTTCACAATTCATCTGGAAAAATAGATAAAAATTGCTAAGAAATTTTTATAAAGGTAATAACATAGATGAAACTTTTATTTTTTAAGTGTATTACATTTTTTAAAAAGCCCACCAGCATCCATTGTACCCCTCTGCCCTCGTTTGCACCCCCACCTCTGCTGTCTCGTGACTTTGGTTCTGTGAGAGAGAGCGTGAAACGAGACGAGGCATTTAACGGCGGAGGAGTGGAATACACTGGTCAGCAGCAGACTGGTGTGTGCCGAGGAAGACTTCAGACTGAGATGGCAGCACAAGTCGCGTAGGGATCTAGAAGGTAGCAGGCATTTTACTCCCTGTAGGGACGGGTAAGAGTTCATTCTTGGCTGCCCGGCAGAGTAACGCTTAGATCAGCTGCCTCGCGCCAAGCGAGTCCTCACAGATTCCCCAGAGCCCAGAGTCACATAGTGAGGGTGGGGAGCAACTAAGATGAATAATTAAAAATAGTGCTTCTTCTTGCCTCCATTCCAGCCTGCACCTGTCCTTTAAAAAGAAAAAATCAGACTTGTTCTTCCCATAGGATGATAGTCACTGTCAGCATATTCAAGTGCACAGAAGCTTTGTCCCCGTGTATGAGGGGTCTCCTGCCAATAGATCTATTTTATTATCTATAAATACATACAGTATAACTTCTATACTGATATCAAAGGTTGGTTGTGAGAGATTGCTGGGATGGGGGGCCGAGAT
>RJWH01002089.1:215000-269634 GCA_004363575.1 Solenodon paradoxus | reverse complement strand
TCCTCAGGTGGGGACTTTTTGCAAGTGATGAGTGCTCCTCAAGAGTGTCGGGTCATGAAAGACCCAGGAACCATGACGACATGTCGTGTGGGGTTCGGGACTGGATCCTGTGGAGAAGAAGGGACAGACTGGAGGTGCCAACAAGGTGTGAGTCTGGTTAATCAGTCTACTGCATTGGTTTCCTAGTCTTGGCAATTATGTGACAGGTAAATGTTAACAGGGGGCAAAGGAGTAATGGATACATTTTGTTACTTTTCTCTAAGCCTAAAATCAGTTCAAAGTAAAAATTTTGTCTACAAAGTATTTGTTAAAAGTCCTCATTGTAAAGAAGGTAAGCCCAGGTTTCTTCCTGACTCTGTTGTATTGACTGTCAAAATATAAATGGAAAAAGCAGCTTACATACCCCCACAAACCAGTTAATTTTTAACAAGAAAAAGCCAGGTGTGTCCCTGGTGGTCCCCCAAGAACCTGGGGTGGGTGAGGGTGGGGACAACCTAAATAAATACACAAATAAACACTTGTTCCTCTTCTCTCTTCCTTCTCGACTGCATACCTGCCTTTGCTCCTCCTAAAAAAAAAAAAAAGCAAAGAAAAGAAAAAAAGAAAGGAAAAGAAAAAGCAAGTAAAGAAAAAAGAAAAAAGCAGACCCTCTATTTGAGGAGATGACTGGGGGCAACTGTGTCATTGTTTTATTCAAATACCCTTTTTTCCTGTGCGTCAGTGTTTGGAACAGAACCAGATATGATCCGGGATGGGTCAACCATTCCAGTTGCCAGAATATTCCAGGAAGTTACCCAGAAGAGTGTGATGATGATCCCGCTGGGTGCGGTGGATGACGGAGAGCACTCTCAGAAGGAGAAAATCAACAGGTGAGCTCCACCCGGGGAACCTGACAGGCTCTAGCTGGCCGCCATCGTCACAGCTGCTGCCTCAGTGGTACCCTGCGTCCTCCTCCACCATTTGCCTGGCAGCAATGCTTCTCTGTCTTTTTCCTTTGTCAGGTGGAACTACATCGAGGGCTCCAAGTTATTTGCTGCCTTTTTCCTGGAGGTGGCTCAGCTGCATCGCTAGCGAACGGACCCTTCCAGGGCAGCTCTATACACCCGGGAGTCCCCTTTGCCGCCCCCGGACAGGGACAGAATTCAGATATCCAGAGACTCTGGTTCCATACAGGCTTTCCTTTCCATTCAAATGGCTTTGGGCATTTGGACCGGTAACCGAATAATAAGAGTACAGACGTGGGAAGTGGTTTAGTGTCCCTGTGACGTTCCTTCCTAAAGTCACATTGACCTTCAGCCACCTGATTTCCTCAAGGGCAGCTGCAAGGCCAGCATTGGTCTCTTTATTTTCTTTAACTTAAAATTTATTGGAGTAACTTTGATTTACAAAATAATATAAACTTGTTTGTGCGGGTACCCCATTCCTCAGCTATTGACAACACCCCCAAATTACCAGTTCTTCATCGCTGTCCATGAACCCCACACAATTTCCCCACCCGCTACCCCGTTCCCCGCTGGTCACCTCTGTGGTCAATGTCTCAGACGTGGTTTTCGTTTAGTCTGCTCCCTTGCTGTGCTTCTCTCTATTTCACGCTGTCTTTCGAGCACAACGATGCTTCCTCAGTGAGGCAGACTGTCCCTCATACTCACCGCATTTTGTTTTTCTGGGGTGGATGTGCCGATGATACCTAATCATTCCATCCACCGACCACCGGTGCCCACAGCAGCCTGGCTGTTATCTTATTGATAAAATATGTTCACGCCCCCACTTACCACAATGATTTCCCTGTGGGTTCATTGCGGGAGGAGGTGCTGAAGCATGATACCATGTCAGCTTCTTGCTGCCTTTCATTCCTTTTTCCTGTTTCTTGAAAAGTCCTAAAACTGAGTTGATTACTATTCATCTCTTTATGCCATTTGTGATTCCTTAAATGAGGAGGCTTTTTTTAATTCCAAACTTCTTTACCTTTGCTATGATTGATACCAACCAACCAGACCATCTTACAGCCAGCCCTTCCTTCCTGCCCAGTCAACAGCGCCCTGCTGTCTCCCCAACATCTGGGCGCATGTGAATGCCCCACAGCTGCAGCAATCCTGGCAGCATTTCTCACCCGTCGGAATTTTACTCAGTGACGACATCTAAATTGCTCAAAGCTTTTAATAGCATCAGTTTTAGAGAACTAATCAACCGTGACATCAGTAACACAGTGAATCTAAAGCCATCAGCTAATGTTGCATTCATTAATCATTTCAGTTAACCATCTTGTTTGGTGTGATTGGATTTGATGGTGTAAACAAAAAAAAAGAGAATGTAATTTTTCTACTGTCGAGTGTATATAAACAAATCAATCTTTATAACTTTGTTATTTAAATCACATTGAGAAGAATTTAAGGATTTATTAAAAATGTTTTCTTATGATTCTAAATAAAAGCAAAGCATAACACATTCTCTCTGCAGATTCTTGAAACAGCAGTTTAATAAACTCACTATATCATATCTAAAGTGGTTGGAGTAGAGGCCAGAGGTCCAAACCACCCCACCTTGTCCTCAGAAACGGGACCCAGCTGAGCACCACCCACGAACTTGGGGAAGGACTCCACTTCTCTGGTGCCGAGATCATCAAGTTCTGGTTGTTGAGCAGGGGCAGGTGTTTGATGTCTTTTGCTGTTAATCATAATCTGATGATTTTGAATTCTGCGGGACCTAATTGAAATATTTGTCTATGAGGCCAAGTGGCACCATCTTGGATGGTCATCTTATGCCATGATCACTGAGGGCCCTCTTCCTGGCATTTAATCAGAGTCAGTTCCTGGAAACTTTGACCGACTCATCCCAATTTGACTCCATGAAAAGTGCCACTTCTCTTTCCTCTGTTACCTCCTGTAGCCCCTAAGCCAAAGCCTTTATACATTTAGCTGGATTATTCCAAAGGCTCTAACTAGTCTCTGCTAACATAGCAGCCTTCTTCAATGTAAGGCTGCACTGTGGCCGTGTCCCTGACCCCCTGCCGATTACCCCAGAGCAGACATGTGATCTTAGGACATGGTCCAACATCACAAGAGCATCCGCAGCTGTGTTCTTGGCTTACTCTTCTGCCTCGGCGCGCTGACTGCCTACAACCCAACACCATCCTCCCAAGTCACCCTGTTTCTTAAACTTTCCCCTTTGCTGTTGGAGCGCCCGGGCCACTAATGCCTGTCCGGACCACTTCCTGCCCTCTTGGTCTGGCCACCCAGCCTCTGTACTCCTATTTGGGCAGAAGAAAGGGGCTGGGGATGCTTGGAGTGGGTAAGGGGGATACACTGGAGGGTGACACAGGGAAGCCAGGTTTGGGAGGTGGTCAGGATGTAGTGGATTCTGATGTCCACTTCTTAGTTTGAACACCGAAAACTTACATGATGCTGCAAACCAAAGTTATCGCCAAAGATTTTTTAAAACCTTCAAATAAACGCCATTCTATGACTGGACCAAGTGACTTTTTAAATATCATACTAATTTATATATCTAACTTTAAATGTGTTCAATGCATCCAACAATTACTTATTTGTTAATCTACTTACAAGGAAAGGCACAGGCAGGAGGAATAAAGGCGGGTAGGCAGGCAGGAAGAGAGCAGAGGAAGAAGCACTTTATCAGCTTATGTATCTTTATTTAGTTGTTCACACTGGTTGTTTTCCCCGCTCCAGGTCTGGCACCTGGGACCTTTGGACGTACGTGGGACCGCTCCCAGGGCATACTGGGCCACCAGGGTGCACCCAACAATTATTTTTCAATTCAAGTTTGAATATTAATTGATGTAATAGTTAAATGATGACTTGAGGCTCTGATTATATAATGCCGAATAAAATCTGTGTTTTTTTGGCACTATAGCTGTGATGAGATGTAACAGAGCTATGTTACCGATCTGGAATACCACTGTCTTTCATGACAAGAAATAAAATGTAAAGCAAGGCCTAATCCTGCACATATTCCTTCTATTATTTAATGGGCCAACTCTCTAACATCTGCACTCTAACTTTGTAGGGCATTTACCAACTTTTCCATAGGAAAAGAAGCAAGCTGGGGTGCCGGTGGCTGGGGTTGGGGCGGAGGCCGGCATAGGGAGTCTGCCTTTGCTCAGCTGTCCAAAGGCTCACTCAGTTGACAAGACAAAGACAGGGAAACAGGAGATTTTCTGAAGCAAAGTGATGTGCTCTTTCTCTTCAGTACCATGTGGCAGAGAACGATGATAGATATAATGACTATAATTTCTTAAGTTATGATGAGTAAATAAATGCTTTTGAGCTCTTCTGGTTTGGGTAGATTGACGAGAAAAAAATGTCATCGTGTGGAAAATTTTTACTTAAAAACAGTAGTCTAGTATAATTTCTTATTCAGAATGAAAAAAGGTGTCAGAGAAATTATGCCTTTGACTATAATAAAAAAAATAAAGTTTTAAATCATCTCACCTCCCACATTGAAATTCATCAAAACAGCATTCAAAAAGAACTTAGACTCAAAATGCTAGTGTGGGTGGGTTAGTGTTCACAGCACCTTCTCACTGTTATCGTAGCTATGCATTTGAATGCAATGACAGAAAATGTTAACTTAAAGGCAATTAGAACTTTAAAAGACACTGTTAAAGGAAATTAGTCGTCAAAACTGATTAGTCACCAAAAATGACCAATGCATACTTTAGAATCAAGGAAAGGAGGCTATTGAAATGTTCTTTCAAACCCTACTTGCAGAACCAGAAGGCAGTGTTGACAACGGCCCAGGCAGAGAGGAGAGGGCAGCAGAGGAGAGATTTCAGGAAGGAGAGAGAGAAGGGAGGCATCACACTCTGCGTTTTCAGCCAGCTCTCTGGAGGACGTCAGATCTGTTTGCATGAGTATGATTCAAGCCTCCCAGCAAGGCCCATGGAACTGAATGACAGGAAATAAAATGTAAAGCAATTGGTACAAGGAGTGCAGAGAGCACGCGGAGTATGACTACAGCCAAAAGAAATACCTGTCAACACAAGAATCACAGCCTCGTCAGAGGAAAATAACTGAATTCGGCATCTCTATAATACAGTACTCCAATGTCCAGGATACAACTCAAAGCTACCTGATATTTAAGAAAGGGGGAAAGTGAGTATTAATGAATATTAACCCCCAAACGATTCATTTGTTGGAATTAGTAGACACAATGTCAAAGCAGTGATTATAACATTGCTTAAAGGTAAAAAAGAAAATGTCTTTGACAAATGAGCAAATAGAAAATTTCACCAGAGACATAATTCCTTATTACTGAAGAGATATTTTTAGCTAAAAATTAAAATTTGTGAAATAAAAAATAGCTAGCTGCTTTTAATAGAAGATTGGGAGAGAAAAGAATCAGGGTATGTAGAACATAGATCAATAAAAATTATCCAATCCGAAGTTCTGAGAGAAAAAAAAAAAAAAGAAAACACAACAGAACAGGTGCGCCTTGGTGGAGTAGCAGTTAGGTCCATTGGCTCTGAAGGAGCACAGGCCACATACCCTTGGGGTTGAGTCTCGGGTCCTGAGGGAAACAACCAGTGTGAACAATTAAATAAAAATAAAATGCTTCTTCCTTCTCTTCTTCCTGCCTGCCTGCCTACTTGTAAGGTTTTTCTGGGCTCCGCGAGGAGACAAGCTCAATCAGACAAAAAATGTCGAATAGCCAGGGCTTTATTGGGGTTTGCACACCCGGGCGAAACTCCCAAGTCGGCAGAGGGCCGGGAAGTCGCGGGCTGGGAAGTCGCGCCAGAACGAAGGGTGACCGGCTCTTTAAGCAGAGGAATTTCGTGGGCTTCCCGTGTCATGATTGGGGATTGGCCCTGTGAATCCAGGTGTGGGGGTCGCATCCCTTATTCTGACGACATCCACCTTCCCCCCCCCGCCCCAGGCTTTGCTGCCGTTTTCCCGGGCACGGCCGCTGCTGCTTTTGCCCCTGGGCCAGCCTAACACTACTCACCTCCATTCCTACCTGCAATTTCCCTTAAACAAACAAACAAACAAAACCCCCCAAAAAATCTAAACACCAAAAGCCAAAGAGGGTGGAGCTGTGCAAAAATCAAGAGGTGTAATAAACACTGAATTGGGGATCAAGAATAAAAGAGAATGGGGGAAGAAAAATGTTAAGAGAAATAAGTCCCAATTTTTCCAAACTTGGTGAAAGACATACCGTCATCTGCTGTGTATAATGCTCATGTTTTTATGCCCAGATTTGCGAGGGAAAAATAAGGATGTGCGTTCTACATGGGTTGTGCTTATTCCGTATCTATACACGTTTTTAAATCTTTTATTTATGCCTATGAGTTAAAAGTACAACTCTTGGTATCATTTAATGATAAGGATATCCTATCCATATGCAAAATTATACCCTGGTGAAAGGATGGATGAATGAAGAAAGCATCAAAGTCTGGTTTAATGAAGTCTGGGAAGGCCTGGAGGATGACTTACAAAACCGGTCCTGCTTGTTTCCGATCACCTCAAACCCCTGCTGCACAAAGCACAAAAGCAACCACAGGGAACTTGAAACCCTACTTGCTGTGATACCTGGTGATTAACCAGCTAACTGCACCCTCTTGATGTGTCAGTAAACAAGCCCTTTCAGGACCCAATGAACAAAGAGTGTGGTGGTGGATACCGGCAGCTGTAAGGACTTAATGCCTACGGGGAGAATCCATCAACCAGGTTTGTGATCGAATCCCAAGATCACAAAACGGTGTCAAGAAGGAAGAGGTTGTGAAATCACTTAAAAAATGCAGCATCAGTAACACAATGGATGGAATTTACTGCCAGGAGGAAAGTGACGCTTCTGGAGATATCAGTAATATAGACATTGAGGAAGACGATACTTGTTGGATATTGACAGTGATGAAGAATTCTGGGTCTTCTGTGATATGTAAATATCATAAATCTGTTACTGGTATGTAACATTTCTTGTTCCATAATATGTTAAAAATAAATGCTAAAATTCATTTGTAATACAAAGACAAGTACCTAAATATACAAAATAAAAACTTGAATTAAAAAAACTAAAATGAAAGATTTTTTTCCTCATAGTTTGGGCCAAAAACGTGGGCACGTAATATACACAGCAAAATACGGTCATTTTACAGATGTTAAAAGTTCAGAAAATCCCAAGTAGGATAATTATGAAGAAAATCATTCCTAGGCACACAATGAGAAACTGTTGAAAACCAAAAATAAAGACAAACATTTGAAAGTACTCAGAGAAAAATAACAAATTACATCTAGGAAGGGAGCTGAAGCACTGACATTTCATAGCATATAAAACCCAGGGCCTGGGCTTGAGACTCATGGTCAGGGGGAAACAAGAAATAAAAATAAAAATTTAATTCAGTTGAGCATCTACGATACACCAGGCAATATGCTAGAGGTGGGTCCTATGGTAGTAAATAAAATGACCCCTGCCTTTAAAAAAGTTACATACAGGGAAACATTAAAGGTAGCTCAGCTATGAATAGTCCCTGCTCATCAGAAAGAAATGCAAGCCAGAAGACAGGGTAGGACACTCTCTTTTATTTATAAACATCTCTTTTAGACAACAGATGGAGTTAATCCACTCTGACAATATCTCAATTTAAAAATACTAACACTAATACTTTATTAATGTAGTTGGATTAAGGTCTCTCACTTTGCTATTTGTTTCTATCCTTCATTTATAACCTTCATCTATAATCTCTTTTGGAAATTCTTTAAAATATGTAATAAAGAACAAGATAAAAATGTGTGCAAAATGTTTAAGATATGATTATTAGGTAAGAGCATTATCAGTGTTAATTTCCTAATTTTGATTGTATCGTATCGCCATTTGATATAGTATTGGGACACATGCACAGAAGTAATTAGGGGTAAATGGTATATATAGTTCAATGTATTTTCAAAGGGTTCAGAAAAATATGCATGAAACAATGAAGCAAATATAGTAACTCGACACTTATGGAATTAGTTTGAAATTATTTAAAAAGCTATAATGCAAGTATATATGAGATCAGAAATGAAAGCAGTCATACTAATTGGTACTAATTACATTTTAGATCTCCACAGAAAACACTCGATGTCACAGTGTCCCTGTACGTCCCTCTACCTCAATGATAGTATGTATAAAACTAGGTGATCCCATTTATAGAGATAACAGTAATCATATTGTTGCAATAACTTAATCAAGCTATTGGCTTCCTTCTCAGCATCCTTGTGTCCCCCCTTTCCTG
The DNA here is from genome assembly GCA_004363575.1 of Solenodon paradoxus. Classification (NCBI taxonomy): domain Eukaryota; kingdom Metazoa; phylum Chordata; class Mammalia; order Eulipotyphla; family Solenodontidae; genus Solenodon; species Solenodon paradoxus. The sequence continues at coordinate 261,407 of RJWH01002089.1, read as the reverse complement.
CAGTTTTTTTTTTTTGGCCTGGGTTCCAAACTGGAGTTCTCAGGGGATATGTGGACTATATCTCATGTACTTAACAGCTAAGCCACCAGGACACATCCCCTAATTCTTACTCCTATCAGGCATTATCCCCTCCCTACTCAGCCAAGTGTAACAGGGAATGTTGCCACTTCATCAAGTTCTGGATGGGCTTCAAAGGTCTAAAGAATTAGGATTGGCATGGAGCACTGCCAACTTGGGACATGAATTGTGACAGCCGCCAGGGACTTTTGGGAAAATTGTCCTCTCAAGAAAAGATAATAGAAAAATTGCTCTTTTCATTTTGGGATATTTTTTCCTATCCATATGTGAGGCCTGGAATTGCTTCAGCCGAAGTTGAATCTGACATTGAGTACTGACGGGCAGAGATGATAAACGATCTGGGTGTCTGATAACAACACTGAGGTAGTGAATCATACAATTCCAGAGGCTGCTCTATCTCTGGATTCCAAGTTTTGTGAGTTAGTAACCCTTTTTAACTGTTGGTTGCCTTTTTTAATCTATGTCACCTGATGTGCTTTGTCTATGCGTTCTATTATTTTACATTCTTCTTCATTTTCAAAGTAGTATTTTTAATTTGTATATCCTATTGTTTTCCTTTTTTTTAAACACTAACCATCTTATTTAGTCTTTGAAGTAGATATAATTACTATTATTATTACCATTCCATTGTTGGCCTAAGAAAGCTGGAGCTCAGAAGTCTAGGAAACAGTGGTAATGGACGAAACTGGAAGAAGAAATCTGTCATTTTTCATACTCCGCCTGATGCTTTCATTTCTCTTGGCTGATGGTGTCACTAAGATCTCTCCCAGGCATCTGTGCTGCTATCCATGCCAAATGAATCAGTTAGAGGAAAATTGTCTCTGAATTTCACTCCTGGATTCAGAAAGTCTTTAAACAGACCAACGGAAATGAGGGGCATCTGGATTTGTAGAGGTGGTTCGATCATAGCTGAAAGCCGAGTTGGTCCTCTGCCGATAAAACAGTAACGAACTCTGTATTTTCACTTTTGTTAAAGACAGCAATTTAATATTAAGCACATAAAGGCAGAAGCCTACTACTTTTAAGAAATTTGAGGCATTATTAACGCATGTCTTTTTATTTTTTGATAGAAATATAAATTAAATGTTGAAACCATCTTTCCCACCAATTATGTGCAGCCGTGGTCATTGTTCCTTCAAGTTCCAACAGGTCCCTTTGTTCCGAAGGTAAGTAACACGTACTCTTCTTGCAGGAATTGTTGACGGGCAGGGGAGTGTTGAAAGGGACCACTGAGCAGTATGAGAGGGAAGGAGTAATACACACGCTGAGTCCACACACTTGAATTGATGATATTTGAATTTCAAAACACAATCATTTTCTTTAGTTTGAGGGTAAGCTAGAACTCTAACCTAGATCTTCTAATCCTATGGCAGGAAAGGATTTGAGGATAATCTTCTCATCAACAGTGCTCCAATACCAACTCTGGTTTGAAAGTGATGCAGAAAGTTCTACAAGGTTATGTGTGTGTGTGTGTGTGTGTGTGTGTGTGTGTGTGTGTGTGTGTACACATACACATACATATGAAATTTTCCTGAGACAAAAATTTGACCTACACTGACCTGTACTGCATGACACATACACGTGCCGATTAAACTATTATATAATGGAACAAATTCCTGTAGTGAGTGGAACAGTATTAGACACTATTAGCATTATTTAGGAATTTTACAACTTCTATTTAATTGAATTTCCAAAGAAGCGAACTTTATCCTAAATAACTAATTTACACCTGAGGAGAATGAGGTAGAATTGACTTCCTTAAGGTCACAAAGACCGTGTCTCAAACAAGTAATCGATGATGGAACTGAAACATAAACTGATTCCTTATTTCTCTGATCAAAGATGAAATGCTAACTAAATCCTCAAGGAAAGAAAGGCATCAAGATCAGTCACCTCCTGAAGGTCAAAAGAATGCCTAATCCAGAGAGTTGTTCCAGCTGTTATTGTCCAGAAATTTATCACCTGGTCATACAAGACCGATGCTGCTGAAACTGGTAGTAAAGGATTGTATGGGTAAGTACCGCACTCTCAATAACATCGAAGTGGCAGATGAAATCACTGGAGAGAATGTAGTTTTACTTCAATAGGCACCGAATACATGTCGGTTAACGGAATGCATTTAACACCGACACTGTTTTCCACCTTTCTCCAGCACTTAGGTTAAACGTTGAGTCAGTGTGTGGGGATGGAGAAGGCTGACTGGCGGGTGAAGCTGAGCTCCGCCATCACTGGCGGGGTCCTCCCGGAAGGGTCACCTGGCTCTTCCACCGCGCACTCTCCCGCAGCGGACAAGCCCTGGAGAGAACGTCGTAACACCTACGAGTCTCAGGCCGCGCGGGATGTTAGTTAGCACCTGGACATGCTGATGTCCACGGAACGGCGCCGAGATGGGCCCTTCGGGACGATCTGGCTTTGAAAGCCTACACCCGTTATTGTGAGGTGGCTATTTTCTAACCACATTTACGTAAAAGGATCTGTCCCAGAACAGATCTGATGAAGATTCTGCCTCCGGGATCGACTCGGGTATCTCCTCCGCCCTTCTCCGCAGGCTGCGTCTCCAGCAAAGGCTCCGACTCCAGGCGCTGGGCGTCCACGCGCAAACCGCCCGTGCGGGGCGCTTCAACCACCCCGCTTTCCGCGCCCAGACGAGCTGGTGACCTAGCCGCCCGCCCTGAGGCGCCCGTCGCAGACATGCGGCCCGGACGACACTTCTTGGAGCCACTGGCGCGCGCGCGTCCCCGCATTTGGAGCTAATAGCGCGGCGGGCGCGGCGGCCCCGTCTCGCCTCGCAATCTGGATGGGGCCGCGGGCGCTGCTGCACCCGGGCCCGGGCAGCTGCGGGGCGGGCGGGCCTCGGCGGCTCCTGGGCGCCGCCGCCGCCGCCGCCGGGCCTCCGCGGGGTGCGGGCCGGAGGCCGGGAGGCGGCGCGATGTGCCCGCTCGGCGCCTCCACTGGGGCCTCTGGAAACCCGGCGGCGTCCACGGGGACGCCGCGGCCTCCGGGCCGCACGCGGGGCGCGCGTCTGCGGGAAGCCTCGCTTTCCGCTTCCCTCTGCACGGCGGACCGGACTTCCGGGACCAGCGCCCGACTTCCGGCAGCGGCTGCCGGGCCCCAGCCTAGAGGCGCTCGCGGCCGCAGGCCGCGCGGCACCGAGAAGAAAGGGGCTCCGCGCGGCTGTCACTGAGCCGCCCGAGCCCCTGTCGCTGTGCCGTGGCGGCCGGCGCGCTGGCGCCGCCGGAGTCGCCCTGGAAACGGCCGGAAGTCGCGCGCGGAGAGGCCGGAAGTCCCGCCCCTTCCTCCCAGAGGGAAGACGGTGAGCCGGAGGAGTCAGTCAGAGGGGCGAGCAGGAGCGGTTCCGTCGGCGAACAGGTAAGTGGTTCTCTGGCCGGGGCGGGGGCTTAGGAGGCGGGGACCGTCCAGCGTCTGCGCGGGGCCTGGGGGCGGTGGTTTGAGGGCCGGGGCCCGGGCGGCGGGCGCCGGGAGCGGGTGCGGGCCCTGCTCGCTCCCCCCTCCCCCTCCGCCCTCCGCCCGCCTCCGCCCCTCCCGCCCGCCGGTCCCTCCCGCCGAGTCCCCGGAGCCCGCCGCCGCCCCGCGCCCGCCCGCCCGCCCGCCGGCCCCGTTCTGGACCCACGCGCCGCAGCGCCCCGAGGCCCTCCCGCCGGAGGCCCGGAGCTCGCACCAGGCTGGGGCTGCAGGCCCGCTCCGCCCTGCCCCGGCGAGCGGTGGCTGGTCCTCTGCACCCCGCGTCCCGAGCCGGGCTGCGGACGGTGGCCGCGGGCTGCCCGCCCCGTCGGCGGTGTCGGTTCTTGGGAGCCGTCTCTGCACCGTCAGTGCCGGGCCGGAGCGGGGGCGCCACGACAGGCGCACGGGCTGCGGGTGGGTGGTCGGCCCTAACGGCGGCGGAGCTGCAGCTAACGGTCCGCGCGGCGCCGCCGGCGGGGCGCACCTGGGAGCCGGCCGGCGACGCCGGAGCTGTCTGCTGCACGCCCGGCCGCGCACCGCACCGAGCGCCGCCTTGTCGGGTCGCAGTTGGGATCCATCCCAACCCCTTTTTTAAAAAATTTTTTGCTGACACAAACAATTTGGACACAGTCACCGTCAGTGTCAGGATTAAAATGTCATATGTTGTTCATTCTGTGTCAAGTGTTACATGTAAATTACTCCGCTTGGCCCTTGTGAAATCCACTCAGACCCTGCTCTAGTGGCGATGTCTCCTAGGAAGTGTCAGGAGGTTTCATTACTGCTGATCACAGTCGCTACTAGCACTTTTGTTTGTTTCCAGGTGTTTGTTTCGGATGATTTCAGACTTACAGTAAACTGCAAGTCAGGATAGAGTCACACCTGGGATTAAGCAAAACGGCTCCTGAACTTCAACAAGCACTGTTCCTGCTTTGTGCCATGTGCCATAGTCCCCTAGAGGACCTCAAGGCCTGTTTGAAGGGATAGAAACACACATCATGCCTCTTGTCAAATGCTGAGATGGACACGGGAGCACTGAGGAAAATGTGTTAGACTGCCAGGAGGGCCTGGGGAGAGCCGGCAGGTGTTCCAGCTGGGTCTGGGGGGTTACTGGGTATTCACTTGGCTGATGAGGCTTTTCTCTCAGTATTTAATTAGGTATAATTTTTTAGAGGAGCACTTTCTACAGTTACAGAACACTTGTAATTGAGTCTGCCCTCTCATGTCTCCTCTAAAAAGATTTCCACAGGTATGGCTGGTTGCTAGAAGCCCATTTTATAACTCTTGAGAATAGGAGAATAAATTAAGCTTTGTAGTTCTAATCAGTAACTATGACACCCCCAGCTGGAGTGGACCTTGGGTATTTTAGGAATGTAGCGTGTCCCTCCATGGAGTTTCCTCCTTTTCCAGCTCTGATGACTGGTGGAATTAGTAACTCATTCATGAAGCATATATTCCATGCCTGCCTCCGGCCTGCCATTGCACTAAGGTAAAATGGGGAGTGGGGTCGTGGGGCAACGGACTGAGCATGGGCTTGAGCTGGTGTTAGCACAGTACCTGTGGGTAATGGAGCCACCGTGGCAGTCATGTTTCTTGGGCATCAACCATAGAAATAGAGTTACTTAAGGAATATACTGGAATGCTGTGGATGACTTTCAGAGTTAATGGGAAGGCTGAGAACTGAATTCAAGAAACAGCCGAGCATCAAGAGAGACAGGTGTTTGAGGCCACAGCCAAGGCCAAACCTTAGGCATACATCCGTACACGGTCTGGTTTGCATTCTGCCACTGGCCGTGGTCACCGAATAAGCTGCTGCCGTTGGTACTGTGCTGCTGACTTTGCCCCACGGATGCTCCGTGTGTTCCTGCATCTGCGCTGCATCTCTGTAGTGTTATAGTTTGGGGCGGAATAAACATGAGACTGGCCGACCTGCTGTGGCTGGCGGGGAGCAGAGAGATGGAATAGGTGTTCTTTGACTCACTTCTTAAGGAAAACCCTAATAATACAGTCGGACCACAGACTCTTAGGTTGCTCTCCAGAGATAATCACAACTGCTCCTTGTGTCTTCCTGAGATACCCATTATTTTGATGTTAACAAAACATTGGCAGCATATCTTCTGTCCTGAAGCAATTCCAATAGCAAAGCCCAAGAAAGCCCGGGTCAGTCAGCCATGACCAAAAGGTGCCTTTTAAAAAGGTCATGTGCCCAGAAAGTCAGGGTGTGGCTCGGTCCTGGGGCTTACAGTCTGGTTGCTGAGACGCGATCAATGCCTGTGCAACTGACTCCCTTACGTGCTTTCTTCTGAATTATGACTTTCAAACTCTAGATAAAGCAGAAGTGCTTTCTCAGGACTTCAGTTCTGGTGGGGTGTGTGAGCAGCCTTCCGTGGTACGCCGGCCAGCCCTTGTAACCGTCGGGTGATACCTGCATTATGCTTGTGTTAAGTATGTCCCCGTTTCCCCATCAGTAATGTTGTAGGGGCTGTGGTGGGTCCTGGAGCCATTCGCGGTGACGTGATCAAAGGAGGAGTACGTTTGTGGGGCGCTGTGAACCGTCCACAGGGCCTTCTGGGTCTGCTGCCTTGGAGCTGAGCAGGGATGGGACCAGAGCTGAAGTCTGCAACCAGCAGTGACCGACGACTCAGCGCCAGTCCCAGCAGCAGCCACGGCTGTACCAAAGCAATCCTCTCCCAGGAGGACCCCAGGGGCGGGGACACGGCTCACTTCCATGAGTGTATCTTGCAACCTTGTGCCCACATTCATGCCGTGGGCTTGGCTTCCAGGGTCCTTGGCAGAGACCTGCCAATTACGTGAGTCTTGCACCACAGGGAAGACCCCTTGGGTATGTATAGCCTCCCAGCACCTCTAAGCCCAGATGTCATTTTTCTGATGAGCAGCTTTGCTTAGTGACATAGTTGACATGCTTACCCGTATAGTTATGGCGGTGGGGTGTGGTGTGGGGAAGAGCACACAGCCGCTCTCCCTTCAGGGGAAAGGGCTGTGTGAACCTTTTACCTAGAGTTGTCCTCAGCCAGAAAGAAATGGAGCGATCCTTTTGTGTTCTCGGTCTGCTTTCTCAGTGCCGTCTCTGAGTCAGGGACATGCCAGATATGACCTTCGTCCCAAGCGTCTCCTTCACCCCAGTCTCATGGAGTGGAGCCCCCAATTTAAACCTTTCTAATCTCAGAATGAGCTGGGAAGCACAGGCTTTGCATAGACAAACTGGAGTTTGAATCCAGTCTCTGTGACTAGCAGTCAAATGGGCCACAGCAGTTTCATCTGTGAAATGGGTGTGTCGTGGCGTTTATGTGAATGGGGGCTATTGGGGTGCAGATAGTGCATCGTCAAGAACCGGTGGATTGTAAGTTACCCAGCGGTGCACACAGTGCTCTCAGGACCTGAGCTCTTACGGTGTTGGGCACTTACTCCCTCATGGCTAACAGAAACCTTTCTGCCCAGCAAGGCAATTGATTATCCCGTCATTGGGGAAAGTTAAATTTTATTCTGTACACATGTTAAGAAAGCAGAGAGCTATGTGATGATGTTGTCAAAGATTTCCGTGAAAACAAATCACTGTTTTATATATTTACTTTACAAAGCATAGGCTATTATGCGCAGTGAGTTATTATCCAGGGACAGGATGATGCACTGTGTGTGTTCCATAGCTGGCTGGCCCAGCCACGTCCCACCCTCCTCTGGCTCCAGGAACTGTCATACCCAAGGGGACCGTCTCCTGGGGTTCGGGGGAAGTAGACTGTGGGTTTGTAACCAGACATTCTGTGGACTTCCTAAGCTCTGGGAAGTCCTAGAAATTACATGTAAAATCTATTTACGTGAACTTCTGATGAGCAATTTCAATGTTCACGGCCACAGAGCCCCCGGCCCTCCAATTCAGGCTCAGAGTGTGGAGCCTGGGACCCCGCAGCTTCTTGAGCAGCGAGCTTCCAGCAGATGAGGAGCCAGAAATAGAGGTGAGGAATTCCTGGGAGATCATTTTTCTATTTAACACCTAGAAATTTTAGGATTGTGATTTTAAAAGGGGAATTTGGAAATCAGCTCTGTCTTTGACTGGTATGAGTTTAAGATTGTGCTGGCCTGCCAGCTTGCTCCTGTGATGCTGCACCCCATCTGGAGAGGCGCTTTCTGGAACGACTCTGAAGAAAACGTGGCAAGAATCAGTTTCTCATGTAGTCATCCTCATATCTGGATGTATGCATTTGCAAGTTCTTGGTTTTCATACTTGTTAAATACATATTGTGGCTTGACCACACGTGTTCTTTATTTGAGGACCAGAAGCTCCGTTCTTCTGAACTTCACCTCATGGGCATTCAAGTGATCTTGTCCCAGTCCTCTCAGCTGCTGGTGCCCAGGCCGCTGGGACCGAAGACCTTTCTTCCTCCCAGATTGGGGCTTGTGAAATCCAAGGCCCAGTTCCTGGCTCCCAGGGACCCCTCTTCCCGGCCACCTTTAGGTGGCCAACTTCTTGCTGTGTCCTAGCGTGGTCCTCTTAGAAGGGCCCCGATGCCATCGTGGTAGCCCGTCCACATATCTCATCGAACCCTTATCACCTCCCGAAGGTCCTGCCTCCAAGTGCCACCCTCTTGGGGATTCCGGCTTTAAATAAGAATTTTAAGGGGAGCATAGTCTAGTCTGTAGTGAGTTTCTCTCTCTCTCTCTCTCCCTCTCTCTCTCTCTCTCTCTCTTAATGTGGAGTCTTCCAAATAGATGAAACAGTAAAATTAGGAGTTCAGAAAGCTTAAGCAAGGTAAATGCAATTTCATTTAGATTTAATTATTTTAGACAAATATGATTCAGAGTTGGTACAAGGAAGACATTTTAATTGTTTTGATGCGAGAGAAATGTTGGCGAGCACTGTGGCGCTCATCACGCTTGGGCTCTAGGAGTCACATTCAGAGGGTCTGAGCTTGTGGCACTGAATAGCTCCAGGTGCCTCTGTCTCTGCTTCGTGGCCAGGTAGGTTAGGGTCAGGCCTCCTGATTGACAGGCCAATCTTTCACTTTTCCTCAGTGGTTCTCACACTCGGGTTTGTGAAAACACCTGGGCGTCGTCCAGAGGATTTGCGTTTTGGACAAGGTCCTGGTCCTGGGTGACGCGTTGGTGGTAACCGCACGTGGGCAGCCCTCCCCTGATGTGATGTTGTCTTGGAGGAGTAAGCAACCCCCCGGCACTCGGGCGCACCTTCTTTACAAACAGCAATGCCCAACAACGTAAAGATCAGGGGGAAAAAAGACTAGAAGCGGAACACCTCCCGGAGAGCGTGCGCATGTGAGATGGTAGTTGGAGAAGGTTTTGGAGGGCCGAGTCAGCTGCTTGAGGGGGTGCACTTGAACTGTGAGGCCCTCAGTCCTCTCAGCATTAACATGAAAAAGCGTGTCCAGACTGATTCCTAGATTGAAAATTATGCCTAATTTATTTCAGTTTTTTATTTAAAAAAATTTTAAACATTTTATTGCAGTAACTTTGTTTTAAAAGTCATGTGTGCAGTGTTCCCATTCCTTGCCCAGTTGTCAGCACACCCTGCGCCCCCCCACGTCAGCACGTGTTCACCCTGTCTTCTGGGCTCTGCCACCACCTGCGCCTCCCCCCATTTTGACTTTTATTAAAAACTGATTTGATTGAAGGAACAGTATTATATAGATTTATAGTTGCATCATTAGATATCTGGTTTTGTTACTCTGTGCTTTCCTGTGTTATTTTCTGTTCTCAAATATTTCTGCCGTGTCAGAGCTCTCATCTGGGCTGGCACAGTTACATGTGCATGTGCGTGTTAAATAAACAGAAATTGAGTTGAATGGAACAGAAAGAGGAGATACATTGAAGTGGATCAATTATCTGGAGAGACTTTGGTGCCCGTGGGCATGCTGCTCTTCTCTGGTTTATCCCATCACAGGCTTTTATTGACCAACTAGAATTTGTCCCTTCCATTTCAGGCCTTATTTACAACTATTGGGAATTTTTAAAAATCAAGATTAATGGCGAATGTTGCATGTTTCTATGTTAGAGTTAATGAGTGATCATGTGCCTTTTAATCTTTCTTCTGAAATGATTAAAATTTGTTTTACTATTTTGAAAGAATTTTTAGACTCAAAAACATTGCAAAACTAGATCAGAAAGTTCTTCCAGGTCTTTCACGCATCCCTTCGTTGGTAAGATCTTAGGCACCCACAGTACACTCACCAAAACCCGGCAGGTCTGCAGTGGATCGAAACACTTTCATGTCAACTCTGATTTTGTTTTTCTGGTCCAGGCCCATGCAGTCTGTTATCCCATATAGTGTTTAGATTTTCACTGTCTTGATATTTTTGAAGAACACTTACCAGTTATTTTGTAGAACATCCCTCAGTTTGAATTTGTTGCTCTTGGATAATTAAATTGAGGACTAAGCATGTCCTTCCTAGTGCCTCATATCGGGTTATGGAATCTGGGTCTGTCTTACCACCGGTGCCTGTTAACTTGCCTCTCTTGGCTCAGCTGGAATCTGATGTCTTTCAGTGGTTGAAAGTTAAACTTTTCCCTTTGTGGTTGGTGACCCCGATTTTGGTGAGAAGTTTAAAAGAAATCATAAAAGTCAATCCTTTTAGGCTGACCTTAGCTGTGAGATACTTCTTATCTGGGGAGGCGTCATTGTTAAGTGTGAGACCCCAAAATAGCCGGCACCGGAGCTGTAGGCTTTTGGAGTAATTTGTATGTAATATTGGTCTGTATCATCTCAAACTGGCAGCACTGGAAGCTGCTTGTCCCAGTTCTTTTGTTGTGATTCTGAGATCTGTCTCACATATGTCTTCCAGTGTTTGACTTTCTATAACTGCGTGGCATTCTTAAAATTCTCCCTCGAGCATTTTTGCAGATAGTAGATGCATTTCATTTGTCACCAGGCAATTGCTCTGCATACCCCCTGCCTAGCTCCTCTCTAGTCCGTAGAGCTGGGTGCGCTGTCTTGCAGGCCCTGCTGATGGAGTCACTGGGTTTGTTACATACACACACTCATGAATTGTCTCCATTTCCAAGTTGCGTGTGCCTCGAGTAGCCCAACCAGGGTAAATGGGAAGATAGACATCTGGCCTGTCTTCCCCCAAACTCTTTGGTGGCGGCAGCAGATCTCTGCTTACTGGTGATTAGTACCTGGCACACACAAGGCACTCTCGATGTATTTATGGATAAAAGCACGTGGCCTTTGTTAACTGCTTTTTAAGTTACCAAGTTATCGTGGACACCTTTCCACACCCCCTGGGCTCTGTAGCAGGTGCCTTGTTCTGAGCAGCTCCCTGGTTGCCCATTCTGATTGCTGATTGCAGGTCGTCCCCAATAGTTTCTATATAAGGAGCTTCATGGAGAGTTTCCTTAAGCACATGTCGTGTCTAGTTATTTTCTTACGATAAATTCTGAAAAAAGTTACGGATAGCTCAAAGAAGATGCGTATTTTAAGATTTTGAGATACATATTTTCATATACGTATGCTTGTATTTAGTTTTGGTGAAATTACTCTCTAGAAGATTGTGTAGATTTATATTCCAGCCATTTCTATTGAGTATGCCCATTTTCCCACACTTTCCCAATGTTTGATTCGCTACTTTTTCGAATAAGACTAAATTGAGATTTTGGGGGCAGCGTTTTTAAGGATTCTCCCCAGAGAGAGTCAGTGATTCTAGTCTTGACTAGTTTGCTGATAACCTTGCAACTTTTCCCATCGAAGTTTTCCAGACTGTGTTTCCCTCAAGGAGAGGACAGAATGCACCTCATTAAGTCCGGTGACGGCCACCTGCTGCTCACTTCACTTCCAGCATGTCTGGCCGCCTTCCCAGAGTGAGGGGAGATGGCTCTGTGTGTGCTTCTTCCTAAACAGGGAGATTCTTGAGAGTGGGGTGCTGCTGTCATCCACATCTCTCAGAAACGTCGGCTATAGCTGGCCAAAGGCTCAGCTGTAGAAAGGAAACCACTTAAGCTTTTAGAAGACAATGTGGAAGCATGGCAGAAAAGGGAATATGGCTCCATACTCATGGGGGTACAAAACTATAAAAATTGGACTGTCTTCTGTGAGAGTACAGGACACAATGGGAACGCTTGCACACAGCTGGTGGCAATGTCACCGGGCACAAGGTCGCTGGCATCTTCTAGTGAAGTTAAAGGTGCATGTGCCTTGTTCCCCAGTAATTTCACTCCTAAGTCTTTATCCTGCAGTGGTGCCTCCAAGCATTGCCCGGGATCTTGTCAGAAATGACAGTTTGGGGGCGCGACCTAGACCTTTTAAAGCTGCGACTTTGGGGATGGGCCAGCTTTCTGTCTTAACAAGCCATCTCTGTGATTTGATGGCTGCTCAAATTCGCACACCATTGTCCCGTGGATGCTCCTGGGCCCCAGCGCTCGGAGACATGCACGAGAATGCTCGCAGTTGCACTGTATGTGCAAAAGAACGGGGCTCTGTCTAGCCCAGGAGAGTGGGCGCGGATTATGTTCCTATAGTGAAGCACTCAGGGGTTTATGCATCACTGAGCGTTAGCGTCAGGAGCGTCATCTTGGGGCGACGTGCTTTCTCAGGCATGTGCACAGAACGTTTTCCTTTCTGTAAAAAGCTTAGAAATGTGCATGCTGTTGGGATACAGCTGTGAGAGAGTAATGACGCTGACAGGTAAATGACAAACCCAAAGTCCAGCTTCACGGTGACTCTGAGGGAAGTGGGAAGGAGATAATGACATAGAGTGGAACTTCAAAGATGCAGATCGGATTTTCTAAATCTGTGACCTCCACTCAGAGCTTTGTTATGTTTAATATCCTGCACAAGTTAAAATTTTCCATCAGGTACTTAAGCAGCACACGGTTATTTGCAGTCTGTCTACCCAGGAACTACTGCGTTTGCATGACAGACACGATGGGCTGGTGGTGATGATACATTTTTCTAGGGTTATAATATAAAAGTGTTTTCAGGAATGGAGAGATCCGAAAGATGATTCATTCCCACCATGATGGTTATTGGTGTTGCTAAGCACCTACTGCCTGCCAAGCACTAGTCTAAGCACCTTTAGATGCTGAGTTATACTCAGCTAACTGAGGATTGACCCTCACAGTCAGCCTCTGGGACTGTGTATTCTTACCAGCCCGCTTGACAGAGCAGGAATGGCCCTGGGCACCCAGGGAAAAGGGCTGAGTGTTGACTCCCACCCCTGACTGAGAAGTTTGGAGGAGGAAGACATCATTAGTGAAGTCAAGTCTGGGAGTGCCGGAGTTGTGAGGGAGCGGAGAGTCACACTATGAACGGGTGTGTAGAGGGGCTCATTTTCAGCGTTACCTTCTTTAGCTTAGTAGATTTGTTTTTAAACAGTCCATATGCTTTATTATTCTAGCACATGCTAAGTCTCTAAAATAGAAAAAAGTCTTCATTCTTAGCGTTGCCTCTCCCAGTTCATTAGAAAGTGTGAGTGTGATAGGGTCGGGGTCACACTTTGTGGAGTTGGTTGCTACAAGGGGCGTGTCGGGGAATCTACTTTTCCCTATGTTTTTTCTAGCCTTCGATACGTTTTTTAGAAGTATTTTTGTTTAATTACTTATTTTTTTTGGTTTTTCGTTCTGGCCCCAGGTCTTGAACCAGGTCCTTGGGTTTTGCATGGTTTGCACCTCAGCTGCCAGCTTAGCACCTGAGCCACCAGGATGAACTGATAATTTTTTTTTTGAGTGTCATTTATCATATGTATTTTAAACTTTTTGAATCTGAAACATTCCTTACACTGTAAGCGTTATATTTACTTATCTTTCTGTGTAACTAGTCCCAGTCCTGACTCTTGATCCCAGGTTCATTAACTTTGTGTGGTCTGTACTGCAGCTGCCGTAGCTGCCTGAGCCACAGTGCACCTGTAAATCTTATTTTAGACTATCATAGTTATGACAGTTGTGCCTTGAAATTAAGTAGATAGCAGAAAGAAAAAGATGGTTCCAGAAACCCTAAGTCAGATTACATGCCCCATGGAACCAAGTAGCACTATTATTTTTGTTTGATGTTCAGAGTGCTAGATATCTAACCACGAGAACTGTCAAGCGTTTGTAATTATGGGATGCCACACTTCCTACTGAGGCAGCCCCTCGCTAAGAGCCTGACAGGCCGAGAGTCCTTCCATAGCAGGCGTCCGCATTTCTGACACTGGTTGAGTGTCAGGCTTTAGGGGCGAATGCGGGAGGCTCTTCAGAGGGGCCCCACTTCAGCTGTGCGTTGCCAGAGCAGAGACTCTGTCTCACTCTCAGGGTCTCTTACGTATTTGAACTTTATCTTTTATTTCCCCTTTTTATACTGTGCTTTTTCTCCTCCACTAAAAAAAAGCAAGTAAGATAATAAGCCTAATGGAGAAAAGATGTTTGACACCATTGGTTAAGTGTAAACCGAAGCCCAGCGTGTTTGTCAGTAAATGTCATGGAGACTTTGTGTCCTGAACCTGAACAAACGACAGGCGACTTCTCTTAAAGTGTGCACTTGTGCTTTCTGCTGACTGGGCATTATGGATCAGAACTTGATATATAATTATTGGCTCAATTATTACAGAATGAGGAATCACAGTTAGAGAAGGATGTAGGAGTATGCATACAATTATAAAACCATTCAAATTTAAACTAAGCTGGTAATGTGCTTAGAAAATTTAGATCATTCATTGTGAGGTAGTAGAAATTATAGTCTTTCAAACAATGAGCTCAAGTGATTTTCATTAGGAATCTACAGGTTCATAATTTGGTTTTCCATATGGGTGGTGTTTAACACCCTGGAGATTTAAGGTAGTAGGTTGAGGCATTGTTTGCTAAAAGTTTCTTTAAAAATAATTTCATGTGGCAAATTATGATGGAGGCAGGTGGCTGACCCTCCTCAGCAGCCCGCTCAGTGCAGTGCGTTTATCCGCCCTGGTTTTCCTCCCCTCCTGCCCGTTTCACCTCCCCACCTCTGGCAAGTATGAGATGAGTAGATCGTCGTGGTTTTCTGGCCACTGCGTTCCAGAGCTGACTCACTAGAATCACCCTGGATGCTTCTAAAACTAAAGATCTTTGTCCTCATCCCAGGTTTTCTGAATCAGATCTTCGCGAGCAGGACCGAAGGATTCAGGTTATGACTTTGTACGTTTGTAGGTGATGGCTCTGGTCTGTGATTCTTATGTTTGCCAGATGCGGGAGCTGCTCTTGGTTTGCTCTTTTAGGGATAGTCGCGTTTCTCAGAAAAGACTGTTGCAAACCCCGCAGTCATCCACGGACCGTGCGATACTCTCGGCACGGCGTGTGGGGCAGGTTAGCCGTCCTAAGTCAGCGTCCAGAGTCCAGAAGACAGCGGTGCTGGCTGGGGACATGGGCATGCTTGATGACTCTTTGTCAGGTGTACCTTTTCACTTATCTTCTGTCTCAACTGGTAAATTCTGCAGCCTTTTGCTTGGGACAGAGGAAGGTTTATAGACATTCATCGATAGTAAATCGAGACCATCGAACATTTATAAAATTCAGCTTTCATTAATGAGCTTTACCAGTAAATAGAAACCCCCTCAGCTCTCCGTGTGTGACATACTGTGTGTATCATGGTCTCCAGAGACTCTTTTACAGATTTGGTTTCTAATTTGGGACGAGCCTGGACACTACACAGACGCAGGCGCACCGGGCGGGAGGCGCCGCGGCCCTCGAGCGGCACAGGCTGGGGCTTCACAGGCCTCTGCCTGCAGTTGGTTGCAAGCAGAGGACAGAGGTTTCTGGAACCATTAAATAAAGTACCGCAGCTGTATTTTCTCTTACGGTTTTCTTTTTTCGCGCTTCGTTGAAGTCACATTGCGTAATGACATTGTGCAGGTTGACAGCAGGCATCATTGAAATCCTGTCTCGTGTGGCACCAGCGTGCTTCCCACCTGCGCCCTTCATCCTTCACCCCAGCTTAGGATTCCCTTCCTGGCGCTGTCTCCTCTGGCTTCTTCCAGCGTAAGAACACAACGTAGAGTACACGCCACGCAGCGTGCTGCTCCGCTGGAGCCCGAGTCCTTTCTCTGTGAGGGGCCCGAGCTCCTTGCAGATGTTACCTGCGTGGCCGTGGCGGGTCGGCCTCCCGAACCCCGAGCTGACCCTCAGCTGGACATAAAGCTTGGGAGTCCCGGCAGCCTTCATGGGCACCAGTTGACTGCTCGCCGCTGGTGGGGTAGGGGTCTGTCAGGTGTAAGGAAACCGTTGTCGCTTTGCGGGAGCTCTGTTTTCTTGTGGCCCCTCCGCAGTCGCCGGAGACACCGCACGGGTCTTTGTAGCTTCGTGTGCAAACCAACCTGCGCTTTGTTCTTTTTTTAACTTTGTATTGGGAAATAATTTCAATTCTCTTTAAAACTGTGAAAAGAGAGATAGAAAAAGAGTGCTGTCGTGATCCATCTGCTGTCATTTTGGTGGCTTGCTCATCCTTTCCTGTCGCGTGCTCTGTGCCCTCTCTGTAGGTGCTCGCCTCGTGCACTGACTTCACTCTTCCTGCACCGCCGGGCACTGAGTAGACTGCATCCTGCCCGTACCCACTCGTGCTTCAGCGTTTCCCAACAGTAGTGGAGTTGTCGGTGTTAGACCTTCACGCCGCTACGTCTGTTCGTCAGGGCTTTCAGGAAGCAGAGCCACCAGGATACGTGTACATTTATATCAGGAAATTTATTCTGGGACTTGGTGGCTGCTAACCGGGGTGGGAATGCCATTGTCACTGAGGCGGAGAGACCTCCTCCACTGGCAAAGAAGACGCATCAGTGTGTAGGGGTTCAATGTCCCCAGCTCATCAGGGTCTTCCCACTGCCCCTCCCCAGTTTGTGGACCCCACTCTCTCCCCACAGTGCCTTCCCCTCAGCCGCAGGCGCACCGCGGGGCTGGCATTCAGCCTCGCAGGCGGCCGCTCCTTTCCCGCAGCTCAGTCTTGCGGGTCTCCTGCAGGCAGGTCTCCTGCAGGCGCACCTCCAAGTGCTGCATCACTGGTGCTGCCTGAGCTGGAGTGTGGATTCCAGGGTCATGCTTCCCCCCTCTTCATCCAGCTACTACAGGGCCAACCAGTCAAGAGTCATCTGACGTCCCTTGTTTTTCCAGAAATGTTCAAAAGAATATACAGAATCACTTAGCTCTGTGTTTCTTTTTCTTTTCTTTTCTTCTGGTCACTTTGAGCATTTCATAAAGTGCTGCAGATATTTCCAACACTTGCTGTTTCAAGGTTGAGAACCACGGATGTACTTCTCCTTTCCCTGCTCTGATCATTCCATCCCAGCTTCCTTCACTTTCCCTCCACATAGTCAGAGCCATAGGAGGCCATGGTGTCCATATTAGGTCTCAACCGAGATTTGAGGAAAAAGGGGTGAAAAAAATTACAGACACAAACCAGCAAAGGTCTTTGTAAATATAGGCCATTATCCATGTGTGTGATCTGCCCAGGAAGTAACACTTCTAAAACATGTCATGTGAATAAGTTGCTACTATAAAGCCCAGCTATTCGCCTCTTCTGTGTGGTTGATCAGGAGTGTCCCGTGCAGGTGTTTCGTCCGACTCTGTGAACAATTCATGCCATAGACTATCAGTGCATCCTTTAATGGAAATTGTCACTAATGCCTTTAATCAGACTAGAAGCCAATTCTAAGAAACTCCATGACCAATTTAGAAAACTCATCCTCACGATTTTATTCCTCTAGAAACCACTCTTGGTACCCAAATCTGCACCAGTCAGGGTTAAATGTAGAGATAGACGGAAGAAGAGATTTATGATAGGGGCTGGTCCTCAGGATGATGAGGCCAGAAAGTCCCAGAGGCTGCTTTCTGCAGGCTGGAGGAGCAGGAAGGCCGGAGATCGAATTCCCTCTGAAGTAGAGTTCAGTGTCCGCCTGCCAGGACGCTGGTGGCTCAGGACAGGAGAAGCTGCAGTTCAGCCCAAGCAGAGTCGCCCTTCCCGCCTTTCATACTGCGTGGCCTCCGCAGTTGGAGAAGCCCACCCACACTGTGCAGGGCATCTTTGCCCGTAATACTGACTCAAATGGCACTCCCTCCACAGATATGCCTAGAGGTGAGGCTTTATCATCTCGGGCAGCCCTTTGTCTAGTCAGTTGATTCACCAAGTTCACCACGACAGTATTTTTGTCACTGACTGACGTGTCCTTAATGCTGTTTACCCCACCACCATCAAGGATCAGTCTGAGAACAGATACTGCCTCTAGCTGTCACATGTCTCTTTAGCCTCCTTCAGTCTGGAGCATTTCCATCCCCTTTCTTTGTCTTTTAGGATATTGTCATTTGCAATGTCACTTGTTTTTCTGCCTGTAAATAAGGCACTCTCATTTCCCTGCAGGTGGTGCATTCTCAAATGCAGAGAGGGCTAGTGGCCCACCCGACTCAGGACATTACATCTGGGGAACACCTTGTCCTGCCCTGTGAGGCTGCTGCTTTTGATCACCCTTGGTGAGGTACTGCCCATGGAGCCACTGCAGAATTACTGCGTTTTTTTCTTCCTTTGTGACTAAATGAACAGTGATGCTTTGACACCAGTCTGCATTCTGCTTATCAAAAATGTTCCCCTTCGACGGAACCTCCGTTGGCGACTCCTGTTTGATAACAATCTTTGCTCATTGATTTTCTGTCTCCTGCGCTGCCTCCATATTTACCAATTGGCCTTCGGCTTCTGCTAAAATAAAGCCATTCTTTTGCCCCATCAGTCTATCTGTCCAGTTGTTTCTGTATCCATCACCAATATGGACATGGTCGTTCCTAGTTTTAATGGCACTTCATTAGCGTGGCGCCCTAACTGTCCCGGATTCGGCTGCTCACAGCCATGTGCAGCTGACTCCTGTGTCTTTGTGACAGCATTTTCTTTTTCTTAAAGCATTCCGCTCTCTCTGACATAAGAGGCTCTCTAGGCTTTTCTTGTAACTGCTGTGCCCCAACCCTGGCAGCTGCCATTGCTCGAGGACCCCAGTTTCCTCTTAGTAGAGATGGCATTAGAGGCCAAGGCATGGGTGCCAGGGTGCTCACCCTTCCTGCTCTTGCTCCTCCTCCCTGCACTCGTGGGTTTCCTGTGCGACCCCAGAACCCACAGGCACGTTTCTTGGTGTCTGTGGGCGTTTGACCAAAATTAGACCCCACGCGTCTCTTAGTGTTAGTACCAGTTCCCCCGCAGCTCTAGTTTTATTTCTATTGTTTTCTCAATTCAAGGCCAACAATCGTGAGCTTCTCAGTCTTCTTGAGAGTGGCTACCATTTTTCATTTCTTCAACCATGTGTAGAGATTTTTTTTAAGTTTCTCTCCCAGTATTCCCCCAAAGTAAATAGTTTTGAAAGTATAGAAAAGTGCCAGGAAGAGGAAAGAAATTGTAATTTCACTATCCAGGTGGGAAAATGGATCTGGTTAGAACTCTTATCCATTTTTTTAATTTAATACTGAAGTTTTTCTCCTTTCTAAATATACTTTCTTAACATCCAGATCTTTGATACCCAATAATTTATATTCCAAATGTCTTCAGGCTTGATAGTTTTATAACGTTATGTTAGCTTATTGACATTTAGAATTACAGTGTTTTCCAGAGTTCTTTGGAAATTAGTAGTTTTAGTCGTTTTTCCCCTGTAGTTCTTTGATTAACCATTGTCTTTCCTTCCTTTCTCAGTGGACCTGATGACTCTGTCTCAGCAAGAACAGCGTGAGCATGTTTTTAGCTCTTTGTTAAGTTAGACTTCCCCCATATCCGCATTTTAGAAATACTCCTTTTCTTCCTGCCTTTTTTTTTTTTTTTCCCCTGCTGGAATGAAAAAGGAATCCATCACCAAGACAGCATTTTTTCTTACCGGTTGAATGTGCAGCAATTCCCTAATGTCAGTAGGGGATTTTCACATTAAATTTAAGAATCTTGGTCTTTCCTTCTCATTTTCCAAATCAAATCATTGTCATGTGCCCTACAGCTGGGCCTCCTTTCTTATACCTAAATTTTCTTTTTCACTAGTGTTTAACATGTTCATTGTAAATGTTTCACTTTTCCCCCTTTTGTTTCCTATTCCCTTGCCTTTGTATGCAGATGTTAAGTGCTTCATTCTGCTGTACTTGAGAAAGATGAAAGGAAATGTAAGGAAAGTATACTAACTTTTATCATACATGATTCTTTTAATGACTGCATTATAAATTCTTGAAAATACAGTGTCTAATGGGAACACTTAACGAGAAAGTAGGGGCTCTACCACATGCAGCCCCCTGCTGCCCCGCTTTTTAAAGTGAATATACCGTTGAAACTAAATTAAGTAAAGGATATAAATTCTGTTGTTTCAGTTTTAATATTTCATGACTGATTTTATAGGTGAAATTATATTTTACAATAAATAGAGAGAAGAATTTATACAGCCTGTTCTATTTGATGTGAAACAGCACATCCCATTTCTCTGTAGCTATAAAGAAAATTCATTACAATGTCTTTAGTTGTAAGAGATGATTTCATTGTGATTAGTTACATTGATAATAAAACAACCTTTTCAAATGGCTTAAGATACTCTGTGTCCACTGTTAGTGGCTTTGAATTTTTCATTTTTTACTTTACTCATGGAATCTTCCTTTTTTTTATCCTTTTTTTTCCTTTCCCACTGGGAATTTTCTTCTTTAAGAAAAATTTAAACAATTAGATGGAAAACAAAAAGCATTGATTTTTTTTTTAAATGCTTTTTTTTCAAAAGAGATATATTACATTTAACTTTTTTTTTTTTTTTCGTGTGTAAAGTCTTTCTGACTACCGAAGCTATATTTATCAGAGATGGTTGATATAAGCTTGTCATAAAATTAACTTCATAACTGAGTGAACATAATGTGCTTGGAAAATAGTACTTGAAGTATAGAAAGATTTAAAAAATAAAATAGGTAGAGAATGCTGAGCTAATTTCACAGTTTATTTTTGTCCTATGATTTGTTGTTTAATATTGCTGTCAATACATCTTCACAGGTAGTGTTGAACAGGTGGGGCTTTGAGAATGAAAGGGAGAAGGATCTATTTATTCTCTTATGTCACTTTGGTTTGATCCCTATTGGTGAATTTTTTCCAGTTTTTGTCTTAGTTGTAACTTATGCACTAAGTACATATTTTAATATTTAAAGCTCTAAACAAATATTCTAAATTTTAAGCTGCCCTCAAAGCTGAATGGGATCTTTGAAATAGAGAAGAGATGGATATTCCCTGAGTAGAAACAATGTTGTATTCTGACTTGAGAGAATGTTGTTCTGCATCTGCGGGTTGGACGGGTTAGACTCGATGCTGACCGTGCGGCCTTAAGGGTGCACCCTTCCTGCCTGGTTGTCTTCACCGTGTCCTGGGAGGCTCTGGAGGGTTCAGCTGGACTTCATGTAGGCGCTTTGGCCGGGACCTTGCTCAGAGGCCCCCGTGTCTCTGAAGCTGGTGTGCTTCCTGCCCGCTAAGGCGAGGGAGACACATCCTTTCTGTGGTCAAGGATGGTGACTCCACCAGCCCTGTGTTCCAGGCTGTGCAGCGTTTACCCCTTGGGCTGCGTCTTCAGCTTGGGGGATATGAGACCTGTAGGCTGCTAGAATTCTGAGCCTCGGCGCGCCCTGGTGGCTCAGGCACTAAGTCAGGGATTAAGTCGTAGACCATGGGAAACCTAAGGTCCTGGGTTCAAGACGCAGGACTGGGGGGAGTAACCTAAATTAATAAATACATACATAAAAGTACTTCTACTTCCTTCTTTAAAAATTATTTCTTAACAAAATTTCTAAACCTAGGTGGAAAAGAACACATGGCTAACTTTACCTCTGAGGCTTCTGTCCTCCACTTACAACAAGGGGCAGATCAATCAGGTAGAAAGTTAATGGGGAAACTGCAGTCTTAAATGACCATTTGGGACAGTTAGGTCTAACAGACATACACGGAGCATGTCATCCAAAGCTGCAAATTTCACTTTCTGCTCAAGTGCCCATGGAACATTCTCAAGGATAGATCGTATGTTGGGACAGAAGACAAGTCTCAGCAAATTTACAAAGACTTCATCATACCAAGAGTCTTCTCTGACCACAGTAGCTTAAAACTAGAAATCAATCACAAAAATCACACTGGAAGAACCCAGACTGACTAACCAGTATGCTGCTCAGTGACTCTTAGGTCAGAGAGGAGTTCAAAGAGGAACTTACAAAAACACTTGGACACGTGAGAATGAAGACAGAGCTACCAGAGTCTGTGGGTTGATGCAGCAGTAGCAGCACTGAGGGGGACATTCATGGCAATCCACGCCCACCTCAAGAAGCAAGAGAAACCACAAAGAAACAATCTGTAACTGGGCACTTCACACAACTAGGAAAGGTGAGCAATTAAGCCAAAAGTCAGTATAAGAAAGGAAATAATAAAAGTTTGATCCAGAATAAATGGAATAGAGAATAAGACAAGCCAATCAGTGAGCCCAAAGCTGTTTCTTCGGACTTGGCGCTTCCCTTCGAAGGGCGTGTTGGAGGGCGTGTGACCTGCTTTCTGATCTTTCTCCGGGTGGCGCAGTGTGCAGGCTTGCACACGTATTGTGCGGCTGTTTTCAGGGCGGTCAGTAGGTGCATTTTGCTGGACCCAGGTGCTCCTGCCCTTGTCCCTTTGTAGGTAAACCTGACCCACTTTCCGCACCCACTTGTGGTGAAGTTGTCTCCAGCGTCATCTAGTAAGTGGCTCTTCGGGTGCGGAATGACCTGCGTTTTATTGTGGAAGATGCTATTCAACTCGTAAGCGCTTTTATTAAAACGACTGTTTCTTTATTTCGTGACTGCTGTTAGGAAGGATGCTTCTGATGGAGGCCTGCAGTGAGAGCAGGATGGTGTCAGGGACAGCACCCACGAGGTGCCCTTTGATTATGTGTGACAGTGACTCATTTTCTCACGAACAGACTGTGTATGGACTTGGTGATACTTGATTATGTAATGGTGTAACAATAAGATGTGAATTTTCAATAAGAAGTCCAATTAAAAATGGTAGATTTAGAAAGAGGCTTGAATAGTCCACTGATGTCCCTTATTCTTTTCCCGCTCAGCTGGCGCCCTTGCAGCTCACAGTAGGCACATCGGAGTCCTTATCTGTCTCCGTGCCCTTTCAGGAGGAGAAAACCCAGAGCCCTTGCTGTAGGATCCTCAACACTTGTGGAGTCATCATTTTTGAACTCCCCAAAGAAAAAGGCTAAAAAAATCACTGGGGGTGTGCACCAGTGGAGCAGCCGTTAGGTCAGTGGCCTCTGAAGGAGCAAGCCCCTGGGTTCGAGTCCTGGGTCTGGGGGGGAAACGACCAGTGTGAACACCTAAATAAAAATAAATAAAATGCTTCTTGCTCTTCTCTCTTCCTGCCTGCCTGCCTACTTGCTTTCATCATTGACTGCACCTTTCCTTTAAACAAGTCTTCGGGGGTTATTATATAAGCAGGTGTGTGCCCACCTGCCCACCTGCCATGCCGGACACACGAGGCCCACTGTGCTTTCACCGTTGGCCTGGATGTGCTGGGTCACTCTGTGCTTGAGTCTGGGAGGGCTGCAGGGTGGATGCGGGGAGAAGGAGGAGGTGGCCTCGTCATAAGCAGTGAGAGTGTATCTGTGTGTGCACGCGTGAGTGTGAGAGTGTGCGAGTGAGTGTGTGAGAATATGTGAGTGTGGGAGTGTGTGAGAGTGCAGCTCCACGTCTGTGCCAGTCATACAGAGAGAAGGGATGGAGAGAGGGGGACCGCACCGGGCTGCGTGAGACGTGAGCCCGAGGGAGACAGGCGAGGGATGTCACTCTGGCTGCTCCTGTAGATGGGGCAGACAAGAGGCTGGAATTGTTTGACCATTTTTCCAACAATTCCTGAAATGCTTTCTTTGAAATGCTGAAACTTCCTGTGAGAAGTGGCCACCAGGTGTCATCAGAAGGCTGCTAGTGATTTGTTTTATTATTGTTCTTAAAAAGTGTCTGCATGTTTGAGTTTCTTGCAACTTTTTTTTTCTTTTAAAATTATAGCAGAGGCAATTTCACTTAGAGCAGGGACTTTTTGGTGAGTCAGTAATTTTTATACGTAAAATTGAAGATCATGTTACGTGTAATTAATTTTTTTAGTCAAGGGACAACTAGCGCTCTTGGGTAAGAGTAATGTGGAATTGCGTATTTGAAGCTCTTAGTGGCAGGGTGAGGACGTGCCGGATGGTTATTGGTGAAATTGCACTGGCGATAGGATGTTGTAAGAGGATTTGGTTTAATAATAAATCTCATGATTTTAGCCCAAACGCCTCCTAGGCCTTCTGAGTCTTGAAGCCTTACTGTGAGGAAACCTGCCACTCATTTTCTTTCTCTACTGCATGCAAATAGCAGCTCCTTCAGAAAGAAAGGAGAGTTTGCATCTTGGCACGTGAGGGTTGGCATTGAGTCCTGCCTTTCCTCTTCTGCTTTGTTCCTGAGAGGATCAGGGTGGGTGGTCTCTGGTCCCTGCTGGACGTTAGCAAGTGTTTGCTGAATGAATGAGTGAACTCTGCCTCCGGAGCTTCCTCTGTCCCAATCCAGTGAATTTAGGTTCTGCTTTACAGAGACCCCTCACCATCTTCCTTGGGAATATGTACTTGTTCTAATAGCCTTTCAGCTGGATATTCTCTTAAATTTGAATTGGCATAATCTTTTCATTTCCTTCCATTCTCCCCTAGGTCATGTTAAGATACTTAGTAAGTCACCTTGCGCTCCTGCTTGTTACTGAAATCCTTCTCGTGTGAGCCGCATCAGAGACACGGCGACCCGGGTGCTTTGCCTGGACGTTCTGCCCTTGGTGCGTCCTTCGTCCTGAAAAGTGAATCTTCTAAAGCCCTGTTTGTTTTGTGACTCCCACAGACACTTCTGAATACATTCCGACTTGTAATTGAGAGTCTGCTGTGATCTGGTCCTGCTTGATCATCTGCCTTCGCGGAAAGTGACTCGGTCCCCCGTCCTGTGGCTCAGTCTGCTGGGGCACAGACTACGACAGCTGCGGACCTGGGTTTGAGACCCGTGGTGGAGTGGGGCCCACTGTGCAGTGGGAAGTCTACTCCCAACAACTGTGGTAGCGGGAAACAAAAGGCAAATCAGGAGGCACTGAAGTGACGGGGGTGGGGTGGGGGGCGGATAAAAAGAATTAACTGGAAATGAAGGGAGCAAAAAAAAGGGAGGGGATATCGGTAAACCTACTGTGCTGTATGTAATGTAAAAACACTATTACGTCGACCTCAAAACAAGTTAATGTCAAAATGCAATATCCCTTCAATTAAAAAAAAAAAAGTCAGCACTGTGTCTCCCTGGAATCCGGCAGGCCTCGTGTGTGTCTGCGGCTTTGTCTGCTCCCGCCCTTTCGTTTGAAGTGTTTTACTGTTCCTGCCTGCTTCCCCAGCAAGAGAAAGAACACGGTCTGTTTCCCTCAGTTTAACTGAAATGGCATTTTTGCTCCATTAGTCAAATGCTCTGCATGGAACTGTGATTCCTTGCTTACAATGCCTATACATGCTTATGCATATGCACACATGCTTACACACACTTACACATGTGCATGCTTATACACACCTGTGCATATTCATACATGCTCACAACACTCATACATGCCTATACAGGCTTGTAATGTTCACACGTGTACACATGTGCATACATGCACACACATGTGCACACACGCAGTCACACATGATTATGCCTGCTTGCACACATACATGCACATGCATACATCACTTATGCATGCACATGCTTACACACGAGCATACATGCTCATGCATGCTCATAATGTTCACACTCAGTGCTCATACATGAGAATACGTGCTCATACATGCTGCGGTGAATCTGAGTTTTTGCAGCACACACGGTCACGTATGTTCCTTTCCATGTATGTCATGTGACTCGCCATGGAATAGCAAAGGACGCATTTATATACTCACAGTTCCTTTCATACGGTGTTGTTGAATGTTTGTTTCTTGATTTAATAAGATGTTGAATAGTCCCATTAATTTAAAAAAATCAATTGACAAATAACTGGAGAAACACATTCTCCTTTGGTTTTATTAGACTTTTTGGGGCCATTTTTTAGAAGATAATAGGCGTCCACTACTTTGCCTCAGGGTATTAATGCAGTTATCTCTCTGCTTTTGTCTCCCAAAATATGTCATCGGCCATCAATAGAAGAGTCCCTTTCAGTAGCCATGTGCGTGTGGTCTCTGTCTTCCTAAGTCAGTGTGTGTCCCTTACATGGCTGGGAAGGTGCAGCGCCCGTGTGTCCACAGTGAGGGTTATGTCGTAGTGGTCTCAGCAGTGTTGGGAGAGCAAGAGGTGGTCGGAGTCGCCAAAGGAAGACTGACGACATAGATGAAAACGGCGCTTGAGACTAAGCTTTGATGCGTAACTTCCCCGGGTGGTTTCCAGCATGAGCTCTTCAGACACACACGTTGAGAGGGTGGTCCAGTGAGGCCGGTATAACCACTACTCTTCCCTGACCGTCTCCTGGGCATGGGAAGTGCACCTCAGATGCTTTTCCTCTCATCTCTGCACGCGCAGAAAGTGGCCATTTCTTATGCGGTCACGAGGCTCTTTTTCATTCTGGGCCGTGTGTGTAGAGTCTTGCGGGCTTTGGGGATGGAGGGCGGATGAAATAAAACATGCCCTCACGTATTCGATGAGGAGGCAAAAGCTAGACCGACACAAGTAATCATAGCAGAAGAAAATTGATCTCATCGAACTTTTAGGTGTCTGCTTATTAAAAGACAACAATGATAAAATGAAAAAGGAGAAGCTGTCTGTGAAAACAGATGCGACAAAGGATTTCTTTCCGGCAAATCTGTAAGCAACTTAGCCTCAGTCATCGACACAGCTGAGTGAGGAGTGGGCCACAAGCGAACACGGACCTCCCAACACACGCGGTTCCTGCGCCACCCGTCTCGGGGTGTGCAGGCCGCCACCCTCTGGAGAGGGCAGAGGAGGTCCGCCAGCATCCAGTGCTGAGGACCGGGCCAGTCAGCATGCTTCATCCCGTCGCCGGCGGCCGCGGGGCGCACTGCGAGAATCGGTCCGTTCCTCCGGAGGTTCACACACGCAGCCACAACCAGCAACGCGCTCCCAGCTGTTCGCCCAGCAGGAACCGCTTCAGAGAGACTCCTAGGAATATGCAGAGCAGTGTTGTCTTAATAGCAAAAAAGAAGAGCCCAGATGCCCATCACCAGGGTGGCAGACTGTCTGTCCCTTGGACACCTCTGCAGTGACCTGGGCACATGCTGACGCAGGCGTCAGAAACCTGCGCTGAACCCAGGAAGCAGTCCGGCCCAGAGAGCCTGTGTGCCCATTCCGTTCAGTGAGCTCCTGGGACGGGCACCAGGCCATGGAGCAGGGGCCGCCGGAGGGAGGGCAGCTCCTGAGACAGGCGGGTGCCCGACGGTGCTCTCTGGTGGCCTTTCCTTGCCTTTTCTCTGCCCTGCCGACTCCAGCCCCTGGCCTCTGGGCACGTCTGTCCCTGGGCAGTGGCTGGGTCTCTCCAGGCAGCAAGCTGGAGCTGCCTTCATCTGTCCTCACCCCTCGGGACCGCCGTCCTTTGATGCCACACTGGTGTCCAGGGTGCTGTGCTGCTGGTCCATGGATGTTGTCTGTCCTTTTCACTTGTCTCCCGCTTGAGCATAATCCTTTCCCTGGAGTCTTCACGGTGGTGGGCATTTCATTAAACAGGGATTGTCGCACGTCCCGCCGCGCCACGCGGGGTTCTGTGGTGGTTTTGCTGAATCCCCGCGTCCACATCCCAGACTGCGTGCATCGGGTTGTCACTAAGGGAAGGTTTTGGGGCAGACACGTGGTTCATTTTTTCCCTCTTTTTGTTCTTCCCTCACACGTGTTGACTAGCCAAACCAGTGCTCGTCCGAAAGTGTTTCCCAGAGACCCTGTGGAGAACCATTCTCTTGGTTTTTATAAACAGGATGCTCTAAGGAAATTAGTTTGGGAAACACTTGTCCTGAGAATCTTGTGGTTAAGGAAGCTGTTCAGTCTAGAGTTTTCCAAGCTTGTTTGACTAGGAATATCATCACTTCCTCCACTGAACCTGTTAACCTCTTTTTTGTGGAACCCTTTCTGAATAAATGGTGATAAACCAATATTGCACATGTATGTGGAATAGAACTATGTCTATTTATCTTTTCACTCTTTTCAGATGTTTCATTTTGTAGATAGTCTACAAATCAGATTGTCTACAACCAGTACATGCTCATATTTTAATGTAATTTTATTGATTTATTCACATACCATACACTTCATCCATTTAAACTCTAATTTAACAGATTTAAGTATATTCACAGATAATGTGCAACTATTATTATAGTACATTTAAAAAATATTTTACATCACCTCAAGAAATTCCTGTGCACTTTACCTGAAATCCCCTAGCTCCCCGGCCCTGCTCTCAGGAACCTCTAATCTGCTTTTCAACCCTGCAGAGTTGCCGCTTCTGGACTTGCCTGTTTGGTTTACCCATTGTTGGGTGCTTGGGTCGCTGCCGTTCCCGGTGGCTGTGAGCAGCGCTGCTGGAGAGCCCGGCGCGCCCGCCTCTGCGCAGACTCGAGCTTCCGCTGCCCGCGGCTGGGCTGTGTGCTGACTGTCCAGCCGCCTGAGGGGTTTCAGACTGTCGCTCATTGTGTGAGGGCCCCATCCGCTGCCCCTGCCACCTGTCGCTGACATGTGGGCTGCTGAGTGTCTCATGCAGGTTTCATTTGCGCTTCTCTGGTGTTGCTCAGGGAGTCTTTCCGGCCATGTGTGTATCTTCCTATCAGAAACATACTTTGTGATTCTTCGCTCAATTTTGCTTTGGTTTGTCTTTTTATGATTGAAGTGTAAGAGTTCTTTATATATTCTAGATTGTCTCATCAGATATATTATTTACAGAAGGTTTCCCGTTCTGTGTGTTACCTTTTCACTTTCTTGACTCTGGACTTAGAAGCATAGTGCCTTTTGAAATTTTAAATTTTGATAAAGTCTAACATCTATTCTTCAGCTACTCAACTTTTAGATCCATATGTCCATATCCATATGTACATACACGCAGACAAACATGCATATACACACATGTACACACAAACATGTATATGTACCCCACATGTTCCTATACACACCTTTATGTGCACACACAGGCATGCATGCTCACACATGCACACATACAAGCCCCAACACACTTATATATATGTATACAATACATGTGCGCAATGCCTGTGCACACAGTATACCCCAGTACATACATGTGCACACACAGTGTACCCCAGTACGCGCCTGTGCGCGCGCGCACAGTGTACCCACTATGTTTTGCAGAGTCAAATCAACAGTCTTCTTTTGGTTGTGGTTATAGGAAAAATAGTTTAAAAAGTTATTAGCTCTGAGGCGATATTATGTGATGAGTTTTTATTAACATCAAATCAAACGACATTTGGCTGAAATTCCCTATCATGGTATAAACTAAATGGAAAATGATATGTTTTAATTGAATTAAATAGTTTAATGAAAACTGAAATCAATAATATTGATTTTTAAGACATTTCATTCAATAAAATGACTCGTTTCCCCCACAAAGTTATTTAATTCTGCTCCTCCATTTGCTGTTAACCTTCAGGCTATGCAGAGTGGTTGTTAAGGGCGGAAATCGGCGGGTGACGCCTGGAATAGGCCTGACTTCACGGGCAGTGGCGTAAAGAGAGCATGAGCTTGTTGTTAGGAAGTGTGTGGGAAGGCCTGCTGAGGCTCTTCGCCTGCGGGGCGGATGAAACAGTTGCGTTTACTAACTTCAACCTGTTATGTAATTTGGGAAGGAGCAGTGCCTCGTCACAGGCGTCGGTTGGAGGGAACTTTCTTTTATTTGCACTTTGGGAGACGGAGGTGGGATAGGCCTTTCTGAGCATCACAGAAATTCTGTTTCATTGACATCGTGCTCTGAAAAGAGGGCATCTCTGTAAAACATGCAAGGAATTGAAAGGCTCTGGAGCAAACCGAAACCTGGGAGTTTTCTTGCTGGTTGGTTGAGAGAACCGTGTTCTCTGTCAGATTGTGCTGGAGCTCTTCTCAGGTGGCAGGTGGCAGTGCGGAAAGGGGTGTCCCCAAATTTCATCATATGCTTTCATGTAAATGTAAATTAGATCTCATGGAGGCTGATCTTCACGATCTTTTCATCCCTGGGTAACTTGTTGGTGACTTCGGCACAAATCTGTGTCTTTCCGCATGTTCAGAGGTGTAAGATGCTGTTATTTTCTTCCAGGTTATGGGTGCCGACTGACCAGGAGCTGCACTGCCAGCCTTTAACTCAGCATGGACCCCGGGCAGAGGCCGGAGAGTGACGACGGGGACAACAAGGAGGCAGAGCCACTGGGGGCGACTCTACCTCGAGCCGTCGATGGGGAACCCGAGCTGGGTGTGGCAGCGGACTCCTCAGAATGCTCCTCAGGCAAACGAGGGTTTTCGGAGTCATCAGACTTTGGCAGTGTCGTCATGGAGCAGGACAGAGATGCACACGCCTGCAAGCGAATGAAGTTAGCCGAGGCAGAGCCCCCTCAGGCTGAAGGGCAGGGTGTCCATGACCTGGAAACTTCTGAGGGCGCGGTCACAGGACTGAGTCTCGTGTCTAGTGGAGCGGTGACGGAGGTCCGCCCGAGTGACTGCCCTGAGCGGGGACCATGTCCCCCAAATGCCTTCTCCCCACCCTGCAGTGCCAGCCCCATGGATGCTGTCCCTCGGAAAACAGACGCTGCACGGAAGCCTGCCGAGGACATGGTTTCCCTTGATCCGGGGGAATGTCTGCTGTCCCTGCAGGAGATCAGTGCTAGCCGTACCTTCGGAAAGGTAGACACAGTCTTTCGGTGCCACGCGTGTGGGTTCCTGTGTCCTTCGGGCTCTTCGGGCTCTGATTTGGAGACGCACGCTGCTGGTCACAGGCCGCAGGCTGCAGAGCACACCTGTGGCAGCTGCAGCCGCACAGCGGAGAGCAGCGCGGTAGCGCATCTGCCCGTCAGACGGACGCACGAGCCACACGGAGTCTTCTCCTGTGATCTCTGTGGCTTCCAGTGCGGGGAGGAACACCTGCTGGACGCACATTGTCTTGGCAAAACACACCTGCGGCGCCAGAACCTTGCCGCCCGTGGCGGGTTTGTGCACATGTTAACAAAGCAGCCATTTCCTAAAAAGCCATGCGTCACGGGGACTCAGACTGTCCGCTCCAGGCCGACAGCTTCTAAACCTGTCGCCAAGAGTGGTGACTCCAGAGGGCTACCGAGTGCTGGGAATAAATCGAGGGGCTTCAGAAGAAGCGTTTCTGAGCCCAGTGGCAGTGGCAGTGGCAGTGAGGTGCTTGTGGAGACGACGCCGTCCAGCAGTGCTGCGTCAGGAAGAGTCGAGGTCATGGAAGAAAACGCCACTCCCTGCGACCTAGCCCCAAATCCTGAAGGCCGGAGTAAGAAGTCGGGGTCTCTGGAAACCTCAGTGCGCCTCCCCGATCCTTTGGAGTCTACGAAGAGTGTTCTCCAGACTGCACGCGGCGTCAGTACCACCCCGAGACCAAGACCCGAGCGCAACGGTCTCATCACGGGTAGTGGCTTCCGCCGACCAAGTGGCACTTTCCCCTTAAAAGGCCAGGCTAAGAAAAGGTTCAGTTTCTTAGGAATTAGTAAGAGAGGCACAAATGAGACGCAGAGGACGTGTATGAAACACTTCAGAACACAGGTGAAGACAAGCGCGCCGTCACCCCGTCAGCACGCAGGCCCGGGCGGCGGTGTGCACAGCGTGTCCGTGACCTCGGCATCCCCAGGCCCCCAGCCGGACAGGAGGGACACCTGTCTGACCTCCGGGACGACGGCTGTTCCTCCGCTCTTGAGTGCTTCTCCTTACTGTGGGCAGGTGGCTACACATAGGGCAGAGCTGGAGACCCACGTGAAAAAGTGCCAGCACCGAGAAATGGGCTTTTCCTGCCAGTCCTGCGACTTTTCCAGCATGTCGAGGAGGGCCTTGGAGGGGCCCGTGCACCGTGACCAGCATCCGCAGGCCGCCTCGGTCCTCGGGTGTCAGAGTTGCTTGTTTGTCTCCACGAGTGAGCTGAGTCTGAGAGAACACATGAGGGAGAAGCACGGTCTGGACTTTCTTTGCGCCCCTTGTAACCTGTTCTTCTCGTCTGAGAGAGACATGGAAGAGCACAGAGCCAGCGAGAAGCACGCGCGCTTATTGGTTCAACTAAAGATGGCTCAGTCGTTCAGCAGTGACCCGTCTCCACAGACTTGCCCCGAAGGCACGTTAGAATCGGGACGCAGGCGCGACTCTCTGAGCGAGTCAGGAAGAGCCACTCAGGCTTTGAAAGAACCTGCCACGTCCAGGGTGGGCCATTCCAGCAAGCCTCAGTTCCAGTGTAAGAAGTGCTTTTACAAAACGAGGTCATCCACTGTCCTCACAAGACACATCAAGCTTCGGCATGGGCAGGACTATCACTTTCTGTGTAAAGCGTGCAATCTCTATTCATTGAGCAAAGAGGGCATGGAGAAACACATCAAGAGGAGCAAACATCTTGAAAATGCTAAGAAAAATAACATTGGCTTAAGCTTCGAAGAATGTATCGAGAGAGTCTGTATAGGTGCAAATGACAAAAAAGAAGAGCTGTCCGTTTCTGGAAATGGGAGGGTGGAAAGCCACTCACAAGGTGGACAGGTGCAGGGACATTCCTGTCTTGAGAAGAGCCTGCTCGCGACCGAGGAGCTGTCACAGTCTGGTCTAGCCACCAAAGCTGATGACCTAGCTTTGAGCACAGCTCCAAAGAGAGGGAGATCTAAAGGCAGCATGTCCCGGACATGCTCGCACTGTGGTCTGTTGGCCTCTAGTATCACCAACTTGACAGTCCACATCAGACGAAAACACAGTCACCAGTATAGTTACTTGTGCAGAGTGTGCAAGTATTATACTGTCACCAAGGGAGACATGGAGCGCCACTGTGCCACCAAGAAGCACAAAGGACGTGTAGAAATAGAAGCAAATGGAGTGCAGAGTGCAGATATCATCGTCGGCCCCGAAGCAGGCAACCTTGAAACCTGTAGAAGGAGCGGCGGTCCTGCAGGGACCACATCTGACGAACATGCCAGCAAGCCCGCTGAGTCAGACGTCTCTGTTTCAGAGACACCGGGGCTGCAGGGAGGAGACCCCGCTGAAGTGGAAGTTGAGCATATGCTGTCCTCCATAGACGGCGGCGTCCACAGTCAGGTCGTTGACAGAAAGGAACAGATAGGTGTGGAACCAGAAGACCTTCTTCAGCAGGGGGACACCTGCTCCCAGAACGATGTCATGAGTACCGGTGACAACCAGTGTACCCACTGTGAGTTTACTGCTCACTCCTCTGCTTCTCTGGATCTGCACATAAAGCGAAAACACACGAAAGAATTTTCGTTCTACTGCATGGCCTGTGATTACTACGCCGTGACTCGTCGGGAGATGACGAGGCACGCAGCTACGGAAAAACACAAGATGAAAAGGCAGTCTTATCTGAACTCTTCTGATGCAGAGACAGGTTCTGCAGAAATATCCAGAAACATCATTATACCCGAAGAGCAGCAGCACCAGAATTCAGAAGACTTTCAGATCATTTCAGACCCACCCTCTGAAACTCTGAGGTCTAGAAATGACGCCGAATGCTCTGTTTTGGAGGAGGAAGCTAGCTCACACGTGTCTAAAGTGCTCTGTGCTCCTGACTCTGTGGAAATTGAGCCCAGAGAAGAATCGAACCTCAGTGAGGAGCACTCTTTCTGTGAAACTTTCCCGCAGCCCCCTGTCAGAGAGAACGTTCTGAATGCTGAGGAGATGGTGTCCCTTAATATTTCCTCTAGTTATGGCTCCCCAAGTGGAGGTCAGAATGCAAAATCAGGAAGCTCAGCTTTGAATTCCGAGACAGCCAAGAAAGCCGTTCACCTGTCTCATGACGCCTGCGATCCCAGTTTGCACTGTGAGTGCCAGGGAGGGGACCTTGTGGGGCGCAGAGAGGCCACCGTGGGCAGGCACGTGGGTCGCGGAGTTCCGGGTTCAGCTGGAAGCGGCCTGGCTGTGGTGGCGGGGACGGCAGGCGTGCAGCTGGACGCGGAGGGCAGCGGGCAGAGCAGCGACGGGAGCGTGCCGGGGGCAGAGGGTTCGGAAGATCCCGAGGAGGAGCCTGTCGTGGGCGATAAGGACATTCCTGTGAATTCACAACGCGAAAGTCAGATTATGTTGGAAGAGGATGGCCCAGCTTCTGACAGCACCGTTGAAAGTAGTGACGTTTACGAAACTATAATTAGTATTGATGACAAAGGACAGACCACCTACAGCTTTGGCCGCTTTGATTCTTCCATAATAAGGATCA
Organism: Solenodon paradoxus; assembly: GCA_004363575.1. Lineage (NCBI taxonomy): Eukaryota > Metazoa > Chordata > Mammalia > Eulipotyphla > Solenodontidae > Solenodon > Solenodon paradoxus. The sequence continues at coordinate 227,560 of RJWH01002089.1, read as the reverse complement.
ACAACCCCGAAGACGGGGAGCTGGTCGAGCCGTCCGAGGAGGCTCTGGTAGCAGCAGGAGTGGCAGGGGCCGAGCTGCCCCTCAGGGACTGTGCCCCCGGGCTGAAGAAGAAGAGGGCGGACGGCAGCGCCCTTGGGGAATCCACGCGCATTCGCTGTGACGACTGCGGCTTCTTGGCGGATGGCTTGAGCGGCCTGAACGTGCACATCGCCATGAAGCACCCCACGAAGGAGAAGCACTTCCACTGTCTGCTGTGTGGAAAGTCGTTCTACACGGAGAGCAATCTCCACCAGCATCTGGCGAGCGCCGGCCACGTGCGCAACGAGCAGGCCAGCGTGGAGGAGCTGCCCGAGGGCGGCGCCACCTTCAAGTGTGTCAAGTGCGCGGAGCCCTTTGACTCGGAGCAGAATCTCTTCCTGCACATCAAGGGGCAGCACGAGGAGCTGCTGCGGCAGGTGAACAAGTACATAGTGGAGGACACGGAGCAGATCAACCGCGAGAGGGAGGAGAACCAGGGCAATGCTTGCCGCTACTGCGGGAAGGTCTGTCGCAGCAGCAACTCCATGGCGTTCCTGGCGCACATTCGCACTCACACAGGTACGTAAGCCTCTGCCCGCCGCGCCCCCACCTGCCGCCGTCCTGCCTCTGCCTGCGGCCTTGCTCACGCTCCGCACGTGGTGCCCTGGCATCCGCAGTGACGGCGACACCGCGTGCGTCCGCAGGTCGGGAAGCCCCAGTGATACCAGAGGCCGGCTGTTTGACACATTTCTTTCCGTCCTGTCTCGCAGCCTGGCTCTCGGATGCCTTTGCTCGTTCCTGACTCTCACTGCTCTTCAGTTGTTCCAGGTGCCACGTGTGTGGCTTTCCAGGTGTCTCAGTGGCACTTTGGACTTTGAGGACGGTAAAGGGGACGGAATAGCACATAGCTCCTTACACGTGTAGAGATTAAAAAGTAGCTGTTGCCACATATTTTATATTCAAAAGCATAATTTCCAGGTGCCAGGTCCTACTTCAGGGATCAGAAGTCAGTCCACACAGTCACAGTTCACCTGTCTGGTGACTCTGTCTGGGGAGGTTCACGCTGTTTAGTTTCTGTGCTGTTGTGGGTAGTGTTCCATTTTAGTATTTAAATTTAGGTAGAAATTTAAAAAAGCATTTTTTTGTGGCAAATGCATAAGCCAATGTTCTAAATTTATGTAAAAATTCACTGCACTGTTTCTATAAACCTGCCATACATTCTTTATTTTAAATAGACAGCTTTTCTAAATCACTGTGCTCTGCTTAGACAAGTTCTGTCTCCATGGTTGAATTTATGAGTGGATTTGAATAATAAATTCACATTTCAATGAACATATTTTCATTAAAACGGTAAGGTTTATTTTACTGTACTTTTAAATAATGGCTTATTATTAAAGCTATACTTTAAATTCATGCAGTTTTTGAAACTTAGTGCATGGTTACAAGGAGGAAGACAAAAGACTCTGAAACATTATTAATAGTTTAGGGTGATTAAAGATAGATCAAAGTTTTTCATTGAAGAAAGTAACAGGGTGACCCGCGTTCCATTAATCTAGGTAAATGTAAACAGCGTCCATTTGATTCCAGTTACGCCCTGCGGGAGAGTGTCTTGGGGGTGGGCCCACATGCTTATTTGTGGATCTTCCAAAGCCCATCTCTGTCGGTAGCGTGTGGCAGCTCACTTTCTGCAATCATATGGTTCTAGAAACCAGGCTTGTTCACGTGTGCAAAACACACGGACTTTCTTGGTATGCCCCCTTAAGACAGATAAAACGGAATAAAACTTAAGAGGAAGATGCTAATGGAGATCTTTTTAGAATTCTTTATGCAACTGTCTGGTCAAGACATGTTGCTTATAATTGATGTGTCCATTACTTGAATTCTCTTGTAATTATAGTCAATAAGTCTTGTAAATGTGTTAAAGCTCACTAAAAGCATACAAATTCAAGAACAGAGTAAGGCTAATAATTTAAAATAATCAATGTAGGCATTTCAGCACTTAATTTCCCTTGTGTGTTGATAGCTGATCATTCTTAATCCATTAAGATTTATTTAGTCGTTTACAATGCAAAATAGGTTTGCACTGGTCACTGGTGCCATTTGAAAATGTCCACCAGGTTAAGTGCAGAATGTAGTCCATTAGTCTTCCTTGACTATATGTATTAATTGCATTTAAAATCAAGTTAATGTGGATGTGAAAGTGAGGTGACTATCAATATGTGACAAAGTAACCCTACTTATATAAGTTACATCATTGATTGTAACATTTAGTAAAAGTTAGCATACTTTTTAGCATCTTGTCTTGGGTTTCTCAGCAAGCGCATTCTTATTGTGTTGGGAAGGCCGCCCCCCGCAACCCCCCCCAGACTGCCCGGAGCACAGACGACAGTCTATTCTTTCAGTTCGAAGTCACTTTTGGGGGGAAGTTGCTCTGCAGGTTTTAATCCACTTTTTTTTCTTGGGGCATCTTAAAATGAATTGCCTTCCTGAGACTTTGCTCATGTCCATGAAATAGTAATGCAGGCACTGTTATTAATGGTTAACTGGAAAAGGACTTACTCTTCCAATCCCTGTTTTCATATTTTGTGATTTACTGTATGTTTTATGTAACCTTCCTTCCCATCTTAAGCACAGTGGAGGCAGCAGGATCAGAAAGAAATGGTTTGCTCTTAAGATTGGTAGGGACACACCTTCCGGAGTTTCCCGAGTATTTGCTGGCCTGAAACTGTCCGCGTGACAGGACGAGCAGCTTCTCCCCCGGTCTAGTCGTGGAAGTGTTCCTTTCTCCCCGGCTCTGCTCTGTGCAGTAGGGCGCTGCTGTCACAGATCTGGAAGGGGGCATTAAGCTAGGTGGCTGTCTGGAGCTCTTCATTTTGTGTTCGGAGCATACTGGTCACTCGTGTGTTTGAAAATGTCCCCATTCGGGGAGAAAGATGGAGTTGGTGTGACCTCACTGGGAAAAGCTCAGGTTCGGGCTGGCAGTGCTTTGAAGTGTTAGCTGGCAGCAGTGGAGAAAGACGCCAGGTCAGCTTGCTAACAGTTAGGGCCGTAGCCTGTCCCTTAGCGTGAGGACAGGGCTCCGCGGGTGTGCTGCTTCCTCTCTGTGCCCCCCAGAGGTTGGCTCTCCATGTTACTTGTGGAATGAATGAATGAATTAATGAAGTGCTTAATGTTTAGGGGGACTTGTAGAATAGAGGCTGTGTAGTTAAGCTGCATTAGATGATGGGTATGTAAATACTTATTAAATATATTTCACTTGATTCCCTTAAGGCTGACGTGCGATTATTCTTTTTGCAAGTTATGGTCATGTCCACATACACTACGCACACAGCGATGCCTGAGGTTGAGGCGTCTGTGCAGGTCTGAGTGAAGGCTGCGGGGGCCGGAGACCCAGAGGGCCTTAGCGCGTCCCTTTCAGAGACCCTCACAGGCCAGGTTAAAAGGAAAACACCGACTGAGGATAATGCTGTCCCAAGGAGTGAAACTCTGTGAAGTAATATTGAAAGTTTGTAATAATCACAGTATGCCGGAGACACATATTTAGAAATACTCAGTTTCATAAATTTTGCCATATAAACCCTGTGATCATACCTCATCTTGGAACGTGCATGGCCACCTTAAAAATGGAAACATAAGAATAAGGTGGCATTTTTTTTTTTCTTTGGATCTGTACAAGAATGTTCTCTCTCTCCCCTAGTATTTGATTTTTATGGCACAGAAAAGAGACTTTACAGTCTATTCTGAATAGAAGACATGAACAGTAGTCAGGGCCTCAGTGATTTCTGCCTGCAAGCCCCTGGCAGAATAACTCGTGTGTGTGTGTGTGTGTGTGTGTGTGTGTTGCACACATGGCCACAGTGGTCATGGAACCCAGGGAACTTCAGTGCCCACCGCGCGCTGTGCACGGTCCTCGGGAACACGACGCCCGCTCCGGCCCTCCTGGTGCATGTGCTGTGCCCGGGGGGCTCAGCTTGGGGGACTCAGCCCCATGCCCACAAGATGCCCTGTTCTCTGTTTGGAGTCCTGCGGTTGGTGCCAGTCAGCGACCCCTGATACCTTGCTGATGCATCTGACTTTCAGGACGGCTGAGCTGCCGCTCCTCACGGTTTCTGTAACAGGTCTCTTCAGAGGGTTCTCCGTTGAGATGAACTCGTTTCTGAGCAGTGATAGGCCGTTCTACCAGAATCATTTAAATAAACTGTGCTCTCTAATGTGATTGATAGAATGTGATTGCTGTAAGCTGCAGTCTCAACCTGCTTTTGACATTTAAACATATAAAGCTGACTGGAGATAACCATTCAGGTGCTAAATATATTTTACACCTACTTCTAACAGTAGAAATGGAAGTATTAAGAGATCTGGCTTCATTGTCATTGAACTGTGAAATATTCAACCTTGTCTGCCCATGCTTAGTACTGTTGACTTTTTTATTTCTGTTAGAAGATTAAAATTAAATGCTTCACTTTTTTTGTCAGCTTTTGGGAATTAAATTGAAATTTAAGACTTGAATTTTTTACGGAGTGCTTCAATTTCAACAAAGTATTATTGGAGGATTTTTTCCCCCCCAAGGGCACTGCATAAAGGTTTATCGATCAAATATGATTTATTGCAATTTTTAAATTTGAGCTCTTTTTGTATATTTAAGGTTCACATATGTCATATTCTAATTGTATTAAAAAAGATGTTTCACCATATAGATAGTAAACATGATATGAAGAATTTGGGAACAAATTGACTGGTTTTAAACTGATTATTTTTTTATTATTTTGATTGATTTATTTAAAGACTTAAAATGGTATATCCATGTTACTCTTTGAAGACTGTTGTTTCTCAGTAGTGTGGGTACTGTTATCTGTCAGTACTGTGGCCTAGTCACAGTCTGTCCATACTGTTCGCACTGCCAGCACTAAAATGTCTTTGTTTTCTCATTTTGAGTATAAATCTTATTTTTGGAGGAAAATTTTTTTTTGTCCTACTATGAATTTTTTTGGGTGAAATGCTTGTTCTAGCAGTCACTAATAACCAAATGTCAGTCTTTCTGGTTTGCAGAATTCTCCGATTTTTTGACTATAACATGATTACAAAGGCATAATTGTCCACTGTATATTCATGCACTGCATGCTATTAAAATAGTGATGTAGTGAATCATTTGAGATGAATGTCAGAAAAAAAATAACTGAAATACCCTTATTAATGTGAATAAATTCAAAGCTGTAGAAATATGAGGAAATGAAAAGGTAGCCACTGAGAAATTTATTTGGTAATAAATATACTTATAAAAAGTATCTGTGAATTGATGTTGTTAAACTGTTACATTTTAAATGTTAGATGACTTTATAAAAAGATATTCTTGTGAATTGTAAGAAGATGCGTAAAATAATTTAGCTCCTCTCATCTACTTAGCATTGCTCAACTATATCTCTTTCGACATTAAACTAGAAATGCTTTTGGAAGTGAGGAAGACTGAGACGTCAGAATCTTCTTGGTGGAATGATTGTGGAATACAGGTCTATTTAAATCAAAAAGGAGTGTAATATTCCATTCTAGGGACAGTAATGTGTAATTAGATTAAAACTGTGACTTAAGATCTAGGCCTCTTTAAACAATCAGTGATACTCAAAGTCGAACTGTATTCTGTGTTAATTTACTCAGGGTCAAAGCCATTCAAGTGCAAGATTTGCCATTTTGCAACGGCTCAGCTTGGCGATGCCAGAAACCACGTGAAAAGGCACCTCGGGATGAGGGAGTACAAGTGTCACGTCTGCGGGTGAGTAGGTTGGAGCCACTTCTCCGTGGTGAGCCCGGAACATGTGCAGGGCACCCTTGCTGCAGAATTCAAAACTGATATGAGCAAGAGTGGCTAAAATTATGCACGCGTATCCTCCTTTCCATTGTGATGGTAAATTCCTTAAATACAGTTATGACATTCTTCTCCTGCTTCTAATCCGGTACTGCAGATGAGCAATTTTATGGGCTACAAGGTCAATTTGAACCTGTAATCTGTAAATTGACTAAATTATAGGATGTTCATTCACATTGCCAGAGAGAACAGTAAATTCCATTTAAAGACATAAAAAAAATACATAATATAGCTTTAGGAGTATGTATGTTTTTTTTTTTTTTGCTATACAGCTTAATTTTAATCACATTAATGGCTCTTCGGATCCACTGGACATATTCTGTAAGGACAAAAGCAGATAATTATTTAATTTCAGACAATTAACTGATTCTTGCAGGGATGAAGCTTAAAAAGTGTATACTGATTGTTTTCATGTAATTTTATTTTAAAACTTGTGTTTTCTTTTTTAGTTAATGGCTTTTTCCTCTATAGAATCATTCTAGTGTGTTTAATTGTCACTCAGATCTGTTGCATTTAATAGGAAGCACTGAGATGCCTTACTGCAAAATTAATTTAGCAGAAATGTTTAAAAGGTTTTAAAATGCCATGACATCTATGGTATATCAGAAGACGTTCAGAGCTGGATTTTAATACCTTACTTTTGATTAAAAACATATTTTAATGTTATTATGGTAGAGAAATTAACTAATAAGTGCATCTTATAAAAACACTTTATGTGAACCTGAGAAACCAGCAATTCCTATGTTTAATTCACAGAAGAGTGCAGGTTCATTGTGTAGCTGTTAGGTTAGTTTGTTTTTAAATGGAGGCGTCTTCTAGTTGGCACCACTAAGTAAATACCCTTTAAGTCGAAAACAGCTTCTGGTTTGGGTGGCACATTGCAGTTCATCCCAGGATGCAGTCGCATTTTCTGGCCATTAAGAGAGTTTCACAAAGAACTTTGCCAGCAGTTTTGTTAACCACGGTGTGTGATTTATTCGTTGACAGAAGTGAAGGCTCTCTGGCTTGCAGCTAAAGTAAATGAAGATGAACCTTTGCCCTAAAGTCGCTGAGGATCAGTGGGGGAATGAGTTTTGTTGCCACTGATTTTAGCTGCAAGGATCGAGTGCCAAATGGTTCACTTTAATTGCTCTAGGTCTTGGAATTTTGAAAGATAGCTCACTTTATTGTTTTTACCATAATAGTTATAGGAAGAGGCAGGCCTTGACACCAGTGAAGATTTGCTATTAGGCAATAAGCAGTGTTTTCCTCATTTCTGCAAAAGAAGTAAACAAGTTTTGCATATACTCTGTTATTAGAAACCTAGTTCCATTCACTTTTTATTAGGATTGTCAGGACCCCAGAAAGAGAAGAGAAACTTTTCCAGAGAGCCGATTCTGACCTGTGCAGCACGAAGCGACACCTGCTCGATGGCCTTTAGTCGTATAGTTTGGACAAGGTGTAGGTTGCTTTCAGCTCATGGCTTGCCACGCACAGCTTCAGTGCCGCACTGTGACTTACGTATCTGATAGTCAGATACAGAATGATAAATCCGAGTTTTATGCAGTGTCATGGAGGGCTTGCATGTGTGTATAGAAAAAGCGATCTAGATTCTAGAACTGTGTCTCGGGAATTATATGGTAGTCACTAAATTTTCCCCGACTATGAAATAATAGTCGTCCCAATTTTTTAACTGAGATTTGATTTAAAAGTTGCCAATGATTTTTACAGGGCAGATAATTTCACAGTGAAGCTGAGAGTTGTGACAAATCAGAGTAAACCGAAGAATGCCTGTTGCTCTTTATTGTTTGCAATGCGGCGGTTGTGAGCGAGGTGTCTTTACTGGTAAAGAAAAAGTTCTGCATTTCACTTGTTTTAAAGGCATAGGGCAGTGTGTGGATTTAAAAGTAAAGTGGAAAATGCTAAAAAATGCCAGAATTGCCTATCAGATTAGTGGCAGTAGAGAGCCTTGGTACATTAACATCACTGACAATGTCAATTCATTATCATTGATGGCTAAATAATCTTAGAAATGCTCAGTGGACCTATTAGTTCCTGAACATAAGCAGTTCATGCTGTATTTCTTCATTAGCTTTAATTGCTATGAATTTTACCTTTTAAAAAATCATGCTTTAAAAAGGTGAAGCGATCTTTCAGGAACATTAACTCCATAATTTTGTCACAAACAGAAGGTCCTGGACCGTGTTTTCTTTGCTGCAGTAGTTAGTGTCTTCGTTTCTGTCTTTTAGAGTTTTATTAAGAGTCTTTTAATTTTTTGAGTTGTAGGGAAGAAATGGTTTTGAATAGTTTTGATTGAACAATTGCATAAAAACAATGAGGCAGCCCATTTTAAAGTGAAATTATCACCGTGTCGTACTACGTTGTTCTTAGTTTTCTTAAAAAAGAGATGTTTTCGGGCTCGGTGTAGGGAAGCCACGCGTGGGCCGGGGCTTGGCGCTCATGGGTCAGGGTCTTCGTGGGGTTTGTGTTCTCTTCCGTTTCTTAGGTGACAGCGTGGTAGCTGCGTGTCAGTGGGCGTCTCACCTGCACCGAGTCCCACTTTGAGGGTTTGCAGCCGTAACTCCCCTGTGGAAGCTGCGTTTTAAACCTGCACCCCCACCGCTTGAATCTCTGCACATTTTCTTTGAGTCTTCAAGCTCACTTTTAAGATGCCTTTTTTTCATCTTCATCAGTTCCCTTAGCGAGAGCGTCCCGTGGGTGGACGTGGGCAGGAAGCTGCCTGTGTTAGGTGTCGCGTTCCCTTGAGGTAGTTGGGACTCGTGTTCAGGATTCACGTTTGTTTGCCCCGGGTTTATACGTTCAAGTCCTGGCAAACTTTCACGAGCATTGCTTTGCGATTCCCTTTGTTACGAACTCACTACAGATGGCTTCATTGAAAAGACCTGTTTTACTTTCCCTTCCGGGGGAGCAGTTTTTGAATAGTGCTGTTTTTAAATAATGTTTTCCTTGCATCTGAGTGTGTTCTCGAGAGGGGTTTTAGAAGAGATAGGCTTATTTATAGCGAGAGTTGATGGATAATTAGATGAAAATGTCTGTGGGTCTGACAGAGGACTTGCTTGAAAGCATCCCTGCATACAAGTTAACAGTTTTGGGGGAATGTATAATATAAGTTCTTTACATACATATTTTTACCAAATCCATGATCTTTGCCTTTATAGATACTGCGTTTTGGTAAATTTATTTAAATACTTGTGCGTCGGCCTGCAGGCACTCTGGAGCGCACGGAGCTGTCAGCAGACGCCTGTGTGCAGGGCCGGGCTCCAGGGCGCCCCTCAGTTAGCATTCTTTCCATTTATTGATTTCTGTATTTTCATGAGATTGTTTATATTGTATTTATTATCCATTTGTCAGATGGCAAACTTGAGATTGAAAGTAATTATAGTGATGTACTTAAATTCTTCAACTAGCTGTCGTAGACCACTGTTTTTCTTCTTTTTAGCTGTCTTTATTTTAACTCTCCTTTATTTTTTCTGCTTTTTTTGATATCAGTTATTTTGGCTACTGACTTGAACTAGTCTGTTTTCTCTCTAGGTCATTCTCACCCACATGTCATACTGTAACCTATCTCTTCTGACCCCTCAGCTACTTTTGTGCTCTGTTTTCCTTAGCTTTATGGTCTCTTAAAACATGGGTTGTAGTGTTTTGCTTTAATGTGGTGGTAATCAGTTTCCTTTCTTTATTTTTGGCATCTCTCTCACTTTTCTCATGTTAAAGTGTTGCTTTAACTGCCTCCGTTGTTTTTTCCCTTGTTTTATATTATTGATAATTCATTGTACTCAAATTGACCGTATTGATAAAATGGGAAGAATACATGCCCGAAGTGACAGTTTTACTGTCTTTCGTTAGGATAGAGGGGTAACATTGATCATCTTGGGTTTTTATTTTTGTTTTTCATTACTCGTCACTGAAAAGAAGATTTAGTAGGAAGCTGTAAGTGGTCTGTGATTTCTTTAAACCTAGGAAATAATACCTAGCTTTTCCATGTTTCTAATTACAAAGTTCCCAACGTGCATGATTTCGGGATTATGTTATTTTTTGATTGATTTCCCTTCTCTTATCTTGAATCTTGTGTAGAGAATTAAATATCTGAGTATAATTTACCTAATCAGGACAGAACAGGGTATTTTCAGATCTATCACTTCTTGAGTTCATGAAAAGACTCTAGACGTTTTCTTTTATGTATTAATGTGCTTATAGTCTGTTTATTCTTAGTTGGTTTAAGAAACCTTAAATAGAAAGTTACTAATGTGGTAAAACTTGTGTGTGTCTGTGTGTGTGTGTGGCATTACCTAGTTTTTGTGCATTAGAAGGGATCTCTATGTAGATGATTATAATGTCACTTTCTGACCTTTGCAGCTTGAATAATTGTAAATCATTGCTTCATAACGTGTCAGAGAATGTCTGTACTAGGCAATTAAATGGCAGAATATAATAGACCAAATTATTGCCTGTCATGTTTTCAACAACACAGTTAGTATTTGAGTTACACTTAATCATTACGTGCATTAGCAGCTTCATTGGAATCCAGCTTCAGGCTGAGCATGAAGTACATTACATTATTTAAACCTCTAATGGTACAAGTCATTTATTTGTGTTGAAGTGTACAACATGCAGAGTTTCATAAAGCAAGGAACACTTGAGAGCTTAATTTATCCAAATCAAAGTCTAAATGCAGATAAACACAAGTGGCAAAAATTAGTAATTTTTATAGGCTGGAAATATTTAAAAATACATGGTTGTGGGTAATTGTAGGCAGCAGGAATAAATTAAAATCACTATTTTTAGTCTGCTGTGAGAACTAAAGCTGTGTATACCTAAATCATTAAAAACACCATGGAATTGCATTTTTAGCTGAACAATTAATTACACCCATCATAACTACAGATGTATCCAAATAAAATAAATGTTTTGTTCAGCTGGTTGTTTTGGTTAAAGAGATATAGATAGAAAAATTTGTTTTTTTTTGTGACATGAATTATGCTTGTAACAATATACAATGCAGCATCTCTCAGTTTTGTAAAAAAGCATCTGAATTAACTGTAGAATACTCTCATTATAAAGGGTGTATTATATATTTTTTCTGTACAACAGTTTAATGTTTTTTGTTTAATTATATATTTTTGTCTTTAGTTTGAAATTTGAGAAATGCCACGTAATGATTACTGTCTCTCTTCCTGTCAGTGAGGAATACAAAATTAACATTCTTTGTTTATCCCTCACATGTTAAAGTCCTTGAAATACCTTTTAAACTGTGGATGGATGTTGCTTTTTTAAAAAATATAAATCACTGTGTAATTTGAAAAATCTAAGAGCTATCTTAGTTCTAATATTGAAATGAAAGAAAGCATCCTTTCTCAGACATGCGTTTTGGGAATTTTCCCACGGCCTATTTGGTGCTCCCAGGAGAGAGTTGGGGGTGAGTGTAGAATGCATCACAGTGGCAGAACTCTGCTCCAGCCTCTCTCCGCTGTCAAGGGGTCACCGTTGTAACTGCCACGCCTGGTGTCCATTTCTGTAGCCATCATCTTGAATTTTTGCCACACAAGAATGGGGTCATGGATTTTCTTTTGTTTTCCTTTAAAGGAAAGGTGCGGCAGGAATGAAGGGAGCAGGCAGGTGGGCAGAGAGAGGAGGCAGAGGCGCTGTGTTTGATTTAGTTGTTCTTGGTTGTCTCCCCTGCCCAGGTCTTAAACCCGGAACCTTGGGATGTGTGTGGACTGTGCCTGGTTTAAACTGCTCGGCCGCCAGGACGCGCCGAGGTCACACACTTAGTCCAAGTCAGTCGGTGTGATTACCACTCAGTGAAATAGATGTCACATGCACACAGTGACATTTCTTGTGGTGTTAACATGAGTGTCTGCCTCTGTGGTCTTTTTCAGTGAGAAAGTCATGTCTCAGTGACTTAGGTCATTTTGCAAAAAATTAAAATAAAAAAAAAATTTTTTTATAAAAAAGTTTTAGTCTAATGCCAAGACCTCCCACAGTCTTACTCTGATCGAGAACCATAAACTCTGAGAGACTCTAAAGTCTGTGGTGACTTTAAATGGCTATTGTGGGCACACCCAGGAGGAGTAGAGGTTTGGTTAGCGGCTCTTGGCCAAGATAGTCCACCTACATCCCGAGGATCTGGCTTTGTGATCCGGGGAACGACCAGTCTGAACAACCAAATAAAATAGGGTGCTTCTTCCTGCTCGCTCTTCCTGTCTACTCACCTTCACTCCTGCTGCACCTTTCCTTTAAAAAAGACCCTCGAACCCACCTCTGAAGTACTGAGTACAGGTTATCGCCAACCTTGGTTTCCTTTACCTGAGTCTTTTCTCGCTCACCTCTGGTTCCCTCCGTCCTCCTAGTTGGGAGTTTCTGCAGTCCTCTGCGTTGTGGGGGTTTTGCTCTGTGCTTTGTCCAAGACAAAGAGGAGGGAATGGCGTTGTAGACAGCAGGGAACACGACCCTCCAACCTCGTGTGCATTCATTCCCCTTCAGCAGGTTCATGTTTCCTCTTTGCTCCGGGGAGGGGTCAGAGTCCGGGGAGCTACCTGAGGAAGGGACGGGGCTGGGTCAACCTGCCAGGTGGGGTCAGTTCTGCTTAGCAGCTGCTGGGAGGACTTCTTAAGAGGTTATGTTTGAGCTGAGTCTTAAAGGCTGAGGAAGTATTCACAAGGCAAATTAGGGCATTTTTAAA